>NW_019167971.1:16871845-17113669 GCF_002303985.1 Durio zibethinus | reverse complement strand
TTGATGGTGCTATTGTTTTTTGTTCAAGCAGGTGCACCTGTGAATGACTACTCCAGGTACGAGGGATGCTTGTGAAGATCTGGAAATGATTAATGGCAGATTCTTACTGGTGAGAACACACAATATACGTAGTTATTCATTTTGCATTAACTATATATATAAATTCAAATAGAACAAAATCAAAATTAAGCATGCATAGGAATAAAATAATTATATGGATTTTGTTTCTTTAGTCATTCTAAAAATAATTATATATGTGGTTTATGTTTATAAATAAATTTATTTAATCTAATCATAATTAAGTCATTGAAGCATATTTGTTTTTTTTTTTTCTATTTTTTGCCTTTCAATTTTTTGTTTTAATAGATTTGTCAATTATATATATATCTTAATGATTTTATTGTTTATATATTTTATGAGTTAATCATTTGATTATTGATAGCATATTTAAATCTTTTTAGTTCATTGAAATAATTCTTTAATACATCATTCTTACAATTTAGTTTGATTTTTATAATTAATTTCTTTTTGGTATTTAGAATTTTATAATTGTTATTCTCATAAACAAAAACTAATATTAAATCAAATGCAAATCAATTACATACTCTCCACCTACAATTAGCATTATCTAATTCATTGAACACTTTAATTGGACTTTCCACTTGCAGAGTTAGATGATTTACGCGGTGCTAGAGTTACCAGTATCTCAGAATTTGGTTCCATCAAATTTTCATAAGAATTGTTCACTTTAATTGAAATAATAATTAATTTAAATTTCTTTTAATTGTTATCTAAAGATTAATCTTTCTCAATTGTATTAAATTGATCTTTTTTCTGTCATTCGAGTGATTGAACGATTTAATGTAAGTTATTTCAAGTAGAGAATTATTAAGTGAAATAAAATTAATTGTTTTTTGTGAATTATTTCAAGATATGATAAAATTCGTTGGAATTATCTTTTGAATATATTTATGTTAAAGATATATTTATTCATAAAAATTTATATTGTTAATACTGAAAATAAAATCATTATAAATTGTATAAATCTTACATAACAAGTTTATTATTTTGAGAATTGTAATTTTCTTAAGAAAACATGGCAAGTACCATGCATTTTAATATTTTTATATAATAAAAATTTATGTATAATTAAAATTTTCAAATAAAAAAATTAAGCTTTTAATCGGTAGAACATATGATTACATTCAATTTAAGATTATTGGAATCACCAATAGAAGATTATCTTAAGAAAAAAATAAGACGAAAGATTATCCGATTCTTCGTAACTTTATCTTTTTCATGTGACAAAGAAAGTTAATATTAAATGAAAAATATATAAATATATTGATTTTAAATTTCTTTAGAATTAATATTAAACTCTCTTATTAGGAAAAATATTGTATATTTCTACATTTTCACTCTTATATCAATTGAACCTACTATGAACTTATTTAATAAAAACATTAGCGAAAAATTTTAAATTTGAATGAAATAATAATGTTATTACATAAAAAAATTATTTTATACTTAAATTGAACTCGCGTTCTCTTGCGATAATTCATTGTTAAAATATATGATGGTATAAATTTTGTCAATAATTACAAAAAATATATCATAGGTTATTAAAAAATTATTAAAATTATATCAAAATGTTACTAAAATTTTATTAAATAATTGTCAAAATTATATCATGAATTATCAAACTAATATAAGAGATTACCGAAATTTTATCAAAAGTTATTAAAACTAAAATTATATAAAAAGTTATTAAATTTTACTTATAATATAAAAATTTTGAATTAAATTAGTAATATTTTATTATTATTATTATTTTATTATCATCAAAAGTATTTAAAAAATTATCAAATTTTATTTATATTATATTAAAATTAAAATTAATATTAATATTTATTATTATTATATAAAAAATTATTTATTAAAATAAATTTTAAAAAATAAATATTACATATGTATCACGCACATACTTAAAACTAATACTTATAAAAAGAGCTATGTTGTTTTTAGTTCATTAGGCAAGCTAACTGTTTTGAAATATTGAATTGGACATAGATCAGTTTTTATAGCTATGTTTAAAACTTCAAAGGGCTTAATCGCATTTTAAACACGATTTTTCTTCTTCTTTTTTTTCCCAATTATAGCTTATTTATCATTACAATGTGCTTAGCGAAGCTGAGTGTACTTTAATCGTTGATGATTTCTTCTCTACTGACATGTTACGTAGACGAGCTCCAATAAGATTTATATCATTTGTCGCCATAGGTTTACATAAATTTTTCCTCACAACTTCCTCTCACTTAAGGTGTTGTTTATTGAGCAAATGACGGGATTTATCTCCTTCCAAGTTGACCCAATTGTTCCGCAAATCTATCCAAATTCTTGATGGAGCTCCCATCATCACTCATTGCTGCCAAAGCCTTCTCTTTCAGATCTTTTGCCTGCACCTTCACTGCTACACCCCCAGTCATTGACTCAGCGATGACCCGACCCAGTTCATCGGAGTCAGGGACCGAGTCTTCGCCCTCACACACTCTAACACCCACACCCACATAATCCACCAAGAGTCTGGCGTTCATAAACTGGTCTGCCTCCATGGGCCAAGCCAATATCATGACTCCACCCACTATCCCTTCCAAAACCGAGTTCCACCCACAATGACTCAGAAACCCACCCACCGCTTTGTGGCTCAGTATCAACGATTGCGGGGCCCATCCCTTTATCACCAAACCCCGACCCATCAACCGGTTCTCAAACCCGTCGGGTACCACTCCATACCCGTCGTCCTGCTGTTGGGTCGTTCCCGGTTTCACCACCCAGATAAAACGAGTCCCACTCTTTTCAAGACCATTAGACAAGGCTTCCATTTGTTCCTTTCTCAGCAGCTTTTGACTCCCAAAGCAAACATAAACAACAGACCCATCGGGGCATCCATCAAGCCAAGTCAACACCTGGTCATTCGGCTCAGAACCAGAGCCCGAATTGCCTCCACCAGATACATCCGGGCCTGTTAAACTAAGTGGTCCGACAGTGAATACACGATCATGACCAACATGTTTCTTGAAAATTTGAACATACTGAGTTTCCAAAGCATCAAAGTAATTTAAAACATAACCCCAACTCTTTGTATTTGCGATCATGCTATCCTTGACAAACTCCAAATTAGGATCTGATTGTTTGTAGAGCTGAAACACGGATGGCAAATGTTCCTGCTTAAAGACCGGGGATCCAGGGAGATGACTAAACTCGACTTCACTGAAAGACTTGACTTTTTCAACGTTGCTCCAAATATAATCAAAGATATAAGGAAGAAACGCACCGGTTGGGAAGAAAGCGATCCTGGGGATTTGCAAGCGGGTTGCAAGGTGTTGGGTCCAACCGAGGAAGAAATCAGAGAGGATGGCAACAGGAGGGTTAGGGTGAGAGTTGAACCAGTTGATTAAAGGGTCGTGAAGTTTTCCTAAAGCGGCCATGATGGGAAGGTTCCCCCTGTTGCCGAGGTCTTTCACATGTTCCACCCCGGGTGGGATGAGGGGGTCAGAAGGGAAAGGGAGGACGAGGGGAGTGACGGAAGAAGGGTGAGAGGAGAGGAGAGAAGAGAGAAAAGGGAGGTTTTTAGGGGTGATTAAGATGGTGATGGTTACGCCACGGAGAGAGAGTTGGTGGGTGAGGTCGAGAAGAGAGAGCATGTGGCCTTGGGCTGGGTATGGGAAGACCAGGACGTGGGGGTTCCTATTCAGGCTTGCCTCGGCGGACATGGTAGTTGGTTGATGGAGAAGAGAAGAAGAGAGGATACTGGTTTGGGTGGAAGAAGATGAATCAGACGACGCGTGGCCGTGGCAAGTAGGGAAACAGCGGTGGACACTAAAGACTTGGAAAGTGAAGCGCATGTCATGTCATGTCAGTGTATTTTAACTTTGGCATGCGCAACTTCAACGCAACCGCAAGGAAGCTACCGTAAATTATAAATGATATATTAATATTTAGAAATTAATTAAATTTTATTAGAATAAATTTTAAATTCAAATTAATTATTATTAAATTAAATTTAAATAATTTGATTTATTGATGAAGTTGAATTTAAATATTTTTATATTTAATTTAAATAATTTGTGAGTTTAATTAAATTTTTATATGATATATTTATATTATTTTAATTAATAAAATATTTTAAATTTAAATTTAAAATTAAATATAAATAATTAAATTTTTATTGAATATAAAAATTAAATTTATTTTTATATATTAATTAAATTTAAGTTCAAATATATCTATGTATTTAAATATAAAAATAATTATTAAAATTATTAAATTAAAATTTATATATAATATAAATTTTGAATTATTTAATATTTATAAAATTAATAAATTATTTTAAAAAGTTATTAAATTATTTTTATATCAAATAATAATTTTATTTATTAAATAATTAAAATTTATCTATTATTTTATTATATAATAAAATCTATTTATTTATTATTTTATTATATAATAGTAAAATTTTATTTTTACATTAAATTAACAAAAGTTATTTAGTAATTTTTAAACAAAAATTAAAATAAAAAAGAAAAATTAACGGATTAACAAAGTGTGGGCTGAAGGAGAAAAGAGTAAACAAACAAAATAAATAAAGGAGCGGTGGTGGAATGGAACCCGAAGCTGAAGCTCCAATGAATAATCGACGAAAATTATAACGCATACTGAAAAGTTGTTTGAATTACAAAGCTACGGGTGACACGACTTTTTATGACAATCTCACCGCACTGGAGGTCCGATGTAAATATAAAGGCACCCGAAAACTGTAACGGACTTCTTTTAGCTGCCAAGTTTATAATTTGGTGTAGTTTGTACGGACTAATATTTAATTTCATTCTAACAAACGATGAGATTAATTTTAATAAAATTAAAAATAACAATAAATATTTAATATTTCAAAAAATAATACTTCTAACAATTATAAATATAATATTAAAATAAAAATATATAACAAAAAAATTCAAATAGTAATAAAAATAATTATTATTTAAACAAAACAAAACATATTTACACATCCTAAAATAAAAGTTAATAATACTAATTGATTTTATTATTTATTTAGTTATCTATTTTAATTAATTAATTATAAAATATGTTTTTTAATACTTACTAAAAATTATTTGGTTATAAAATGGATTATTTGTTTATATATTTATTATTTTTATCTATTTATTTATTAATAATTTTATTATATAATTATATAAATGATATATTTTATAATTATAAAAATTTTTGTAAGGAGATAAAAGAGGCGTAAAAAGAAGGAGAGCCATGGTTGAAAAAATTCAATTCCAAATAAAGTTTAGATGTAACATATTGGAAAAGGGATCTCCTTTATAATTACTTAATTAACTCAAGTTTAGGGTCAAATTTTTCATTTTTGAAAACTTGTACATAGCCATAATTTTTGCTTATATTTTTTAAGTTATTAATTTACTCTTAAATTCAATCTTAATATTTATTTAATTAAAAAATATTACCTATATAAATTTATTTAAATTTATAATTTTTAAATGTCATCAAATGTCAATTTTAATAATATATCAAATAATATAAATATCAATTAGCATTTTTTTACTTATGTTATCAATCTTACCCACAAGCCACAATAATTTAAACTCTTGATTGATATCATTTATTATTATGAGGAGAGAAATAATTGAAAACAAGAGCACGAATTAAATGAAAATTTTAGATAAAATTTATAAATTTTTAAATTAAAAACAATCTAATAAAAACGTTAATAAAAATTGAAATCCATAAATTACTAGAATTTAATGAAAATTTAATAATATATTAAAATTTATTGAAAATATCATTTATAATTTGAATTTAATTAGAACATTAACAATAAAAAATTTATAAAAAATTAGTTAAAATATTAATCTAAAAAATATATCATTTTCTAAAAACTTTTCAAATTTTAGTATAAATATCAATCTCAAGATTAAAAAAAAAAAAAAAAAAAACCTTACTAACAAAGGGAAGGAAAATCAAACCAAAACTACTTTTCCTATTTAATTTCTATTGATTAATGAGAAAAAAGTAGGCAACAATTTTTAACTCTGAAATTAAAGTTAAAAAAAAAAAAAAATTATGGGGATAATATTGTAGTAGGTTGCTGAGATGGCAGAATCTAAGCCCTACAATTCCAAGGACAAGTAACTCCAAAGTCCTAACTCAAACAAACCTTCCCACCTTGTTTTCCAATTTCTAGAACCCTCCACTCTCTCCCTTAAACCCCTTAAGTTGGGTTTTCACTCCTTTGTCTCAAAACCCAACATTTATCTTCTTTTTTGTTTATTGCCCGACTCTCCCTTTGTCTAGGGCTTTGCCTTGATGGCTCCAGTTCTAAGTAGAAGCTTGGTTATCCCATCTTTAGCGTCTTTCCCTTTGACAAACCCCAACAAGGCCTTCAATCTCAGAATCCCTTTTCTGCCACGAAATGGTCTCAACCAGGCCTTCTCTTGCTCTGGGTTAAGGTGGAAACTTGAGAAGAGAAGCAATCGGATTGCGGTTCGATGTGAGAAGTCAGCTGTTGCTGAGAAACAGGCCGAGGAGACCACTGGGGAGAAATTTGAGTACCAGGCCGAGGTGGGTTTCTTCTATTTTTCCTGGATTTGCTCTTTCTTATTCTTTTACTATTTGGGTTTCTGGTGGAATATTTAGGGGTTTACTTGGTTGGTTTATAAGAAAATGAAGGAAAATGATGTTAGTTGGTGTACTATGAGACTTATAAATTACTGCTTTTTTTATTGGATAGAAGTTTTAGTTGGTTAATTGTAGGTGTTTGTTTATGTTGAAGGTTTTTGTCCTATATTTTCTATTCTGAAGTTGATACAAGTATACAAATTGTTGCAGGTTACTCGCTTGTTGGATTTGATTGTTCACAGTCTATACAGCCACAAAGAGGTGTTTCTGAGAGAGCTTGTGAGGTGTGGATATTTATTTTCCTCATATAACTGACATTCATTTTTTTTTATAAGGACTCCTAGTTTTCAATTGAAATGTTTGGCTTCATAGGTTTTAATGCACGGTTTCAACATGGAGACAGTTTTTTGTGTTTGAATTTGTGAGATTTGTATTGGAAAGCTTTCATGCTACATTACTTTTGGTTTAGTTGGTTTCCTGTACTGATTGCTGACAAAGTTTTCTTTCTGTGCTCCAGTAACGCGAGTGATGCTTTAGATAAGCTTAGATTCTTAAGTGTGACTGAGCCATCTCTGCTTGGAGATGCTGGGGAACTAGAGATACGCATCAAACCTGATCCAGATAATGGGACTATCACTATCACGTATGTTGGTTTATGACCTTTCTTCCTGAAAAAAGTTGAAAGGATAGAGGACTTATTTTTTTAATGGATATGTAGAGATACTGGTATTGGAATGACAAAAGACGAGCTTGTTGACTGCCTTGGAACAATTGCTCAAAGTGGTACTTCAAAATTTGTTAAGGCTCTGAAGGTAATGTCTTTGTATTTCGTAAATAACTATCTTTTCTATAAAATAAAGAAAAAATTACTGTTTTTCGTCACTTATTTAGCATCTTCTTGCTGTAGGAAAATAAGGATCTAGGGGCAGAAAATAGTTTGATTGGTCAATTTGGTGTTGGATTCTACTCTGCTTTTCTTGTTGCTGAGAAGGTAATGTACTATCTGCTTAATTGACATCTTGCTTAATTGCATTTTGTCTTCTCCTTCCTCTATTAAGCCTTTTTCATTCAATAATTCCAAGTTAGGTTGTTAACTGGCTTTCCTTGCTTATGTATTTCTTGATCAGGTAGCTGTTTCCACAAAGAGCCCAAGGTCAGATAGGCAATATGTTTGGGAAGCAGTAGCAGATAGTAGCTCCTATGTGATTAGGGAGGAAACTGATCCTGAAAAGCTTCTAAACCGTGGTACACAGATTACACTTTATTTAAGGGTACTCTATCTGTTCATTCCTTTTTTCCCCTTTAAATCCTGTTTCAATATTTCTGTGTATCTATTTGCATTTGTATGTTTAAATAGTAAAAGAAGATAGTAAATAGAATTGAGATTTTAATGTAGTGTTTGTTGTTACAATTTATTGTTATAATTGCCTTGACATTCTGGTTCTTCAAATGTACAATTCTTCTAAGTGCCAAACGTGATCTAAGATATTGTTCTCTTGCAGTCAGATGACAAGTATGAATTCTCGGATCCTGCCAGAATTCAGAATTTGGTGAAGAATTACTCCCAGTTTGTTTCTTTTCCTATCTACACTTGGCAAGAAAAATCAAGGACGGTTGAGGTTAGTGTGCGCATTTCTCTTCTAGTTTTGATATAATTACTTCCATCTGTACCAGTTGGCAGTTAGCACATGGAAACAATTTAAAAATATCAAACTTGTTTCCCCTCTTCCAATCCCTTGTGAATGCTCAGCTTCTCTTTCAGTGCAGATTTTGTGCCTCATGGATGGCTCAAGTTGTTTCAACTTGTATTAACATTCTCATTATGTTTGATATTTATAACTATATGTAAAACCTGTTAAAAAATTATTTGTTTATTTTGAAGATGTTACCACCTGGCTTATTCCCTTTAAAATATTTGATTTTCCTTCTCTCCATATCCAATGACAAGGAGTCACTGTGTTTTGTTATAGGCACTTGAATTTCGTACACATTCAAAAAGTAGCTCTTTAACCATTGTTTCCTATATTTGATCATTGGGCAGGTAGAGGAGGAAGAAGAACCAAAAAAAGGAGAAGAAGAAAAGCCAGACGTAACCATTCCATTCTTTCTGATATTATTATTGTAGCAAACTCTTTACTCAGTATATTGTGTTATAGTTGGCTTATGTGCTTTTTGACAGGGTGAGAAGAAAAAGAAGACAACTAAAACTGAGAAATATTGGGACTGGGAATTAGCTAATGAAACAAAGCCAATATGGGTGAGCTTAATTTAAGATGCTGCTTTTTCTTAAGAATGTTTCTCTATTTTCCATATAGTTTAATTGGTATGTACCATTATTTATGTTTTTGGGGGATCCGTTGTAGATGCGAAATCCAAAGGAAGTTGAAAAAGATGAGTACCATGAGTTCTACAAGAAGACTTTCAACGAATTCTTGGATCCACTTGGATGCACTCACTTTACTACAGAGGTATGCTTGCGTTTATAGTTTTATGATTTGACTTGCCATGCATGGCTAGAGGCACTAAAGTTTCTTTGAAAATCATGCAGGGTGAGGTGGAGTTTAGGAGTGTTCTGTACATTCCTGGCATGGGTCCTCTTAACAATGAGGAAGTAATAAATCCAAAAACAAAGAATATACGTTTGTATGTGAAACGTGTATTTATCTCAGATGATTTTGATGGAGAGCTGGTAAGTTTTAACCTGGTCACTTGATAGCTCTGTTTGTACAGTATTGACTTATGGGAACTTGACATGGTGATTTGTATCGAACAAAATTGAGATGACTAGAAAATCTTATAACTGAAAAGTTTTAGTCTGTTTTGATTTGATATCTTGTTCTCTATCCATCTCTTGCATGTTTATGATAGAGAAATTAAAAGGTTCTTTGTTATTTTGAACTAGAAAACTATTTCTACAATCTACTTGTATATGGAAATCAAAAGATAAATTCTAGATATATAGGAAAAAGGGTTCTTTATTTTCCTTTATTTTGTTCTCTTTCACAAGGTAACTGAATCATGAAATTTGCAAGTAGGGGCTGTGATAAATTTTTTTTTGGCCAATGGGCTATGATAATAGATAAAGTCTTTCCTTGTGTTAGTAGCTTCTGTCATAAGGCTTTAACTTGTAATTAGCCTTAATGTTATTTTGCAGTTTCCACGATACTTGAGCTTTGTGAAGGGTGTTGTGGACTCGGATGATCTTCCCCTTAATGTTTCTCGAGAGATCCTTCAAGAAAGCCGAATTGTAAGATTAATTTTGTTTACTTTCTGTAGTCATATCAACATAAATTTTGTACTTCTGCATGCTTGCACATTTATCCTCTTGTAAAATTTTTATTCTCAGTTTAGGGTATATAAGCAACTCTGCTAACTATTTAATAATTACTGTTATGTTGACATATCAAATATTTTACGTTATTATGTGTCAGGTGAGAATTATGAGAAAGAGGCTTGTCAGGAAGACATTTGATATGATTCAAGAAATTTCTGAACGTGAAAATAAAGAGGTATATAGCATGATGGAAACCATATTTTTTTTCACCATTGCTGACCTGAACTTTGTCTGTTAACTTAGATGATGGTGAACTTGGTTACAGGATTACAAAAAGTTATGGGAGAACTTTGGCAGGTTTCTAAAGTTGGGATGCATTGAAGACTCTGGTAATCACAAGCGTATAACGCCTTTACTTCGGTTTTACACATCAAAAAGTGAAGAGGAATTGACAAGTTTGGATGAATATGTTGAAAATATGGGTGAGAATCAAAAGGCAATTTATTACTTCGCAACTGACAGCTTGAAAAGTGCCAAGACTGCTCCATTCTTGGAGAAGTTGGTTCAAAAAGACATTGAGGTATGTTTGTAGATTTGGCATTGGATGTCTAAGGTTCAAAATAAACAGGCATTTTGGTCTTTAGGTCGCCACACATGAAATTTGGAATAGTTGAAATTTATTTGGTTAAAATTGATAGATATTGTCTGGTGAATTACCTGAACCATGTTTGGGAAGTCTTAGATTTGGAAATACTAATGAAAGACTTATCTTAAGAAAAGAAACGAGTTAACCTTTGTTTGTTTCTTATAGCTGATAGGATGGAAGAGATCTTTTTATTCTTGTTACTATTAGCACATAATAAACCTTTTTTTTTCCCCATTGATAGCTGATATGGTTTCTTTGCTTTTTATATTGATGTTCCATGATAACTGATGTAGCTTCTTTTTTATTTTTTTTAGGTTCTCTATTTAGTTGAGCCTATCGATGAGGTTGCCATCCAAAATCTGCAAACCTACAAAGAAAAGAAATTTGTTGATATTAGCAAAGAAGATTTAGAACTTGGTTAGTGTTTATGATTTCTCTTTATTTTTTTTGTTTTTCAGGTGTGATCTTTGGCACCCTTTCTCTTCATTCTGATGGCTTTGATGTGAATGTAATGGAATTTGTTGTCATAACAGGTGATGAAGATGAGGTAAAAGAGAGGGAAACAAAACAAGAATACAATCTTCTCTGTGATTGGATAAAGCAACAACTTGGAGACAAGGTGGCCAAAGTCCAAATTTCAAAACGTCTAAGTTCTTCACCATGTGTGCTTGTTTCTGGCAAGTTTGGGTGGTCAGCCAACATGGAAAGGTTGGCATTTTTATTTTACTTCTCAACACAAGTCATAGACATACATAAAAGTTATTCCTTGACTAATATTTTCAATGCATTATGCAGGTTGATGAAAGCACAAGCTCTTGGAGATACTGCAAGTTTGGAGTTCATGAGGGGAAGGAGGATACTGGAGATTAATCCAGATCATCCAATTATTAAAGACTTGAATGTAAGATCATTTTAGTTAAACTTGATTGAAGATATTCTAGTTAAGCATTTTTTGATAATATTTATCTTTTAATTAGTTAGTTAGAACTTGGTATGATAAAACAGTTGAAAGAAATCAAGGGACCTTAGGAGCCCAAGACAAGCACTATGCTCAAGTCAATATGGCACCGTCACAAAGAAAAATGACAGCATTATTCTTAACACTATTAGTTCAGATAACTACAGATAATTAATATGAGTTGTAGTAGCAGTTGCACTAATGTGATGTCTGCTCCTGATTAGACAGAGCAGTCACACTTTGTTTTAGCTGTAGTGGTGGTCAAAACGTTGATTGTTAGAGGTGTTTTCACAAATGTTGATATATCAAGAGCTGCTGTCAATGAATGTTTCTTCTATGACTTCTTAGGCCAGTAAGCTAATAATGTTATAATGACGATATGATGTTAATTTTGGGTTATTTTCCTTGCAGGCTGCATGCAAGAATGCACCTGAAAGCAGCGATGCCAAGAGAGCTGTTGACTTGCTATATGATACAGCATTGATCTCCAGTGGTTTTTCTGTAAGTGGACAGAATTATTTGTCTTGTTTAGACAACGTATTTCAGATTTTTATTTATCATATTATTCATTATGTAGCCTGACAGCCCTGCTGAGTTGGGTAACAAGATATATGAGATGATGGCAATGGCACTTGGAGGAAGATGGGGTAGATCAGAGGAGGATGAGGTAGAAGCATCAGAAGTTAGGGCTGCTGAAACTGATATGACTGCCGGTGAAGGCTGGGAGACCCAAGTTGTTGAACCATCGGAAGTAAGGACAGAGAGTGATCCCTGGCAAGATTAAGATTTCAAAAATTTCCGTCTATTATTTGATTGTTATTAACAAAATAATCCAGAATGAGAGAGTGAGAAGTAAGAAGAAAAGGGGAAAAAATTTTGTTTCTAGGGTTGGGGTGGTTGTGAAAGAAAGGGGAGGGCTGGAAGAGGTAAAGTTAAGGTTAGTGATTATGGCTTCTGGCTGTTCCTAATTCCCTCGTGGATGAAGTTACTGTTATCAATGTGACGATTTTAAAGCATTTTAATTTTAAAAGGTGTTATTCCATTCCTGGTTTAGTTTACATGTTCAAAGAAGGAAAAGATCGTTCATAGTTAAAGACATTGCTTGTATTGAAGTCGCACTATGGTGGGCAGACGGCGGGGTTGTTTATTCTTCGAGGCAATTCAAGACAGGGTGCATAACATGGGAACAGATAGAGCTTGGTATCGGCAACAAACCGAAAGTACCTCTGGAAATCCAAATATCATCGTCGTAAAATTTATCAATTCATATATTTATATCATATAAAATAATTTATATATTTATATTATATTTTATATAAAAATTATATATCAATAAAAAAATAAAAATATATATTTTTATTTTATTAAATCTTATGATGTGATTTTTATTATTTTTATTATTTTTATATAATATCATGTTTTAAATTATTAAATTTAAGGACAAATAGAGGAGACTTGAGCTTAACGAAACAAACATAACAGATCAGATATTGCATTTATTGAGCAAGTTTCTCTCGTGAAAAGCAACCAAAATTTCGTAAATGGTCCATGAAATAAATCAACCTAACTACACAAATATCGAGCACAGAAGGGTACCAAAGGAAGACCTAACTCTAACCCATTGACGGCGACGAGCTAAAGACAATAAAAAACTTCACAAATACAATTTTAGAATCTTAATGCTAAAAATATAAAGGGTTAAACAAAAAAAAAATCTCTGTACTATATTTTTTTGTTAGTTTGATATTTAAAAAAATAAAATTATCATTTTGATATTTAAATTTTTATTCAAACATCCACTTTGATATCTCGGATTAATGTTATTAATTAATTTATTGATATGATATGAATGTCTAATAAGATTTTAACACGTGTAAAAAAATATAGTCAGTATTACATCATTGATTATCACATTAATATTAAAAAATTTTCAAAAAATCTGAAAATATATAAAAGATTATTAAAAATTTTAAAAAATTCTAAAAACTTAAAAAATTGTAAAATGTTGGAATATTCTCAAAAAATATAAAAATAAAAAAATTTTGACAAATAAAAAATAAAATACTTAAAAATTTAATAAAAATCTAAAAAAATTAAAAAATGAAAATTTTGTAAAATATATAAAAATAAAATTGTAAGATTCAAAAAATGAAAAATTTTCATAACTTTTCAAAAAATTTAAATTTTTTAAAAATATTTTTGTAATTTTTTAAAAATTGTAAGATTTTTTACTTTCAATTTTTTAAGTTTTTGTTAACTTTTTTTAATTTTAAGAAAATTTATTTTTATTAAAATTTTCATTTATTTTTATTTTTTATTTTTACTAAAATTTTGAGATTTTTTTTTGAATTTTTTATGTTTTCATAATTTTTTAATTTTTTAAATATTTAAGTTTTTTTTTAATTTTTTTATAATTTTAAAAAATATTTTAGATTAAAAAAAGTTTAAAATTTTTATAAATTTTATTTTAATACTAACGTGATAATTGATAATACAATGTTGACTTAATTTTTGACAGGTATTAATATTTTATTGGATAATCACAATATATTAGTAAGTTAATTGACAACGTTAATATCAAATACTAAAACAAATAACGTAATAAAAATTAAAGTATCAAATTAAAAGTTTTATTTTTTAAGTAACAGATTGATAAAAAACTTATAGTATAAAGGCTATTTTTATATTTAGCCCAAATATAAAAAAGATAAGTCAATATAAGAATATATATTCTTTTTGGGAAGATCAATCAAAGCAACAAATGTATATGAATCATATTCAATTAGCTGATCTTTTGCATTATTAATCAATTAATAAGAAACATTAATCAAATCAAAGGCAACTAAAAAATGTGGTTATCAATTTCTTATCAAAGATTTTCAGCCCAAATTAGTATCAACTTCGACTCTGTTTGTTTCATAAAAAAATTACTTCTGAAAAATGATTTTTAAAAAATATTTACATATTTTAAATTGAAAGAGATTTTTTATTGTTTGGATGAATTAATGAAAAATATTTTTTATTGTTTGGTTATTTTTTGAAAATTTTATTTTTTAAAATAATATTAATATAACTATTAAAATATCAAAAAAATATTTATTATTAAAATATATTGAAATTATTTATTATTAAAGTCATTAATATTAAAAAATAATTATATTTAATATTAAAATATTACGTTAATATAAAAAATACTTAAAATAAAACTATTTATTATTCTTTATATTATTTATTAATAATATATTATTTATTAATGTATTATTATAATATTTATTAATTAAGTTAATAATATTTATTATTATATTATTTATTAATATATTATACTACTATTTATTAATATATTATAATATTATTTATTTATCAATATAATATTATTTATAAGCAAAATTATGCTCAAATGTATTGATAAATAGTTCTATTCATAGACAGCTATTTTATGAAAAATTTCTTCTTTTTTTCAAATCCGTAACATAATTTTCAGAAAAATAATCTCATTTTTCATTGATTAATAAGTTATTTTTTGTTAACCAACCAATTTTCTGTTAAACAAATACTTAAAAATGTAAAAAAAAAATTAAAAATCATTTTTGTAAAACAAATAGAGCTTTTATTTGAAAATATTTCCTTTGCTAAGAGTACATGTTGCATATTTCTTCAATCTTCACTTGTGGTTAACCCACATACTCTGTCAATTATATCAGGCCGAATCAAGTTTGATATTTTGTTTTGAAAGGCTAAGATATTATTGTTATAAAAAATTATCACATTCACTAACAATAGAGTTTTTAAATTTCATAAGCAGAGTTAATATGACAACACATATATTTTAGATAATGTTTGATTTGAGATAATCATTCAAAAAATAATGATGATATATGTATGGTGATTAGATCACTATATTTGATAACTGTTTAGTTTTTCTACATGACTATAATCATCGAGAATGATTAGTTTACTGCTTGCTTTAAAAAATGATCTAATTCTCATATAAAATGATGAAAAACTTTTATTATCGAGGTAAAGTAATAAATAAAATTAACAATAGTCAATATTACTCATATAATATGTGAATTAAAAACTTATCTATTCTTAAAATTAATTGTAATTATTTTATATTATAATTTTTATATTTTCAAATTAATATTCATTACAACAAGTTCAAAAAAATTTTATATGATTTTTAAAAAAAAATTGATTTGTAATATAATCTTTTAATTTTAATATATTAGTTTATTTTCTAATTCAAATATTTTTTATATAATTTATATTATAAAAATAATTTATTATCAATAAATATATTTTTAATTTAATAATATTTATTATAAAATAAATAAAATATTACTAATATTTTATTTATAAATTATTATCTTTAAATAACATTGAAATTATTAACCTTATACCGAAGAGAATTCTCGATTGATTACAATTGTTTGCTCTAACTTGATAGATATAGAAATGGAGATAAACTAACAAACATAGATGTCAATAGACCAGACATAAATTTAGAGATAAACTAGACATAGAAACAGAGATCAAGAGTTTTATCTCTATCTCTATGCTCGCTAGTCTAACTTTATCTATCAAGTTGGAATAAACAATTGTAATTAATCAAGAATTCTCCTTGGTCTAAGAATTAACTTGTGTAGTTATTATAATGTGTATATTTATTTTAGTACTTTCAAACAAAATAATGTTTAATTTTTAGTAATGCCAAACACAATAATTTTTAATTATTAAGAATTAATGATTTTTAACATAAGTCATTAATTACTAAAGATTAATGATTTTTAGTAATGCCGAACACAACTATAAAATAGATTTGTTTAATTTTGAATTAATAGATGTGTATAATTTGTTAATAAATCATAAGTACTGATAAAATAAAAAAGATTGTTTAATTTTAATTTAATAGATATGTGTGATTTTAAATTGAGAGAAAATATTTATTTTAAATTATGAAGAAAGTGAGGCAAAATACTTACTAATATTACCATTGCAATAACAAACATCAAATGAGGAAAAAAAAAAACGTTTTGATTGTGTACCTCCTCTATCTTTAATTCAACTCCCTCTTTATTATTTTAGAGACTCTTTTGCTATTCTAGGAGTGCTTTTTCTAAGGGCCATTTTGTTGCTAACATTTCTTCAATTTCTTTTTTGCAATTTTTTTTTTGAACTTCTCCAAAGATTTTAAAGATAAGTTTTGTAGACAATTCACATACATTTTTCAAGAAAAATAGTGGGTGTAAGATCAAATAATAAAAAAAAAAGATCGAAACAATGCATCACAAAAGGTTGTGAATTTATGCATCTTTGTAGAGTCCAAAGATTGGATATTTATCTCAAACCTAAAATATAAAAAAGTATAATTAAATTATAAAAAATGCGTTGAAATACCTTTATTAAATTGTAATATTGATCAAAATGTTGTAAACAAAGAAGAAGAAGAAGAAGAATTGAATAAACAATAATGGTGGAAGACAAAATTAAATCATAAAAAGTATTGAAATACCTTAAAGTAAACTGAGGGTGATAAAAGCACTGAAAAAAACTGAAAATAATTAGAAAATGTGTGCTAATAAAAGAAAGAATTGAATAAAAAATGATATGCATGATGTGGGATTATTAGAGTGGAGTTGACATACCTTTATTAAATTGTGATGTTGATCAAATGCTGTAAAATAATTGAATAAACAATTATATTGAAAGATAAAATTAAATCATAAAAAAATATTGGCATGCTTTAACTAAATTGAGATTTTGATGATAACCTTGAAAATTTTGAAAATTGTTAGAAAATGTGTGCAAAAAAGGAAAAAATGAACAAAAAAACAATATGCATGTTGTGAAATTATTAGAATTGGAATTCATATAAATCATTTTATACATGCACTTGAAAGCAATGTCAATCATAAATTAAAAGCGCTAAATAATAATGATTATCTCTTTAAAATTAAAGTTTTAAATTAATTGAAATCTCTATTTGCACGAATGAAAAGGAAGAATTGAATAAGAAATTCTGATGATAAGTTGATAATGTCACAATCTCTTATACAAAGATAGATTATGTAACTTTTAATTAAGAGATAAATATAATTTAAATTGAGATAAAGTATTTTTTATTTTAAATCATAAGAAAGAGGGAGGTAAAAAAGTTGCCAATTATATATATATATATATATATATATATACTTACAAAAGAAATTCAAATTGATAATTTGTACTTACCAAGATGAGCCATATAGTTAAAAAGCTATATAAAAGAAAAGTCAAAGAAATCAATAAACCACAATTAATACGTTTGAACAGAAAATTATTAAATTTTAAAAGTTATATTTAAAATTTAGATTTAATATATGCAAATAAGATTAAATTTTAAAAGTTTTGAATAACTAAATAATTTTTTAAATATATATATTTTATAAATATCTTAAAATTAAAAAATATATTACGTGTTATTATAAAGAGAAGATATAGGGATTTTTTTATGTGTACAAAAAAAAAGATATTCACATAAGCGTTTACATCAGCATAACTTATTTGATAATAGTGTATCTTGTAATATATAATATATATGATATGGTTTTTAAATATATATTTTTGATAAATACCTTAAAATTTAAAAAATATTTTGTGTCATTATAAAAAAAAATTATAGGGATTTTCTTATGTGTACAAAAGAGAAGGTATCCACATAGTGTTTATATTAGTATAATTATCTGATAATCATAATATAATATATATGATTGTTTATATTATAATTTTTTATATTTTCAAATTAATATTCATTATAACAAGTTTAAAAATATTTTGTATGATTTTTTTTAAATTTATTTAAAATATAATCTTTTAATTTTAAGATATTAGTTTTATTTTATAATTCAAATATTTTTACATAATTTATACTATAAAACTAGTTTATTATCAATAAACATATTTTTAATTTAATAATTGAATTATATTTATTATGAACTAAATAAAATATTACTAATATTATATATATAAATTATTGTCTTTAAATAATATTGAAATCATAGCTATCAAAACTAGATAGGATATTAAATCGTTCAAAGTTTTAGGTCATTAGGTTAATGGTTCAACCATAAAGTCAATCAGATCAATTGTTAATTCAGTAAAAGATATTATAGAAAATTTAAATATTCTAAAAATTCAAAATTTAAACTTTTAACTCAAGCTATAGTTTAATAATTCAACCATAAAATTATAAATTTTAAGGTATATCATAAATTGCAATTTTTAAAATATAAAATTTATAAAGCAATTAATTACTAGTTAAAAATAAAATTACTTAACATTTTATTAAAATAGTATTTTATATTTTAATAGTTAGAAATAATATTTATATTTTAATAAATATAATAAATAATAACTAAAAATAATTAAATAATATTATTATTATATTTATTAAAATATAAATATTATTTAATATATAATAATTAATCTTTAAGTAATAAAAAGAAATATCTATATAAAATTTAATAAGAAGAAAATACTTATATTTATATGAAAATTAGTAAAAAGAAATTAAAATCATTTTTATATTTTTTATATGAATGTATTTTTTTTATTAATTTTACATATATACATTTTCTTTTATAAATTATTTTTGATCATGGTCAAATAATTAATCATTTTTATTAACATTTTATTTTTTATTAATTTTATATATTATTAATTTTATAATTATTTTTAATTATGGTATCAATTAATAAAATTTTGTGTTAAATCATTTTTTTTAAATTGTTTATTTTTACACATTTGTAAGTTTTTTTATAATGTCATTATTCACATGTCTCAAAATATGTCAACATATTGTTAATATAAGGATATAAGGGCTTTGATAGTAAAAAATAAGAGTTGAATGACTTATTTAGATGAAAATAATAGTATAAAGACTTAATTAGATTATTTTGAATACTTGAAAGGTTTTTTTTTTATTTTACTTAGACTTATTAATTAATATTGAATCGATCCAATTAAAAAAATGTTTAATTTGTTAATTTATTATGTAAACTGTAAGTTTATAATAGCTTAAAGTGATTTAATTATAAAAGTGATTTAATTATAAAACTAGACCAATTTTAATACCAATTCAACTTGTCATACTAATGATTCGATCCGATTCTGATAACTATGATTGAAATCATTAATCTTAAACAAAAAAAAATTCTCGATTGATTACAATTGTTTCTTCCAACTTAATAGATATAAAGATAGAAATAGATTAATAGACAAAGAGATAGAGATAAATAGACTAGACATGGAGACAGAGATCTCTATTTCTATAACTATTAATCTATATATCTAGCTCTATGTCTACTAGTCTACTCTATCCTTATTTCTATATTTACCAAGTTGGAATAAATAATTATAGTCAACAAAAAATTTCTTTTGTTTAAAAATGAACTTTTATAGTTATTATAATGTCCATGTTTGTTTTGGTACTTCTCTGTCTCAATGTCTAGTCTACCTCTATCTCTATGTCTACTCGTCTACTTTATCCCTATCTCTATATCTATTAAGTTGGAACAAACAAGTATAGTCAACCGAGAATTTTCCTTTGTTTAAGAATTAACTTGTAAAGTTATTACAACGTGCATGTTTATTTTGGTACTTTTAAATAAAGTAATAATTAATTTTTAATAATATCAAATATAATAAATTTTAATTACTAAAATTTAATAATTTTTAATTAAATAAAGTGATTCAAGATCATGAGCGATAAAATCATTTCAATAATAAAATTATTTTAATAATTAAATTATTATAATAATTTAAAAAATGATATCAAATATTATCTTAAAGTATAATAAAACAAAAAACTTTTGATCTCTTTTAATTTCGTTTGTAGTTAAAAAATTGTATTATCAATGTATAAAAATAAACTATTATTATATACAAAATTTAGTTTGTTATCCATATGATGCATAGATTAATTTCACTTATTTAATCGTGTTTAAATATATAAGTTAATAATACTTAATTAACATATCTAATTTATTTATAAAATACATATATCAGTTAGGTTATAACATACCTTTAAAAGTGAGCTAATTATTAAAGGAGGTAAATGTTAATTAAAAATATCAAACATTAAAATTAAAAATAAAATTATAATAGTTGTAATAATAATAGTCTTGGTTGAGAAAAAAACAAAATAGAACATGATAAGGTCTTTTGCTATTGCTAGCCTTTTTGCTAGCTTTATTTCCTTTAGAAAATTGATAAAATTTATTTTGTCTGAGAAAAATAGTAATTATTATATACTCTTTCTTTTTTGCATTTTCAATGCCCAATTTTTATTTAATATAATACAAACATGTTAAATAAAAATATAAAAATTTCATTTGTCCAAAGAGAATAAAAAATTGTATAATTCATGACTTATCAAATGTGTAACACTTGACCAAGAATATCCACAATTTTAAGATCAATACAGTAGAAAAAAATTCTAAATATGAATTCAATTTGGTTAAAAAAAGCAATAAAGAGATGGTGCCAATTATAACCTAACTAAAAGGCATATTAATGAAGACATTTGATTTGCTAAAACCATAAGAAGATATTTGAGAATTGTAGATTGATATATGATTGCTTTGGCTAAAAATAGAAAATACCTCCTGTGACCTATTTTAATGAAAAATTATAATTTTTTATAATTTTTCATTAAAAAAGAAGATTATTAATAAATCATAAGTGATAATACAAATTAGATTTGTTTAATTTTAAATTAATAAATGTTTGTAATTTGTTAATAAAGGAAAAAAGTTTTGATCGTGTACCTCCTTTATCGACAATTCAACTCGCACTTTATTATTTTAGAGACTCTTTTACTATTCTTGGAGTGCTTTTTCTAAAGGTCATTTTCTTGCTAACATTTCTTCATTTTCTTCTTGCATTTCTTTTTTTCAACTTCTCTAAAGATTATAAGGATAAGTTTTGTTGACAATTTACATATACTTTTCAAGAATAATAGTGGTGTAAGATCAAATAAAAAACCAGAAATTAAATTACAAAAAATGCATTGACATACATTTATTAAATTGTAATATTGATCAAAATGTTAATGTGTGCTAATAAAAGAAAGAATTGAATAAAAAATAATATGCATGTTGTGGGATTATTAGATGTGGAGTTTGACATACCTTTATTAAATTGTGATATTGATCAAATGCTGTAAAATAATTGAATAAACAATTATATCGAAAGATAAAATTAAATTATAAAAAAATATTGACATGCTTTAACTAAATTGAGATCTTGATGAAAACCTTGAAAATTTGAAAATTGTTAGAAAATGTGTGCAAAAAAGAAAAAATGAATTAAAAAAAAATGCATGTTGTGAAATTATTAGAATTGGAATTCATATAAATCATATTTTACCTGCACTTGAAAGCAATGTCAATCATAAATTAAAAGAGCTAAACAACAATGATTATCTCTTTAAAATTAAAGTTCTAAATTAATTGAAATCTCTATTTGCACGAATGAAAGGAAAAACTGAATAAGAAATTCTAATGATAAGTTGATAATGTCACAATCTCTTATACGAAGATAGATTATGTAATTTTAAATTAAGATATAAATATAATTTAAATTGAGATAAAATATTTTTTATTTTAAAAGAAAAGTAAAAGAAATCAATAAATCACGCATAACATGTTTGAACAGAAAATTATTAAATTTTAAAAGTTATATTTGAATTTTAGATTTAATATATGTAGATAAGATTGAATTTTAAAAGTTTTGAATAGCTAAATAATTTTTTAAATATATATTTTTGATAAATACCTTAAAATTAGAAAATATATTATGTGATATTATAAAGAGAAATTATAAGGATTTTCTTATGTGTACAAAAGAGAAGGTATCCATATAGGTGTTTAATTTTTCATTAAAAAGAGAAAATTATTAATAAATGATAAGATAAAATAGCTTTGTTTAATTTTGAATTAATAAATGTGTGTAATTTGTTAATAAATCATAAGTGATGATAAGATAAAAAAAAGATATATTTTATTTTAATTTAATAGATTCTTGTGATTTTAAATTGAAAGAAAATATTTATTTTAAATTATGAAGAAAGTGAGGCAAAAATACTTACTAACAGTACCATTGCAATAACAATATCAAATAAGGAAAAATACGTTTTGATTGTGTACCTCCTCTATCTTTAATTCAACTCCCCTCTTTATTATTTAGAGGCTCTCTTACTTTTCTTGGAGTGCTTTTTTCCTAAGCGTCATTTGGTCGCTAACATTTCTTCATTTTCTTTTTGCATGTGTTTTTTTTCAACTTCTCTAGAGATTTTAAAGATAAGTTTTATTGACTATTCACATGTACTTTTCAAGAAAAATGGTGGCGTAAGATCAAACAAAAGAAGAGAAAAATGAGACCTGATACAATGCATCACGAAAAGTTGTGAATTTATGTATATTTGTGGAGTTTAAAAGATTGCATATTTTTCTTGAACTTATAATATAAAAAATTTAAATTAAATTATAAAAAATGCACTGACATACCTTTATTAAATTATAATATTGATCAAAATGTTGTAAACAAAAAGAAGAAGAAGAATTGAATAAACAACAATGGTGGAAGATAAAATTAAATCATAAAATGTATTGAAATGCCTTGAGTAAACTGAGTGGTGATAAAAGTAAATGCAGTTGCCTAATAATTTGAACGTAATGAATTTATACAGGAGAAAAAAAAAATCAAAGACGTAATTACACACTCAAGCTAAAATTGTTTTTGCATATAATTAACTGATAAATGTCAACACTCGAGGGCTGGAAAAGCATTACCTTTTGATTAATGTTTGGTGCTATAAAAATCCAAGAGATTTGGCCAAGTTTTTCATGCTCAAAGTTCAATAATCTAAAATGAAGCCACCTAGCCTTTCAATGTCTCTACTTCTCTTTGCTCTCCTGTCATTTCCATGGGCAATTTTGTCACATAGTCAGGGGATCAACTTCCTCCAATGCCTAGCTCCAATCTCTGGTGTCATTTACACCCAAAATAACTCTTCATTTTCATCTGTATTGGAGTTTCCGTATGCCAACTTAAGGTATTCTACACCAACTACCCCAAAACCTTTAGCCATTGTTACACCGACCCTTGTCTCTCACATCCAAGCAACCGTTAATTGTTCAAGGAAACATGGCATCCAGATTAGAATTCGAAGTGGTGGTCATGACTACGAGGGCCTTTCTTATGTTTCCCAAGTTCCATTTGTCATGATTGATATGATTAATCTTCGATCAATCAATATTGATGTAGAAAACAAGGCTGCGTGGGTTCAAGCTGGTGCAACTATAGGTGAATTGTATTATAAAATTGCAGAAAAAAGTAGAACTCTTGCCTTCCCTTCTGGTGTTTGCCCTACTGTGGCTGTTGGTGGCCATTTCAGTGGAGGAGGTTATGGCATGTTGATGCGCAAGTTTGGCATTGCAGCTGATCACATAATTGATGCACAGTTAGTTGATGTTAATGGAAGAATTCTTGATCGAAATTCCATGGGTGAAGATTTGTTTTGGGCTATCAGAGGAGGTGGAGGAGCTAGTTTTGGAGTGATTTTGGCATGGAAAGTTGAGTTGGTTTCTGTTCCACCAACCGTGACTGTGTTTAGAATAACAAAAACTTTGGAAGAGAATGCAACAAAGCTTGTTCATAGGTGGCAATACGTGGCGCCTAAGGTTCACGAAGATTTGTTTCTCAGAATCTTTTTCAGGGATACAAATTCAACCCAACCAGGAAAAAGAACAATCCGAGCTATTTTCACTACCTTGTTTCTTGGTACAACTGATCAGCTGCTTACATTGATGCAACAAAGCTTTCCAGAGCTTGGACTAGTCAAGGAAGATTGCATCGAAATGAGTTGGATTGAAACAATCATCTACTTCGCAGAAATCCCAAATGATTCCCCACTTGACGCCATGCTTAACAGGAGATTATATCCTGACGCATTCTTCAAAGGAAAATCAGACTATGTAAAGGAACCTATACCTGAAACTGCATTAGAAGGGTTATGGAAAAGGTTTCTTGAAGAGAAACCAGGGGCGATGGAAATTATCTTCAGCCCTTATGGAGGGAAAATGGATGAGATTCCAGAGTCTGAGATTCCCTATCCTCACAGAATCGGGAACATATACAGCATTCATTACAATGTATCGTGGAGAAAGGAAGATAATTTGGAAGCTCCAAAGCATATTAATTGGCTAAGAAGGCTTTACAGTTACATGGCACCCTATGTCTCAAAACATCCAAGGGCAGCTTACATGAACTATAGGGATCTTGACCTTGGAATTAATAACAAAGGAATTTACACCAGTTACAAACAAGCAAGCGTGTGGGGTCTTAAATATTTCAAGAATAACTTCGACAGGTTGGTTCGAATAAAGACGAAGGTCGATCCACAAAATTTTTTCAGACATGAACAGAGTATTCCTTCTGTTTTACGTGAATAAAAAGAGAGATGATAAATGTTCATTTGTAATAAGTGAGAATATCCTCACTATTTTATGACTTTATGAAATAAAAATGTGCATCCGAATTTCAGTGTGTGATGTAATACTCTGCTCAAAAGTAAGATTTCGAGTCCTTTTTCAAATTATAATAAATAAATAAATATGTTTGATATTTTTAAAATAAATGCATTTTTTAGATTATAATCCATATTTCGTATTAAATCATGCACGAATGACCCGTTAAAATAAATATTGGACCGACGCAATTTACACACCTGGGCCGATGGGTGTAGCCCGTTTGACACCTCCGTTATAAAACTGTAACTATAATAAAAAAAAGGGCTTATGGGTTAACCCAAATAAGAAAACGGGTGGGTTATTAGACCCATGTAATGGATGTGTTCCTACAAAAACAGAGACCTTTAGGTTTTTAGGAGGGTTTAAAGGCGGCTACCTCCACCAACACTTTTCCCTTGCCATTTCATTCTCTTCTAGATCTCATCCCATTCTTACTTCTCAAATCTTTTGTTTCATTCATTTTTCCCCTAAAAAATTTCCCACTTTTTCATTTGTTTCGTATGTTTTCTTAGAAAAAAAGAAAAGGAAAAGTCCTAGAGAAAGATTTTCTTTTGCCTTGCCCAACATTGTATCTTTCAGCTTTGAATTGGAGTCATTTATTAAATACAAACACAACATAGTTCAAGCATGTGGAGACGCTTAGTTAAGCAAGCTTCCAATAGACAAAAGTTTAAATTTGTCCCTGAATCATATACTTCCTCGCTTTCTTCATGTTCTTCTACAGGATTTTGTCAGGATTCAGTTTTTATCAATAAATTCAGTCCTTCCATGGCCAAAAGAAATGGCTTTTGTGGGTGCCCAGTTCTGGATTTTCGCGAAAATGGTGTCTTCTCTTTGCAAAAGCATGGTTTGGGCAGATCCAGTTTGTCTCAATCAGGTAACTCTTTAAGTTTTTCTGGGAAATTTTGGAATTTGAAAGGGTATGCAAGTACTGCTGAGGCTATTATTTCTACTGAAGAGGACCTTTCGGGGTCAGAAGAAATCCATGAATTAATGGGAGCAATGATCAGAGAAGAGAAGAAAGAGTCCTTTTCAAAGCAACCAAGGACGATGGTAGGAGGAATGGGGGTAGCAAAGTACTATACGTTAAGGAGGAGGCAAATAAAGATCGAGACCGAGGCATGGGAAGCGGCAGCTAAAGAGTACCAAGAATTACTAGCAGATATGTGTGAGCAAAAACTTGCTCCGAATTTGCCTTATATTAAATCATTGTTTCTTGGTTGGTTTGAGCCTTTGAGAGATTCTATTGCTGCTGAGCAAGAGTTGTGCAAGGAAAATTTCAAGATAAGTCATGCTGCTTATTTTAGCGAGTTGTCAGCGGATATGATGGCGGTAGTTACCATGCACAAATTAATGGGGTTGTTGATGACTAGTAGTGGTGGAATTGGGGGTATTAGGGTCGTCCATGCTGCTTGCCAGATTGGTGAAGCCATTGAACATGAGGTGAGGACGTTATAAATTCTTCCAGTTGTAAATTTTTCTTTTTATTGGGTTGGCTGCATTAGGTTCAGTAAATTTGTTTGTGTGATTTTGATATATATGTCCATCCGTGGTGGACAAATTTAAGAAAACTATGAGCCTTTGTTAAAGCTTTTCAGTTGATAACATGATTGATAACATTATTGCTGGAGTTTATAGTATTCTATTGTTAAAAATACCCGTATGTTAGTGAAGTAGAACTTACTTAAAGATTCGGTATGGTGATTGGTAGGACTATTTCTGAAAGTTAACATGGTAATTTGTGACATTGGAATAGTTTTTGTCTTTTGTAGGACAGTTCACTTTGGAAATGAAGTTGGAGTTAAGATTATTAGTAAAATTCTGTTTTCTGCTTCACATGATAGAATTTGTGAATTTCTGGATGATATAGATTCAGGAAACTTAAGTATGGTGGAAAAACACATCTCTTTGGAGCAATTTGTACTTGGCATTATTTAAGGTTTTTTTGTTAGAGGAATTGTCATTGTCAAAGCACTATAATGTTTTGGGTTGTCTTCAACGGAACATTTTATTGACATTGAGTTTTTTTCCCTTTTTTGCTTAAAGATGCAAGATAGAGCTGTTTATATTAAATTCAAATTATAGATTTGTGCCTTATACCCTGGGAGCATTTTGCTATTTCTTGTTGAGAACTAATTAATGGTTGTTTCTCGGATCAGGCCAGGATACAGAAGTTCTTGGATAAGACACAGAAAAAGAAAACAAAAGATAAAAAACCTGATATTGAATCTGAACCTGTGACCAATGAACAAGAGAAACCGGACAAAGACCAGGAAAAGCTGAGGAAAAAGGTGACTCAATTGATGAAAAAGCAAAAGGTGCATCAGGTGAGAGAAATAGTGAAGGAGCAGGATACTACAAAGCCATGGGGTCAGGAGGCACAAGTTAAGGTGTGTGATTTTTGCAATTGTAAAAATCTGTTCTGGTTTTGGTCGGTTCATAATGTTGTATCATGGTGTTGCCCATTGTAGGTTGGCTGCCGTCTGATTCAGTTATTGATGGAAAAAGCCTACATACAACCACCAGTTGATCAGTTAGGAGATGGCCCACCTGATATTCGCCCTGCATTTATACATGCTCTAAAAACTGTCAGCAAAGATGGAAAGTGGGTAGCTGCATCTATATTTTATTTGTTCTCTCTCTGTCTCTCTCACTTTTGATTTCTTCCTCATTCACTCATAACTCACATCAGAGTATTTATTTTTGTGTTTATCCTTCATCAGCAAAGGCAGTAGGAGATATGGTGTTATTGAATGTGATCCACTAGTTCGCAAAGGACTTGAGAAAACTGTAAGTGGAATAATTAATGGTCTTTAAGACATAGTTCTTAACAAGCATGCCACTCATAAACATTTTCCCCCTTGAATAAATCTCTATTCTTGAAAGTATATGGATGAACTAATCTCTGCTTGTGCAACCAGGCTAGGCACATGGTCATTCCTTATATGCCAATGCTAGTGCCCCCTCAAAACTGGACAGGGTATGTACTCAAGGTTCTATTTTTGTACGGTTTATTTTCCGCTGATTCTATTGATTTCCCCCTATTCATTCAGATATATAGACATCTTAGTTCAAAGTTCTTCCAGCTTATTTAATATCTTCAGATCTCAGCTTGAAACAGCCTTATGTATATATTTCACTTGTTCAGTTCTATTCTCTGGGTTTAGCTCTGATGAATTTTGTGATATTTTGGCAGGTATGACCGAGGTGCATATTTGTTTTTACCATCATATGTCATGCGGACGCATGGAGCAAAACAACAACGCGAAACTGTTAAAAGAACACCAAAGACACAATTAGTGCATGTTTTTGAGGTTTGAAAATCCTTGAGATTTATATTGTTGATCTCTATGTTGTGCACTTTTAAGTGTTGGCAATTCATTCTTTACATTTTCTTCTAACATGAAAACAAAAGCAATAAGTTGTTGTCACTCACCAACTTTATGTAACTGTTTGATATAGCCTCTCTGCATTGTTGCATTGATTCTTTTGTTTCTTGTGCATCAGGCTCTTGACACACTAGGAAATACCAAATGGAGGATAAATAAAAGGGTTCTTGGTGTAGTAGACAGAATATGGGCTAATGGTGGCCGTATCGCAGACTTGGTTGACCGTGAAGATGTGTGTACATACAAAATAAGCAGAATTTGATTTTCTTTTGCTGGTTTATGTTCTTTTTTTATTCATTATATTTCATTTTCTGAAGGAGAGAAAGTCATCATTTTGTTGTGAAGTCTATTTTTTTAGTGCTGCTTGAATATGAAAATCTGCAACACTGTTCTTTCTTATTTTTCAAGTTAATGATCATCCATCACTTTTTATTTTTTAAATTTTAAACAGGTTCCTCTGCCTGAGGAGCCAGACACTGAAGATGAAGCAGAAATTCGGAAATGGAAGTGGAAGGTAAAAGCTGTCAAAAAGGAGAATAATGAAAGGCATTCACAGCGGTGTGATGTTGAACTTAAACTTGCTGTAAGAAGCTGCCTTTATCGGTGACATCTACTTAGGCTTAGTTTAGCATTGCTGTTGTAATTAGCTTTTGCAATCAAAATTTTCTTTTGACCCAACCTCAATGCTAAACAAGAAATATGTTGCTTTTCAATCTAAAAACCTGGTTTGCAAACCCAAACCAAAAAGCTCCTTTTGCTGTGAAAAGTGCTTTTGGAATAGAAAAATAATTATATTATCCTATATTTCTAATATTTTATTATTTTATGCATAGCTTTTTAGACATTTCAATTACTCAATACTTTTTCACAGCAATACTGAACACTTAAAATTTTGAACCACACCTTTAAATGCACTTTTTTCAACTCAAATTTTTTTCTAACCACAACAGCTATGCTAAACTAACCCTTAGTCTGATATCATGTTCTTATGTTGTATATTAACTATTTTCTGTTGGAGATAGGTGGCTCGACAAATGAAGTATGAGGATGGCTTCTACTACCCTCACAACCTTGATTTTCGAGGCCGAGCATACCCTATGCATCCATATCTAAATCATCTCGGCTCTGATCTATGTCGAGGTGTCTTGGAGTTTGCAGAGGGACGCCCCCTTGGGAAGTCAGGCTTACGCTGGCTGAAGATACATTTGGCAAATTTATATGCTGGAGGGGTGGACAAGTTGCCCTATGAGGGTCGAATAGCTTTTACAGAGAATCATTTGGATGATATCTTTGATTCAGCAGACAGATCTCTTGAAGGAAGGCGCTGGTGGTTGAGTGCAGAGGACCCTTTCCAATGCTTGGCAGCATGTATTAATCTCTCTGAAGCAATGCGAAGCTCCACTCCAGAGAATACCATTTCGCATATGCCTGTCCACCAGGTATTTTCCCCCTAGCAAAATTGAACAAGCAGATACATAATTTCTTTTTTATTTGCTAGTTCCTTGGATGATAAGTCAAATGTTTTTGGAAACCAACATACATTCATGCACACACACACACACGTGTGTGTGCCTGCCCACTCTTTGGACTTTGGAGGTATTTTTCTTTTAAGGATGCAATAACCTCCATCTAGGATTTTTTGTGATTGTTATCACTGTGTTGGAAGATGAGACCGTGTTTGCTTCATGCCATTGATTGATACAGGTAGCTACAAGAAATATGTTATATTTTATGTGATTATTTTGCCATTATTGCTGTTTTTTTATGGTTTTGACGATCATTTGATGAACCCTGCTTTGAGTGTCTCATCATATTTCCATTGTCTGAAGCATAATATTGGGTTTTTGTCTTAATCTTCTGCAAGGATGGTTCGTGCAATGGTTTACAACACTATGCTGCCCTGGGAAGGGATAAGGTAATGCACTTCTTTTTGTCATATTTCATACCTATGATTTTATCCAGCTTTACCAAATTTGGATGTCTAAAATTGTTTTTCTTTTACTAAAAACAGAAAGCATTAGCTATTGAGTCATTCCAAATATGCCCTTAACCATATTGTTAATTAGAAGTTAAAGGAAAGATCCATTCAAGATTTAGGGTATGGCTATAGAGGAAAAGGGATTTGAAGGATCTACAGGGTTAGAGGGGAGAAAATGTTCAACTATATCCATACATGTCACATGTTGATTCTTGAATGCGGTTTTTTTGATCACCAGGGTATCTCTTCATTCTCACTCTTTTTATAGAATGGCTTCTTCACTCATAGATAGTGAAAAGTCATTAAATTTTTTTTTATTAATTAGGGTAGTCCGCTTTTATCCCTGGTTACTGAATTTTCAACATGTATTTATAATGAATGAAATATTTATATGATTGACTAAATTTGTTTACATATGCATGAGTAACTTTCTTTTTTCCCTTTGTTATGTTAATTGAGCTGCTTTGGCTTTCAGTTGGGAGCAGCTGCAGTGAATCTTGTTGCAGGAGACAAACCAGCTGACGTCTATTCAGGAATTGCTGCCCGGTAATTATTACTTACTCTCTCTAATTCCCTCCACCACTCATGCAGTGGCAGGAGACTCAACCATTTTGGTTTATATGTAAATGCTAACTAATGGCACTTCAATGGCTGTGGTTAGATCGTTTTTACCATTTTGAATGCTAAGGGCTAAGATCATGATCCTTTAACCTAAATTCCCAAATTTCTGCAACTATTGGCCTCCATAATTCCAAGCAGGTAGACTAGCCTAACTACGTCCTACATCAATATCTCTCTGTGCAGAATGGTTTGGTGCTGGGACATCAAATTGTCCTTAAAATCATTCTATTTGGGAGTTTGGAAATTTTAGCTGAAATGCTGTTGGAAAAGATTCAAAATATAAACTGCAATCCTGATTCTGATAAGAGTGCTTTACACTTTTGTTTTAAACTGTGTTAAATTATCGACATTTGAGTGCAAAGGCAGCTTCTGTTTCTGGCAACTTAGAGGAATGCACATTAATGAATTTGTGTGAGTTTTATCATGGATTCGCAGATCCATATATTTCTGTTAACAGTCTGGTCCAACCAAGTGTATGAGTTGTTCATTTGACTTGATTGGATAAATGTTTTTACCTGGTTTCTTCAGCGCTTCAGAATTTGTATAAAATTGTCTTGGAATGTTGAGTTTACCAAAGATCAATATTCTTTCATTGACCTATATAAATCAATTTGCTATTCTGGTGCAGAGTTCTTGATATTATGAGGCAAGATGCAGAGGAAGATACTGCAGCAAATCCTAATGCGTTACATGCTCGGCTTTTAATCAATCAGGTTCGTTTCATTTCTTTTCTGTTTGTTGAACGAAAGGAGGAGAGAATCTATGAAAAAGTTATAATAAATAGGTGCTGGGAATTCTTCAATAATCTAATTTTTATATTTGGTCAACTGAAATTGGAATGCATATACTTTTGTGGTAAGTTCCTGATGTCAGGAGTTTCATAGCTTTCAATTGTGTGTCTATCTTATTACTGATATTTTACCTTTACTCTTTCGAATCTTTAGGTTGACCGGAAATTAGTGAAGCAGACTGTGATGACCTCTGTGTATGGTGTTACTTATATTGGTGCACGTGACCAGATCAAGAGAAGGTTGAAGGAGCGATGTGTTACTGCAGACGATGCAGAGCTTTTTATTGCATCTTGCTATGCAGCAAGAGTGAGTAATTGTTTTGTGTGTGCATGCATGTATGTGTCACTGTCTGGTTGAGGTTTAACTTGATCATTTTCTTGTATGTTCAGACCACCTTGACTGCCCTGGGAGAGATGTTTCAAGCTGCAAGAAGTATCATGGGTTGGCTTGGTGAATGTGCAAAGGTCTGTCATTTATTGATATATTTTTTTTCTTTTGGTAATTTTGTAATTGTGAATGCTGGTAATCATCGGTTCAGAAGTTAGCAAATGGCTCGTCTATAGACAGATTTATGAATGCATCCCACATGCAAGAAGGCCAGAAAAGTAGGTTAAAGAAAACTAGGAAGAAAAGATTGTGCTTTGAAGTCTTAGGGTTTGGTTTTCATGGTTTTATTTTATGGGGTAACTTGTTTTGGGGATTCAGAAATTTTGTTTGGTTTAGAAGAGCAATTTCATATATTTTAATATATCATGTTTTTGATCATTGGTTTGGCACTTGTATTTCTATACTTAAAACCAAAGTACTTAATGTTCATTGAACTGATACTAAAGTATTTTTAGGGAATGTATGAAAATCTTTATATTGGCTATTGGTGACAGCTTCTGGTGAGATTAATTAAATAATTCAGAATGAAAATCCTCTTTATTTAGACAATATCTAATTTATTTGGTGACACCCTACTAATATGTTTTTATGGCTTCTTTTTCACACGCATATACATATCGTGTTTGGACTTTGGAATTCTGTGACGTGAGAAATTTTTTGTCATACATGTAGCTTTCTGTCTTAATTTCTGTGTGATACACTCCCTTATTGCACAAAGCATGGGCTATGTCTCATAGAATAGTATCTTGATTTTTTATTTTCCAATTTTTTTCTAGCATACTTCTAGATGCTGACAGACTGAATATAAACAGGTTATAGCTTCTGAGAATCAGCCAGTGCGTTGGGTTACTCCACTTGGTCTTCCAGTTGTACAGCCTTACCGGCAATTAGGACGGCATCTTGTAATGCTCTAAGATGTTTAAGGAACTTATCCTCATTTTGTACTGTGCAAAAATGAAAGAAGGCAGTAAAACATTCTGATGCGTTTAATTTGATGCAGATAAGAACTTCCCTTCAGGTGTTGACTCTACAACGAGAAACTGACAAGGTAATTTTCTGTCCTTATGTGTGCCCTTTAAGGTTGCTGAGTATTATTATTTAGCCAACAAAAGGTTGCCAAATATTTTATGATTCTTTCTTCATCTGTTGTTGCATAACAAAAGGTAACTCTTGATTATATGTCCATGGCAAGAAACCATTTTCTTAATCATCAGTTGTTGTGCAATTTTAGGTTGCTCATATTCATATCCCATTTGCAATGTTGCCATGTGTACCTTTCTTTCAAGGTTGGTAAAACTGTGATTGTAGGTCATGGTTAAGCGGCAGAGAACAGCATTTCCCCCAAATTTTGTTCACTCCCTTGATGGCTCCCATATGATGATGACTGCTGTTGCCTGTAAAAAGGCAGGCTTGAATTTTGCAGGTCTGTAATGAAATTTTCATGTGTGATTTTTAGTGCATGCATGCGTTCATATCTTTGTCTATCTGAGGAACTCTAAAGTCAATGCTAATCTTGTCACAGGGGTCCATGATTCATACTGGACGCATGCATGTGATGTTGATGAAATGAACAGGATACTAAGAGAAAAGTTTGTTGAACTCTATGAGGCACCAATACTAGAGAATGTAATGTATCTTTGCCTCTGGATTCTGCATCATAATTTATATTGAGGAGAATGCTTGCTGGGCTTATTTTAGAGCCTTTCCTTGTGAAATGTGTAGTTCTATCTGCCAAATTCAAGTTAAATAATAAAAAAAAAGGGAACCAGTTGAAAGACATTGTCAAACTTCTAAAAATCATTGTGAATATTAGGAACACATTTTTGAAACTAGAAATAGGTGATAGCATTACTTGTTTTCTTTCATGCCTTTTCCTGACGTTTCATTATGATGATGATTTCAAGTAAACACATTCATGGAAAAGGTAATATATATAAATGGCATAGGGATACCCTTACGTTAGGATGGAGTTGAAGATCTGCCAACTGGTTATTCGTATTTGTGTATAGGATATTAAGAGTCTTGTTAATCTAAGTGTCATTATTGGAATCCTCGAATATCTTTGATAGATCGAGGAAAACAAAATTGTCAAACTGAAATATACATTTGTTGCATTTGATGGGTTATGTTTTCTGCTGCTGGTTGCATGATGGTTTCATTTGTGCTTACAGTTGTTGGAAAGCTTTCAGAAGTCCTTCCCTTCACTGAACTTTCCGCCCTTGCCAGAGCGGGGAGACTTTGATCTCAGAGAGGTTCTGGAATCTCCCTATTTCTTCAACTAGCCTGATCCAGATGCCATTGACTGTTTTCTTCATCAAATTCCTCTTATATGTCATCGAGCAACATATAATGGCAATCATATATTCTTTCACCAAGGGCATGAGATTGTGAAGAGGCAAGCTCTTTTAGCAGCACCCTATTAAGGTCAGAAGAGAATAATATCTCAAGAGTAGGGTGCCAACAACAATCATTGCCCCGTGGGTACTTAGTGTACATATGTTATACAAAATAAACAGTTACTTATTGCCCCACGTTTGAAGTTGGGGCGTTGATCCACCATTTATATTAAAGGATTTGAAGAAATAAATGGCGAAGAACAGCTCTAACAGTCTTGAAGCAAGGCAGTTTGGTGTGAGCTGTACACAACTGGTTGAGGAAGCGATCCAGACCATGGAAACTTCAACTAAGCATGTGGATCATCAGTCTTTTAGCAAGCAATCATTAGCAGGCATGGAAGAAGCAGGTGTTTCCATTGTTGGCCTGGCTCACGGAAGTTATTCCAGGGATCCTTTGTGTGTGTTCTTCGTTCTGTATTTCATGTTCATCAGCTGACAGAGTTTCCAAGAAGTGTATAAACTCTGAATGCTTTGCTGTTCCTTGAATTACAACAAAGTTTCTTCTTTTAGTAAAATGGTTAAAATTAATTAATTTATTTTTTCCGATTAAAAATTAAAAACTTTCAATATTAATTTTTTTATTAATCAACAAATATTTTTGCAATTTTTTTGCTAACACTTCTTACGTTCTAATCTATTTGTATCTTTTACTTTCAAATAAAAATAAATCAGATGTAGCAGATGTTAAGCAATCAAAATCTAGAGTAAATTGCAGTTAGTTACTAAATGTTTTGATTTGTTTATATTTGTAAATATAGTGTTAAATAGTCCGAATTTGAGAATGAAAATATATATAATAATAGCATTGTATGTAAATAATATTACAAATTTTACGAGAAAAATATTTAATGCCTCACACTCTAATTATTCGAATTTAACATATTCTTTTAACGCTTGAGTAATTTTTTTTTTTTATAAAATTTAAAAAATTAAAAGGGTTAAAATTTAAATGCATCTGTTAAATATTATTTTTTAAAAATAAATATATTAATTAATTAGATTAAATTTTGAATTCAACTATTTTAATATATTTCGTCTTCAAATAAAATTTAAATTTATCTATTAAATATTATTTTTTAAAAATAATTATACGAATAAACTGGATTAAATTTTAAATTATTTTTTTAGCATATTTCATCTTCAAATAAAATTTACAAATCTTGAATTCATTTATCGTGTGAGGTTTATAGACGTCTTCTCTTGTAGACTATCTCTGTCTCGTAATTAATAATGTTGCGTCGTATGATACTATCTCTTTGCTGTACATTTTGGAAGCATTATTAGATCAACTTATCATGAAAATTGAATTTATATAGCTTTAGAAAGAAAGACTGTTTCCAAAGATGCAATGAAATCAAAATTTTCAAATATTAGATAAAAACATTTCCCATGAGAAAATATTTAATTCATTTGAGGATAATATAGCCAAAACGAAAAATCATTTGAGGATAAAAAATTATATTTGAAGAAAATGCAAAAGAAGGAAAGAGAGAGAGAGAAAAAAAAGGAGAGAATGAACAACAAGGAAGAGAACAAGAGTGAATATAGGAGAATGAAAAAAAAAAAAGAAAAATATTAACAAAATGAGTAAGAAAGAAAAATATTGGAAAAAAAAGATAAGAGAAAGCAAATGAAAATGATAGGATGAAAATATTTTTAAAAAAGGAGAAATTGGAAAAAGAAAAAAAATTGGATAAAAAAGGAAGAGACACAGTGTACAAGAAAAAAGAAGGCCAAAAAAAAATTGAAAAAAAATGAAAACTAAAGAAAACAAGGAAGAGAAAAATAGAAGAACTTGGGGGTAGAGAAAAAGAAACAATCTTGAAATTAACTAGTAATAGCCTTACTTAAAATTTTAAAAAATTATAAATTCAAATATTTGCTTTTCCTTTGAACTTAATAATAAAAAATAAACTAAAATAAATTTTACACTTTTATCTTACAAAAAATATTTTGTAAACATGAATTTAAATTTTTATCTTAATATGAAATAGAAATGATACAAAAAAATCACCAAAACTAAGTTGAAATTAAAAAATTACAATAAAATTTTTATTTTCTTCACCTAAAAATAATTCTATAAGAAAAAAAATTATAAAAGCTTGCATTGACATAAAGGCTGATTTCTTGCCCTTGTCATGTTGATTTAACTAGTTTAATGTTATTGTCTAAACTACTATGATGTTGATCATAATCTATAGTATACTTACTATATGCTTCAAAAAGCAAAGAAGATAAAACTGTCCAACCACTCCTGATTATCTTTTTATTAATGTCAAGAATATACAGAAAGTCAAGTCTAAGGCCAGTCTCATCCCTCTGACCAAGTCTGCAAGCCAAGAGGAAATTGCCCAATATTTTCAATTGGTCAAGATATCAACAAAGAAACGGTCTATGCTAAAATTGGAAACCTCAAAACGGATGAATCTTTATTGGAGGAAAAAAATTATAACGCTATAATTGTTCTACATAGACCTCTTAATTCTGGTAACTATAATTTTTTTTAATGTTCGAACGTTTGATTTAATGATTTGGAATATATTTTTTCTTGCGGATTAATATCCAGAAGCAGTTTCTTAGTACGTCTAGAACTATTAGCATGGATGAGAACTGAAATGAAGCAGATAAAATAAATTTGAGCTGCCTCCAAAGAACAAGGCTATTGGAGGATTTGCTTTTGAAAGAAACCTTCAAAAATATTAAAAGCATGTTCAGTTCTTCAACACCAATGTCTAGTTTTGTTTCCTTTGTCAAACAAAAAGTTTTGTTTTTCATCATATCATGTATATGCATGAAGTACATAGAGATACATACATACATAATTACGCATAGAAGATACATGGAGAGAGTTTTGACTTTGGATGTAAGAAATTAAAATTGGTTACTTTCAGGATGATAACATGATATTCACGTATACATTCATATATATATATATATATATATATATATATTTACTGAACTACCGTGGAGAAGAGACTGATTCAATGAGATACTTTTTTCTTAAAACCTCTTTTACCCCAACTCCAGTCTTCAGGCTCTGCAAGTTTGCTCAACAGTCAATACCAGGAGGATCCTTGGAGGTTGCAGTTCTGGTTTGATGTCGGTATGAGCTTTTCAAAATTTTTCTCTACTTCATGTAAAATTTAATCGTTCATACTCTAAAGCCTCTCTTAAGTTAGAAAACTACCAAATATTACTCAAACTCGCAGAATATATTGAAACAATGGACCGCATCAGCAGCTTAAATTTTGAAGATGTATTTCTACTCTTAGCATGCTAAATCTTTCATGGAATTACTCAAGCTTTTCTTCTTCATTTGAATTTCTCGTTTTTTTTTTTTTTTTTCTAAAGTTCATAAAATAGCTATTCGTACTTTCTTAAGATTTGTTCAATTAAGGTAAATGAAACTACCAAAATGATCAGCTCGCAATGAGCTCCAATTTCAGAATAACAAGAAATGGAAACTAGTTATATCTTGGCTTAGCTTGACCAAGCTTTATTGATTAAACATCCTTTTTTTTTTTTTTTTCTTTTGTCTTTCTTCAGATGGACAACACTTCCTTTTCTAGTCCTATTGAATCCTTGGTGGCAGATATTTCAGCAATCACAGAATCAGTAGAATGTATAGAAGCAGAGCAGGAAAATTTTATTGAAGTGGGATGCTACCTTTATCGAGTTTTTCCAGTCATAATGGAGCTGAAGTACACTGAGAACCCCCCAAAAAATGCAAAAGAGATTCTACAGTCTCTTTCCCAGAATGTCAAGCTGGTAAAAAATCTTGTGGGGAAATGCCATAAAGAGAACCTTCCAGTCACAGATACTAAACTGGGAAGCATCATAGCCCAGCTAGAATGTGTGGTAAAAGAAATAGGTGAATGTTTGTGTTTGATACCATCTGCAACATTTGGGGGTGAGGAATATGCAGAAACTGCAGTCCGGGCTCTTTCTGATGAAATGCAGGAAGTCCACTTTGAAGTTAAGCAACCCCAAGTACTACAAACCAAAGAGCTAGAACCACAGATGTCTTTTGCATCAGAACAACCTAAAAAATTGCAAATGCCAATCGAAAGTTCTCAAATGCCACAAGAATCAGATCTGTACCCTGTCGATGACCAAGTCTCTGTCTCCACAGAAAGTTCTCAAATTTTGAGCACGCCACACCTAGTTGATTTCCTTAATATTTCAAGTCAGAGAAGCCAATGGCACCGTGAGGACATAAACAAATCCTTGACAACATTGCCACAGGTGGCTCACTATATTGAACCTCTGTACGACACTTTCTTCTGTCCATTAACTAAGCATATTATGAATGATCCAGTTACCATTGAAAGTGGAGTGACCTATGAGAGGAAGGCGATAACGGAGTGGTTCGAAACGTTCAGTCATCTAGAGGATGTAATCTGTCCCACCACAGGGATGAAGCTAACAAGTACAGTTTTAAGCACCAATGTTGCTCTAAAGACCACGATACAGCAATGGAAGGATAGGAATGAGGTTGCAAGGATCAAGGTTGCCCGTTCCGCGTTAACTTTGGCTAGTTCGGAGAGTATGATACTAGAGGCAATAAGAGATCTGCAACATATCTGCAAAAGGAGACGGTATAATAAAGTAAAAGTACTTGGTGTTGGAATTGCGCCATTGCTTATTAAGTTACTTGGATATGAAAACAAAGATGTTAGATGTGGGGCTTTGGAACTATTACGCCAATTGGCTGAAGAAGATGATGAAGGAAAGGTTTGATTCTTATTATTTCCTGATATTTATTTTAAACCCAAAAAAAAAAAAAAAATTACAGCATGATTGTAGAGCTTAACCTGAATATCTGTGATATATCCTTCAGAATGTTGCAAACAGTAATGGATATATATCCAGCCTTCTGATATTAATAGATTTTAGTATGCACTAAAATTTTGAGTTAGCATATGCACTTTTACTGTGAACAAATCATTTAAGAGTTGAGAAACATTTTCCTTGGAGATCATGTGCACTGTTTTATTCATATTTTGTGCAGGAAATGATTGCCAATATAATGGATATATCAACATTAATTAAGTTGCTAACAAGCAGCCACCAGCCAATTCGGCATGCATCATTGCTTTTCTTACTTGAGCTTTCAAGATCTCAAGCTTTGGGTGAAAAAATTGGGTCAGCTGCTGGAGCAATCTTGATGCTGATCAGAGTTAAAAACAATCGCCATGTTGATTCCTTTGCTTCAGAAAAAGCAGAAGAAATTTTAAAGAACCTGGAGAGATATCCAGATAACATAAAGCGGATGGCAGAGTATGGATTCTTGGAACCTCTTTTAAATCATCTAACAGAAGGTATGATTGACCTTCTTTCAAACAATAAAATTACAACAGCAGTTAGCTGATAACTACTAATCTCAAGGGAACTATTTCTAAACTATACATTAATAGCAGTTAGATTAACAGAAGGATGGATTCAAGTCTGATAATATAATTCAAACATGTTTCTAAGTCTAATGCAAGTATGCTGATTACAGTTACATGTATAAACAAACAGGTTCCGAGGAGGTGCAGATGGAAATGGCAAGCTACTTGGGGGAAATCATTCTTAGTAATGACAGCAAAACCTATGTGGCTGAGAGGGCTTCTTCTAGTCTCATTAAAATGGTGCATAGTGGAAACACCATTTTCAGAAAGGCAGCATTTAAGGCTCTAGCACAAATCTCATCTTACCATCCAAATGGCAAGATACTTGTAGAAGCTGGTATTGTCCACATTATGGCTGAAGAGATTTTCACTCGTAGGATATATGATGAACCAATGAACTCAAAGAAAGAAGCTGCTGCAATACTTGCAAATATTCTTGAGTCTGGTGTTGAGCATGACAGCATCCAAGTAAATACTCATGGCCACAGGCTAAGCTCAGATTATGTTGTCCAGAACATTATCTACATGCTTAAGAATTCAACTCCAGATGAGTTCACCATCAATCTCATCAGAATTCTCTTATGCCTGACAAAGTCACCCAAGTCAATGGCAACAATTATCTCAGTTGTGAACGAGACTGAAGCAAGCTACACCCTCATTGAACTCATCAATAACCCAAATGAACAACTTGGGGTTGCAGCAATCAAGCTGCTCATTTCCCTTGCACCCCATGTTGCTAACACACTAGCAGAGAGGCTCTGCAAAACCAGGGGGCTACCTGAGAGTTTAATTGAGAGCCCTACTGAAACTAACCATATCACAGAGAAGCATGCAGTTTCTGCAAAATTCCTGGCAAAACTCCCCCAACAGAACCTAACACTCAACCTTGCTCTTCTGAACAAAAATGTTGTCACCACAATCCTTCGGAAAATCTTTCTATTCCAAATAAGTGGAACAAGAACTAGCAGGCATGCAACTGTTTACTTAGAGGGCCTTGTAGGAATTCTTGTTAGATTCACAACTACACTGTATGAACCACAAATCTTGTCCCTAGCAAGAACTCACAACCTCACGTCAGTGTTCACAGAACTTCTCATGAAGACATCTAGTGATGAAGTTCAAAGACTGTCAGCAACTGGACTGGAGAATCTCTCATTAGAGTCGATAAATCTATCACGGCCACCACAAATTAAGAAAACCAAGTTTATGAAATTGTTCCACCTACCGAAGTTCCTATCTTCCAGTTCATCAAAAAGGAGAAAGATACCAGTACTATGTCCAGTTCATAGAGGTGCTTGTTCTTCAGAAAGCACATTTTGTTTGATAGATGCTAAGTCTGTAGAAAGGTTGTTAGCATGTCTGGATCATGAGAATGGTGAGGTAGTTGAAGCTTCATTGGCGGCTATATGTACTTTGTTGGATGACAAGGTTGATGTGGAAAAGAGTGTGAGCTTGTTGAGTGAAGTAAATGCTATTCAACATATCTTGAATGTAGTGAAAGAGCACAGACAAGAGGGCCTGCGGCATAAATCATTTTGGATGATAGAAAAATTCCTAGTGAAAGGTGGAAATAAGTCAGTTTCAGATATATCACAGGATAGGTTGCTGCCTGCCTCATTGATTAGTGCTTTTCATCATGGGGATGGTAGTACAAGGCAGATGGCTGAGAATATTTTAAGACACTTAAACAGGATGCCAAGTCCATCAACTACTTATTATACCATGTAAAAAGACGCTCGAATTTCACTCCAGTTTTCGGGTCAAAGATATTCCACTGTAAGACCAAGTACGTTCCCATTATTCTAATAGCAGTAATTCTAAGTTGTGATGGAAAGAACAAAATAAAAACTTATTTTATGTTACCATTACCATTTCTTTCTACCCCCAGGAGTTCTTTCTGTGCCTTTGGTTTGACTTTGGAGAAGATTTAAAGTGGTCTCAGGCAGAAGAAAAATGTGGCATGCGGCATTGCCTGCCCCTACGCTGCCTATATTGAGCAGTCGAATCCCATATTTTTTTACACCTTATAAACATACCCTACCAAATTGTCTGCACTACATATGTTATCTTATTTGCTGGCAGAGACGACAGACCTACTTGCTGTAACCAGAGGTCCCCGAAGTACTGATTATCCCTGGGTACATGAACTAAAGAAATCAATAAGGCTTCAGCAGAGAAAAGGTTTTACTTGTTTGTGAATTTTCAAGAGACATTAGCCTCGGCATTGGCCTGCAGGAATTGGCTGGCAGTCTGCTAAATACAGTTGCTGACATAATAAATGTTCTTTTCAACGTCCAAAGCATCTCCACCTTCCCATCATCTTTTATTTTTCAAGTCAATCCCTGTTTTCCCTCAATCTCTGTTGACATCATTTGACCGTCTCCAAGCAATAATTATAGTGCATATCGACTCTCTAGCATTTATTTGCTAGCTTCCATTCTCCCTAACACTATATAACTTTGGTTTATCAGATGATTCCATTAAGCCACTTGACATGCCAGCAACCAAGGAATCTGTAAAAGGATATGGACGTGGCATGGAATGTTGTCAAAGCTGTCTCAACTCTTCATCATTATACTATGCTTTCAGTCGTAAATGACATCCAAAACTGCCAAATTACATGGAGCTTTTTTTCTATTGGTTTAATCTCAATATAAAAGCATCCTTCTAAATTTGGGATTCTAATAAAATAAAACCTTGTTGGATTAGTTCAACTTGAATAAAGAATTAGGATTAAATCAAACCTCTATATCATTGACAATGTGATATCAGAAGCATATTAAAAAGAGAAACGCATTTTACTGATCAAAGATCTATTATAGGTCTCACGGTTGGGCTAACATCATTAACACCGGTTTTTCCTATCCATACTCGAGCACATAGCAGGTGGTTATCATTCTGAATCATTACCTGTTTCAGAAGACAATGGCTTCTTTCTTAATAGAAGATTTTGTCGGTGATGGGGTTCTGAAGGAATTGCTTTCAAAATTATTAGAAGAAGGTTGGGATGATGTCTGAAGGATTTAGAGCAGAGGAAGAACAAACAAAGACAGCAGAAACTAATCTGTCACTTGAAGTAAATTGGCTCATTTGATCATGAGCTTCATTTCATTAATTTATAGGCTTGAAAAATACAAAAGTTGTTGGCCTAACAGCATGGGTCACCATGCACAGACCCATCATTTTACCTAAACTAATCTGCTGCCAGAAAGTTTCAGCAGAAATGCCATACTAACTTGTTTCAACCACTAACACACTAACATGCTTCAGTACTAGCATGTTTCAACCACTAACACTCCTCCTTGGTATTTCTGCTGGAAACACCAAGACCTTTCCTTAATGTTTCAAACCTTGCCTTTGGTAAGGCTTTGGTCAGAATATCTGCAATCTGATCTTCTGACTTGCAATGCACCAGTTTCACTTCATTCTCAGCTTCAACTTCTCTAATAAAGTGATACTTGATCTTAATATGCTTAGTTCTTCCATGAAACACAGGGTTCTTGACCATTGCAACTGCTGACTGATTATCACAAAAAATTTCTGTTGGATCATCTTGCTTTTGACTCAAATCCAACAAAATTTTTCTTAGCCAAATTGCTTGATTAACAGCAGCTGCAGCAGCTATATACTTTGCTTCTGCTGTTGATTGAGCCACTGTTCCTTGTTTCTTTGAATTCCAGCTGAACACATTTAATCCAATGAAAAACACATAGCCTAAAGTGCTTTTCATGTCTTCATGAGAGCCAGCCTAGTCACTGTCTGTGAATCCTACCAATCTTGAACTGTCATTCTTCTTGAACCAAATTCCAAGTTCATTGGTTCCTTTGACATATCTCAACACTCTTTTTGCAGCCTTAAAATGAAACTCACTAGGATTTTGCATGAACCTAGAGAGTAAATTTGCAGCATACATGATGTCTGGCCTGGTTGCTGTCAAATACAATAAGCAACCAACCAAGCTTCTATAAATAGAGCCATCAACTTTGTTAGCTCCATCTTTCTTAACAAGTTTCTCATTTTGAGCCAAAGGAGTGTTGACTGGTTTGCAATTTTCCATCCCAAACTTATTCAGGATTTCATTTGCATATTTTCTTTGACAAATGAAGATTCCTTGCTGGTCTTGATGAATCTCCATTCCAAGAAAATAAGACATTTCTCCCATGTCTGTCATCTCAAAAATTTCTTGCATTTGGAGCTTAAAATATTCCACAAGAGCTGATTTGCTACCTATCACCAGAAAATCATCAACATACAAAGAAACAATCAACAGATCATTACTGTTAAAAACTTTAATGTACAACGTTGCTTCACTGAGGCTTTTCTTGAATCCTAACTTCAGTAAATGATCATCAATTCTGGAATTTCACACTCTGGGAGCTTGTTTTAATCCATACAAAGCCTTCTTGAGTAGATAGGCTTTGCCTTCATGTCCCTTGGCAACAAAACCATCAGGTTGTTCAATGTATATCTCCTCCTCAAGATAACCATTCAAGAAGGTAGATTTGACATCAAGTTGGTATATTTTCCAACTTTGTTGAGTTGCTAAGGCTAATAACAGCCTTATAGTGTCCAACCTTGCAACTGGAGCAAATGTCTCTGAAAAATCAACACCAAGCTGTTGGGAGTAGCCTTTAGCTACCAATCTAGCTTTAAGTTTGTTGATGGAACCATCAGCATTCAACTTTGTTCTGAAAATCCATTTGACACCAATGATGTTTTCGTTACTTGGTTTGTCAACCAGCATCCATGTTTGATTTTTCTCAATCATTTGAATCTCCTCCTTCATAGCATTTCTCCACTCTGAAAATTTGACAGCTTCTTCAAAGCTTGCAGGTTCAAGAATGACAACATTTGATCTTTGATAAATATCTGTGAGTGGTCTGATTCCTCTCACTGGTTCATGATCAATGATTTCATTTTCAAACATATAATTTTCTTGATCTTGGAAGCTTATCATGTCTGCAGCAATTTGCTTGACTGATTTTCCCTTTGATTTTTCCCAATTCCAGGCAGCTTGCTCATTAAATCTCACATTCCTACTTACAATCATCTTGCCTGTAAGTGGATTGTAAGTCCTATAGCCTTTGGTGATGTTGCTATAGCCCAGAAAAATACATATTTATGCTTTTTGATCAAGCTTGTCCCTTTTGATATCAGGAACGAACACATAACAGATGCTGCCAAAAATTCTGAGGTGGTGCACTGATGGTTTGCTTTCATTCCAGGCTTCAAAAGGAGTGTTTCCCTTCAAAGCTTTTGTGGGTAGCTTGTTGAGCAAGTAGACAGAGGTATTGACTGCCTCTGCCCAAAATTTCTTTGGAAGATTCTTCTCAAACAGCATGCATATTGCCATCTCCATGATTGTTCTATTCTTCCTTTCACTGACTCCATTTTGTTGTGGAGTGTAAGTTGCTGTCAGTTGGTGTTCAATTCCTGCAACTTCACAAAACTCATTAAATCTGTCAGATGTATATTTAGTACCATTGTCTGACCTTATGATCTTGATTTTGCAGCCACTTTGATTCTCAATCCAAGCCTTGAACTTCCAAAATACATTTGCAACTTCAGACTTTTGTTTCATGAAGTAAATCCAACACATTCTAGTAAAGTCATCTATAAAAGCAATGAAATATCTACTGCCATTCAAGGACAAGGTTCTCATAGGACCACAAACATCAGTATGAACAAGTTGTAATCTTTCAGTTGCCCTCCATGCTTTGTTAATTGCAAATGGCAACTTACTTTGTTTTCCTAGTTGACAGACTTCACACATTCCAGCATTGACTTCAACAGTAGGCATGTTTAATACAAGATCATTTTTATGCATGAAATTCAATGCATTGTGGTTGAAATGTCCCATCCTTTTATGCCATAAAGAAGATTCATCATGTGAAGTAGCATATGCAGAGGAGTTTGCTTCATGCCAATTCAAGGAAAAACATTTTCCTTTCATATTAACAGTAAAGAGTTCATGGCCAGTGGGATCATGAATTATGCATGCCTTGTCTTTGAAGACTAAAGAGTAGTTATTTTCTAGCAATTGTCCTACACTTAACAGGTTTTGATCTATTTTGGGCACAAATAACACATCTGAAATGAGTTTGGTACCTGTTGGTGTCTCAACTGCCACTACTCCTTTTCCTTTGACTTCTATGAAATCACCATTACCTATTCTGACTTTAGAGGTGCAGGTCTTGTCTAGTTCTTCAAGGGATGAGATTTTTGACTCAAACCTCTCTGGTAAGCTGACAAGAACTTTCTCTACAATTCTTTTGTCTGATAGCTCATCACCAAGTAATCTAATCTTGTTTACTATCTTCATGAGTCTGTCATTGTACTCCTTTAAATTTTCAGACTCCTTCATCTTTAAGACTTCAAACTCTCTTCTAAGATTCAACACTTGCATTTGTCTTGTCTTGTCACTGCCTTGAAACTCTTCCTTGAGCACATCCCAAGCTTGTTTTGTAGTTTCACAAGTCATGATTCTAATGAATATGTCATCAGAAACTGAAGACTCAATACAGCTTTTAGCCTTATACCTCTTTGCCTTTTCTTCACTATAATTTTTCATTTGAGATCAAACACTTTCTAGCCAGCCTTTGTCAACCTTAAATGGCCTCAAGCAATTGCTCCTTACCTCCACCTCCTATTTTTTCTGGTGAGAACTACCAGATATGGGCTGTCAAAATGAAGACTTATTTGAGTTACTGTTGGATTTGCAGGAAGTTGTGGTGGTTCCTTCTCATTTTTCACCACTTCTCACAAATCAAAAGCATTCAAATAAGTCTTCATTTTGACAGCCCATTTTGACAGCCCATATCTGGTAGTTCTCACCAGAAAAAATAGGAGGTGGAGGTAAGGAGCAATTGCTTGAGGCCATTTAAGGTTGACAAAGACTGGCTAGAAAGTGTTTGATGGCTTTTCACTCAATTTTTGGAACTCACAGATCCTCTAAGAACTTAAAGAATGCTCTGATACCAATTGAAGGATTTAGAGCAGAGGAAGAACAAACAAAGACAGCAGAAACTAAATCTGTCACTTGAAGTAAATTGACTCATTTGATCATGAGCTTCATTTCATTAATTTATAGGCTTGAAAAATACAAAAGTTGTTGGCCTAACAGCATGGGTCACCATGCACAGACCTATCATTTTACCTAAACTAATCTGCTGCCAGAAAGTTTCAGCAAAAATGCTATACTAACTTGCTTCAACCACTAACACACTAACATGCTTCAGTACTAGCATGCTTCAACCACTAACAATGTCCCAACCTTAAGGATCATGAACTCAGAGGACATGCATGCAATCAACATGACACAACATTAAAAGGTTAGTTATTCATCCCAAGAAAAATCTTTTCAGCTCTCTAAATAAAATAAATCACTTGATATTCATATGTCCATGACCAGTATATGTTGAATATATAGCATTGTCCAAACCCAATGAGATAAGATTTGGTTCTTCTTATCAAAAGTTAAGATAAACAGCAAATCCACCCATTGTGTTTCCTTAAATTATTCTTCAGGATGCTCTGGAAATCAGTACGTAACTTCATGATCGTGCTCTGATGCAATATGGAGATAAGCTAGAGGTCTCCAGGAAATGCCTGCCTGAGCTACTTAGCTTAGGCACTGAGGATCTATCTTCACAAGTTGGCATGAAGAGGGGACACATTGCACGTTTCAAGGATAGAACCAATCCATGCACAGATCCTTTGCCCAAATCAAATGGTCTCACTGCAAGGAAATCACGACTACACCATCTAGAAATAACAGCATCTACAAGAATTTTGCATCTATCAATTCCAATAAGACGCAAAATACAGCAAAATCCTTCGCCAGGAGCAGCACAATTAATGACAGGTCGCTGGAAGAATCACTGGCTGATTTCAAGATTAAAGATGGATGTGTCTTTAAAGGGATTGTTGTTGCAGGACCAGCCGAGCCTTGAGCCTGTGGTTGGGCACAACCTCCTCCTCATGTTGACAATCTGCTCTTGAAAACATATCAATTCAGAAATTAACTCTTGAGTATAAGATTGTGATGGAGCGTTTGGTGAAATCCAAGACTCCACCAATGAAAGCTTCAAAACTCTGGCGGGATAAGCCAACTGTGCTCCTCTGCATTCGAAGATCTGGGTAACTTAGATACTTTATGTATCCTGGCATTTTTATCTATTTCTTCAACTATATATCGGATAATATTTACTGGAAACTTAGTCAATTAGGATTTTCACCAAACAATATTCTAATAATTCCAATTAAATTACATCAACACCCAGTTTCTAGGTCCTGACCACATACAGTAGTATATCATGAAGATCCCTTGTTAAAGCTAAGATGAGAACTAAATGTCTTGCATTACCAAACAATGCTAATCACTTGTAGATTTATTTGGATGCGAGGAACTCTTATTCCCTGGCCCCCAAAAGAAAATAAGAAAAGGAACTTATTTTACTGACATAGAAACTATGTTTTTGTCATCTAAACGAAGAAATTGATTGGTTTTGCTGTCTACGTCTGTTGCAAAATGATAACAGGAACATCATGTGCAGAGCAGAAGCTCACCAGCTCTATGCCAAAAAGCCAATATTTGATGCACTGGTAGTCCAAATTTTTACAGTTCTTCATGAGCATATAGAATCAGAGGTGCCTGGTATACTTTAACTCAAAATATTGCTCCAATAAACTCCTCTTTTATCTCAGATATTAATTTTCTGATGCAGGTAAAAGACTTCTGGCCCCACTATTGGGGTGGGGTTGTAATCTTTGACCGGGCTATGGGATCCTTCCAAGCTCTTTGGAGGTCGGAAATTACTTAAGGACAAGTTTCTATCAGGGTTTGTGTTCAATCCCCGAGCTATTGCAAATTATAAACATGCAAAAGCCATGGGAATAGAGCAAAACTTTAAAGGTGAAGGCGAAATTATGGGTGGGCTTTTTATAGTTGGCAATGGAGGAACTGGAGTTGCTTACCAGTTTATTGAGAGGAATTTTGGCGATTGGGCTCCTGTAGCTGAAGTTACAGAGGTCAGTGCTCGATTGCAGGTAATTACTGTTAACTCTCTAATTTCAAATTGTGCTGTTGCTAATCCAATTATCCTAACCAACTTTTCTTCAATATTATACAAAATCAACAGCAAGATCAAGGAGCTTCTAGCAAATCACCACAAAAATATGAGTAAAAGGGTTTCTCATGTTTCTTATTGCAACCAACTTTTCTTCAACATAATACAGAACCATCAGCAACATCAAGAAGCCTCTAGAAAACCACCAAAAGAATACGAGTGAAGTGTTTTCTGAAATTTCTTATCTACTTCAGATTCATCAGACAATAAACTTTCTAGCCCTGTCAGCATAAATAAAATGTTTGTAATATTCAGAGTCTTTGACATTGCTTGTATTTCCTATGTGGCTTGTATTAGTATGAAATTTAGCAGTATTATTTTTTAATCGTAAACATTATATATGTTACAAGAAATAATACACATTTGGAAATAATGAGGCTTCACTGATCGTAAAACCCTCTATGGCTTCTATTAGCAAGAAATTCAACAAATACAATTCATAATAAAAATTGAAATGAAATAATTATATATCTTTCCAAAGATCAAAAGCTTTTTGACTCTTCCTATTCTTCTCCTCCTCCATCTGCATAAAGAAAATTGATGGAATTATATTGTTTTCAACGATCAATTCTTACTAGAAATCTCCAACTAAACAAATACAATTCATAATAAAATATACAGCTAAAGGTTTGATCTCCTCAATGACAGCTTTGGACACAGAATACAGCATCACCAGAAATCTCCACACGAGCATTTTCCATCTTTAAACAAATGGAAGCGGACAGCATCTCTTACTAGTATCTCTCTCCTGGTGATCCTAGAAATATACTTAGTGGCACTATGGCAATCCCCACACACTCTAAGATTTTTAACTATCCGTATGGGAAGGCCCGGAGGAATAAATATCAACCCAAATGCAATTGCAAGCCTCTCACTATGATAATTAAGCATCTTTATCTTTTCTGATTCCTCAACATCATGAAGAACAGAACTCAGATCTGGTACATAACCCTCTTCCATCATCTTGTGATTTAATTTGTCCAGCTCAGCATATATCTGATCAGAAAATGGATTTGTCTGGTCATCTGCCGAGAAAATGTGCACTTTGCCTTTATATTTGATCCAGCTGCATCCCGGTTCCTTTCTCACTCCTTTATTTCTCATTCCCCTCCTTAATTCTGACACATTATCCCATTTCCCTTTAGCAGCATATATGCTAGAGAGTAAGATGTAACCTGCAGGATTGTGGGGCTCTAGTTCCTGAAGAGAAGCGGCTGCCCATTTCCCAATTTCCAAGTTACCATGCAGTCTACATGAGCTAAGTAAGGTAGACCAACCAATTGCGTCAGGTGGGAAAGGCATTTTGTTTATAAAACATTTTGCTTCTTCTAACCTTCCAGCTCGGCTAAGAAGGTCAATCATGCAAGTATAGTGATCAACAACTGGCATGATTCTATGTTCCTTTACCATTGAATCAAAATACTGATACCCTTTTTCCACTAGTCCTGCCCTACTGCAAGCTGATAGAACACCAACAAAAGTAACTCCATCAGGTTTTAGACCATGAGCTAACATTCTTTGAAACAAATCAATTGTTTCATAGGCTTTCCCAAACTGAGCATACCCTGACAGCATCGCAGTCCAAGAAACTTCATCCCTTAAATTCATCCCATTGAACAACTTATCAGCATCTTCTATGCTTCCACATTTTCCATATAAAGTAACAAGTGCATTAGAAACTGTTACGAAAGAAAATAAGCCAGAAACTATTGCTTGGCCATGTAATTGAGCGCCCTCTTCTAAGCTTGACAGGTTTGCACATGAGCTAATTATACTTCCTAGACTATAATCATCAGGATTAATCCCATTTCTGTGCATATCACAGAAGATTCTAATAGCTTCCTCACTGTACCCATTCTGGCCATAACCCACTAGCATTGCAGTCCAGGACACAACATTCTTGTGGGTCATCCTCTTGAAAACTGCCTCTGCAGATGTTATGCTTTTGCACTTGCAATACATGTCAACAAGTGCACTTCCAACAAAGACATTATCCTTATGATTAGTTCTAATTACAAAAGCATGAACCTGCTTGCCTTCTTCCAGGGCAATTAGACACCCACAAGCAGTCAACATGCTTCCAAAGGTAAACTGATCCATAGCTAAACCTTCTATCCTCATCTCTTTAAATAAATCAATAGCCTCTCTATACAAACCATTCTGAGTCAATCCCGTGATCATAGTTGTCCAAGAAATTGAATCTTTTTCCCGCATACTATGAAACAACCACCTGGAATCCTCCACCATGCCACACCTCAAAAGTCCTGCAATCATTGTATTATACATTACCACATTTCTCTTTGGCGTTTCATCAAAAACTCGTTTTGCATCATAAACCAACCCTGCTTTTGAATACATATCGATCAAAGGAGAAACCACAAACACATAAGATCCAAACCCAAATTTCACAATTTGACCATGAATCTGCCTACCCAAATCAACACACCCTTGACTAGACGAACATATAAGCATAGTAGACAACGTAATCCGATTCAAATTAGCCACCCCATCCCTCAACATAGAATTATAACCTTTCACTGCCTCAGTTACCAAACCACGAGAAGCATACCCAGAAATAAGGGAATTCCAAGAAACCCCATCGCGTTTAGGCATGTGGTTAAAGATATAATTCATTTCTGAAAGATTCCCAGATTTCGAATAAGTGAAAAGAATAGTGTTCCACGAAAAGAGATTTGGTCGGGGAATTTTGTTGAACACGTAGCGTGCATAGGTTAAATCGCCTAGTTTGCTGTATGCGTTAACCAGGTTGTTTAATAAGAATGTTTCCGGGTCCTTAATGGTTTTCAGAATATGGCAATGGATTTTCTTTGCTTGGATTTGGTTACGGGTTTCCGTGCAAATTTTTAGTAACGAACGGTAATAGTTGGAGTTCGAAGACATGTTTTGTTTTCTGCTGAAAACGATTAGTTGGCGGGAAGGGGCTTTAGGGTTTGTTTGGTTTAAAAACCTATTACAAAGGTGGTCTTGATTCTTGACACTCAACTATATTATATTACTGCTTATTTTTTATTTCATTTCAAGATCAAGATATATTGCAGAATTTATATTAAATTTATAAATTATCAATTAAAAATTACTGACAATAAAAATTAAATTTAAATCTTATCCTTAATTAAAAATAATTATTTTAGATGATTAAAAAAATGTAAAAGAGTAAATATTTATTTTTTTAAGAGATGATGTTTGAATTAATAGTAATTTTTAGAATTATATGATTTTTAGTTTCAAAGATATTTATGGAAAAACAGTAACAAATAAAAAAAAAAAGCAAAATAACTGTTGGTGGGCTTGACTGCCAGAAAATTTATTCCATTGTGCTATTATCACCCATTATAAAATAGAATCATATAATAGATTTGCATATCATATCTTGGGAGGATCAGAATTCTATGTGATACTAAATGTGATTTAAAGCAGACGAGACAGGTAAAAGATAAGAGACTCCCATTGTTTATTTGACAACTTTCCATGATTTCTTGTCCCCCTGCACTCCAAGAGGATTGCTCTGAAGTGTTACAGATTTCTATGAAAGAAATCAATCTTCTAATAAATTCCAATGTCTAACTTGTTCCTGCATTGATGTCACGGTGAGGATGAACAGTTTGAATAATCAACAAAAGGGGTGGGGGTGACAGTCCCACTGAGGTAGTGAAAGCAGATAAAATTTTAAACAATTCCCTTTCTTGATAAAAAGAGAAGCCAAAAATGGAGAGGGTGGAAGAACATTATACCCTTAAAACATGACAAACAAATGCAACTTACATCTATGAACAGAACAAAATATTTTCTCACTGCCATCTGTAAATTACAGGAGAGATCATCTAATACTACTAGATAAAGCATAAACTCCTATATCACAAGAACTTTCCATCATCAATCTATACATTCTAATCCACCTTTCCTCTGACTGGGACAGTAATATAATTCCCATGATCAAAGGAGTTCTATTTCCCTCTATATATCTAATGCATCAAACAAGAGGATGAAATCACTGCCCCACCATACAGTTAAGGAACATAGAGCCTTTAGGACCTCAGCTTTCTTCAAATGTGGCATATATTCCCAGCTAGAAAACCAGGCCAATAACATCTTCAATTATCCAATACCTGGGTAGGAAAATGGTGACAGCATATTTTGTGCTTAAATCTTTCCAAGAGTATTTAGCATGTCCTTGGCTACCTTCAGGAATGCAGTACAAATATAGCAAGTAAAAGGCCATAATGAGCTGCCTAGCATAGAGCTATAGACCCTTACGAGAAGGATCAAAGTTCTGGTTTCATATGACCTGATGGTAGAGACCCTGCAAAAGCATTGGATAATTTTAGTCGGATCTGAGAACATTTGGCCTATGACACAGGCCACAGGGCACTAATAAAAGGGAGGTAATACCATTTACTTCGAGGCTGTCAGAAGGAGCACAGGTTCCATAGTTCATCTGGACAACATTGTGGAGCTCATCCTCCCATGCATTTGATAGCTACAACCAAAATGTATTGAGACGAAAGGTAAATTTGTAATCCTCAGACTCATGAAGTTAAGCAGATCAAACATTTTACATCATTCACATCATGCTTTAAAGCCAAGTTCATTTGCACAATAATTTTGCTTCAGCCCGTTAATTTTTTTTTTCACATTGGTTACACTTTAAAAAGATATTAAAAGAATAAAAAGACGTTTAAGGCTCGAATTCATGAAAGGGAAAGGTTTCACAAAGGTTGCCGATAAATTAACCATTTGATGCTACAAACACCTACACACATACTTAAAATGTGAACCACAAAAATTGAAGAAAAGGAAAACCTGATTAGGCTCCTTGAATCCTCCACTCATCAGTGTGAAGTGGGAGCTGAGAGTTCTATGAATAACACCAGCATTATTCCCCATGACAGGAAGAGTACCTTGAACAAGTCCAGGTTGAGACGGATGTAATGGAGGATAACCCACAGACAAATCTGGAGAAAACCCCAGAGCTGAGGAAGGACCAGCTCGTGATTGGATAATCTGTATATTGATAAAGTATTTTGATGGATTAGATGAGACACACAGACATAAGTGATTGCTAAACCTAGGCTGATGAACTTACATCTTTTGCCAGAAGCCCTTCTATATTAAAATCCAGCCTTGGGTTCACTGTCGCAAGTTTCATTGATAGAAACTGCATAAAGGATGAGAATAAAGTGACATTAAAACTTGTAAAGGTCAGCAGATGATTATGTCTCTACAGAATATGCAAATCAGTGAAAATTATTGCATGAAAATTGCATAGATGAGTTGTAGAGAATCAAACTGTGAGTTTATCCATCAATTATCTGTTTCAAAAGGCAAGGTCATCATGATTAATACCATATAAGCCAAGAGGTTGTAACAACACATACTGCATCAATCTAGAACAAGATTCACAAGTTACTTGACTTTTTAGTTTGTGTATTTATTAGATAATTTCGATAAGATTGAGGAGTACACCATTCTGCCATCACCAATTACACTAGATTGCAAGTGAACCACTGGATTGGAAAAGGGTAAGTAGTGAATTATGCCGCAATACCTCAACCTGCCGCTGAAGTGACTGCACATAGTTAATGATTTCATCTAGCATCACTGCCTTGCCTGTAACCTGCAAGAACCAATAAACCCTCACAAAGTGAGCCACTCTAGCTGTTCTAAATACTTATGAGAAGTTAATTTGATGGTACTCCAAGCTACAGCATCAAAGAAAACACACCTTGCTGCAACCAGGTACAAGGTCCTGAAGAAATTTCATCCTTTCACTGATCTTTTCTCTTCTTACCTGAAGTTATAACCAATTAACTCCAATCAGATTATCTAAATACTGCTAAATTTCAAAAAGTTTTCCATGTAAAATTTACCCTTTCTGCAAGACTATGGCTGTTTGTTGCCTGCCCTCTTCGGGCTCTGACATGGATGTATTCTTCTTTTGGTGGATCAGCAGCTTGAGACCCTCGTTTCCCCTGTTTTCCTGTAGTCTTATTGGTTGTTGTAGTTAGGTTCTGATCTCCCTTCTGTTGATTTTCAGCACTATCCTTTGCTGCCTCAATAGGTGATTGGCCTTCCTTAGCTTGATTAAGCTCAGCACCCTGCCATAAACTTAGCAATCAAAACTTAGACCATAAACAAAAAATTTATAATGGATCAGGGAAAAAATTGGCAATCATTTTTTTTTTTTTACCTGTACACTCCTTTTTCTTTTCTTCGAACTAAGACCCTTAGCTGAAGGTTCACCACCTATACCATCCAATGCAGATGGCTCATCTTGACCACCAGCATCACCACTAAACTCAGTCTCATCAGATTCGTTACCAGAGCCACCAGTTCCTTGTTTTGCTTCTTCATTAGATGGCACAAGACTTTCACTTTTCCTTTCATTCTTGAGTGGGCTTTCCTGAGTAGCCCTATTTTCAACTTGCAAACAAGCTTCTCTAGAAGCTTCAGTGGCATTCGACTTAGTTTTCTGAGATTCCACACCAGATACTGATTTCATCCCACAGATTGCAAAAATGTCTTGTGGTCCTTGCATCAAGGCCACACCCCTAGTATACAGACCCATGGATTCAGGAATACCAAAAGGGTTCACCATATCACTAAAATTTCCCCCATTAAAGCTCGAGAACCTAGCAGCACGCTCAATGAAAGCTGAATCAGCAGGCAACTGAGATAGGCTCTGTGGTAGAATCCCAGTTGCATTCGGTAAAAAGATACCCCCTTTCATCATTGAACTTGCTGCACCAAATGGTCTATCAATGCTACTTCTCAGAGAGGTAGGACCACCTTTTCCAATTCCCGTTACATTTGAAGAGCTTGCACAATTTTGTAGCTTAATTTCACTAAATCCCAAGTTTTGTGAATTAGAGGGGTGCTCCCAAAGGTTAGAAGCAAATGAATCTACCACTGAAGCAGAGGCACATGAAGAACCAATAGCCAAGGGATTATCACTAGGAACTAAACTCATAGGAGTACTTGTGAGATTGGCACCAATGAACTGCCAATCTGATGACATACCAGGTGCCTGGTATTTATCCTTTTCACCTATATCCATCCCTCTTCAACAAGAATAGCAGAAGTAACTCAGCTATGCCTTTCTCCAAAATTATGTTTGATCACCCAGCCAACAGTTCAGAGTCAGGCTGATGAACAGAAACTAAGCCTCAAAAATTTGACCACTACCTAAAAATAACCTTAATTTCTCTAAGATGATCAACCAAAGATCAAAGGCCACAAAAGAGAAAGGTAGAAAAGAACAACAACAAACAAATCACGTGTGAAAATTATCTAATTCTTTGACATATATTAAACACAATAATTTTATGAACAAGCTTCAAGCTAAGTCCACAAGGTGTTTGAAAACTTAAAATATAAGGAAGTTATAGTCTTAAAAAGCTCAAATTCAGCCAACCCAAAAGAAAACCATAGAAACTGCTCAGAAGAAGTATCAAAGAAAACCCCACTTCAATTAATGAACCCCCAAAAACATAACTGAAATGAAGTAGAAAAGATCCCCACAAGCTGAAACAGGAACCATTTCCAAAGCAACAACTGAAAATTGGAAGTACCCCAAATTGCACAAAGGAAACAGCCTTCTTCAAGACAAAAAAGACAGAGCAGAACAGAACAGAAAAAGAAAGTTCAAAGAAGAGCTGTAAAAAAATTAAAAGTCTACTAGAAACAGTCAATTAATCTAAAAAAAGAACATTGATTTCAGTACAATAAATAAAGCCACCGTTCTCATTCAAAACCCCAGTCAGAGTTTTGGCAGAGAAAACCCAGAAAGAGAGAGAAACTCAACAAAAAGTAGGAAGAGAAAGATACCCATTTTCAGATTCTGTGCTTACTTTTTTGTATTCTCTCTGCTCTCTCATTCAAGACCTTTTCTTTTTTTTTTTTTTTAATTTCAAACACTCCCACGCACACAAATATTAAAGCTTTTATTGAATTCGAGCTAGCTGTGTGTTTGCCAGCAACAACAACAACAGAGCAACTCTGCCACAAAAGAGTCAATAAAACCAAAGAAAAAAAGAAATAAAGGAGAGTTTTATTACTTTGAGTGAGAGAAAAAGAAATGGGTATTTGTCTATTTGGAAGAAGTGTCAATTAAAGAGCGGATTAATGGCCAAGGTCCTGCATTTTATACCCACGCTTGCATCAAAAAGAGAGCTCATGATCATTAACCACCGCCACTGGTAGTGTTAAAATATTACAAAACACCCTCTCCTCTCTTCTCTTCATTCAAACTTCGAAACTTTGTTCTATTCTATGTGGGAGCATTTTTTTTTAACTTTAAATTACTTTGATTTTTAAAGTTTGTTTTAGTGTTTTTAATTGTATATTTTAGTTATAATTAATTATACGTAGCAACTGTCACTGCCAACTCATATTAGATCTTTTTATTTACTATAAGTAGGGTATTGTTCTGTTTAACTTATTGTATTGTCCTTTTGATTAAAAAAACCCTTGGAGGAGAGCTTCAAGATCTTTAATGGGGTTTGTTTGGTCAAGAAGCTAAAATCGCCCATTTCACAAATCACACTTTATCTTATTTTTTGGGTTATTAGTAGATCTGTTGGTCACGTGGATTCCATTCCGATGGAATTTTGGATAAAATTTTTTAAATTTTAGATCTTTTCAGTTTAATTTGATTTATATATTTAATTAATTTTAATTTTAAAACATATTTTAATATATTTTTAAATTCAATATTTTTGGACCCACCTATCAAATCTTAGAAATGAGATTTAAAAAGTCAATTACATATGATTTAATCCGACTGATGAACATAACTATTTATTAATTACTCTAATTAGTATTCAAATTTAAATACCCAACTAGGTCATGCGGTGGCCATTATTATTAATTTTCATTGACATGATGGAAAAGATATGGGGCATGGTATCTTTTTTTTTTTTTTTAACAAAAAAATCATAATCTCAAAACAAAAAATGAATTTTAAGTATTAAAATTTAATTTTTAAATTTATTGAATAATATTGTAAAAAATAATTATATGTATTAATTAAATTAATTTTTTTTATTTTTTATAATTTGACTATCTTATCCATCTTGTGCTATTTCCTTGTGAAAACTTAGAAAAAAAAAGGGAAAAAAAATAGTATTTCACTTTAGTTATATCATTTTCTTTTACATAAAAATTTTAGTAATAAATGGGTTGCTTAATTCTCAGACTAAGATAATATATGCTGTACATTAAAGAATAATCATATATTCAAAATTAACATCAATTAAGGTTCACAAGTGTTTGAACTCAAATTAGGACTTCACTCAGCACAACAGGACAATGCTATTAGAAATCTCTCTCATTATGCCAAACAACACCTAATTTTTATTGAGATTGACAAAATCTTAAAATTCAAAAATCCTTAATGCATTAAATCAATACAATAAAATATATTTTTAAAATCATCTAACTTGAATTGATTTATACTTGTTAAAGTAATATTTACACATTATTGGACCTTAAAATTTTTGTTCTTCCCCATTTTTAGGTCAAAAAGACCATACTGTAAGATTCAATTTCGTGGTTGTGCAAAAGCAAAAGATAAATATATATGAATAGGAAAATTTTTCTGGTTAAGTCTTCCAGTAATTGTCCTGAACTGAATCTTCTAATTTCTGCAGTTTTCTCTTATTGCAGAATCCCCCTACATAAATTAATCAATTCTAATGGCTTATATCAGCTTTAGCAACATTCTCAGAGAGTTGACCAACATATTTGAACACTTATTTTCTTTCCTCCATTACCAAGGGCTTACCTGGAGGAGGTCAGGTCATGGTCATCCACGAACAAAAAAAAAAAATCTAAAAAAGATAGTGTTTTTCCTGTAAACTGCGTGGCAAATATTTTATACTACCTTAGACTATATTGATGGACTGTCCCCTCTCTCTATTTCTCTCATGTCATTATTACGTGGCCTTGGGACTTACAATTCTCAAGGACCTAAGCTTTAGAATAATGGAATCTCTCTCTCACTTTTGCTGTCTGTAACTAAAACCTTAATTTTTATTTAATTATCTTTAATTTAGTGATTAAAAGCGAATATTATAGATCTGATTTTAAATTAAATTTTTTTATTTGTACTAAAATTTTGTACTTTAATATAACAAAAAAAAATCTTTATTTAATCCTAAAGCTCCATCAAATTGCCATGTAAGAGGTGAAAATGATTTGTATTGTTTTGGGTTGTGTTTTTCTAGGTATATATGTTGGATAAGAAAAAAACAAAGTAAGGTTTCATCATGTATAGTTTTTTCTGAATTCGAGAAGCCAAGAACTTGGCAAATGGGTTATTGCTAATAGTACTTTTGTAAGAGGGATGGCTATATATATAATCAAATTAATATTAAATTTGAAATTTAAACATGTTTGGTTTATTCTATTGTTTTTAAAAGATGATATTCAATAAATTTAAAATTTAAAATTTAATATTTATAATTTTTTTAATTTTAAATTATGATTTTTTTATAATAAAAATAAATTAATAAAAATAAAAATTTTAAAATATTATAAGCAAGTAAGAGTTGGGTCGTGGTTGGCTCTTTCTTTTGGGAAAAGGCAAAACCAAGCAAACAAAATCCCATCCAAAGCAACATGGGATGGGAGTGGGGATTCGAGATCTCTTAAACAGAGTTTTAGGATTCTTTAACATGATTACTCTCTCCACCTTTCTTTTATAGATTGATGGTATGGAGATGTTAATTAGAAAGTAGTCCTTGGTCTTGAGCTTTAATCGATTAAAACAAAGCACGTTTCAAACTTTACATTATGCCAATCTATATTATCTTTTACTTGCACATTATTTAAAATTAATCTTAAAATGGTATTAGTGTTTTACCAAAGCATACATACATGTTAGCAAAAAAAAATAATGTTGAACTGTTCATAATTTTTTTCTCATGTTTTGCATACTTTTAATATCGAATTATCTTATCTAATGAGATGATAACAATTAGGTTATGTCTTTTCCTCGATATTTTTTTTTAGTTCGTGATTACATAGTATTGATCTCTTTGTTTGCACAATGACAATTTTTTTTATCATGTGGTAATTATATTTTATGATTCAATTTTTAAAGATTTAATAAATAAAATGACATACATGATATGGTGAAAAAATTTTTTCATCACACATTCAAATTAACTCTAGGCTTTGTTACAATTTATGTTTTTCTCTATTATGTATCAAAACAATTTTCAAAATAATGAAGGGGTAGTATCCATGTATTGTATTTATTTCAAATGTATAAAGTAGTTTAGACTGTATATTTAATGAAGCTTTAGATGGCACAACTCATTGGTTTGACTTAGATAAGTGAAAGGGGTCAGGCTTTCCATTATACGATATAATGTATATAAACTAAAGCTAGTGTGCTGAACAGAGCACATTTATGCTATGACTTTGAGATGCAAAGAACTTGAATGGTAGAGAAGTGAATGTCAGTTGGAGTCTGAAGAATGAAATGATAAAATCTTCCCTTTAAGTTTTTTTTTATGAATTTCATGCTAGCATCATTGCATCGCACGATGAGATGTTGTTGGATGATAGCTTTCAAACTTTTTGATAGTAACTTTTTGCTCTACTTTTTTTTTCCCCTTCCTAAATTTTCCTAGGTTTCACCTTTCCTCGTTAGAAGATGCCCACTCGAAAATGTTAGGAACTTTCCCATACCTTTATATATATATTTTCCCTTTTTTTAATTTCTTTTTATAAAGAAAATCATAACGATTTAAACTTTAAATTTATTGAATACATGTCATTTCTTGAAAAGAATTGGATGAATGAATTAAAATAATTTTTTTTTCACTCTTTCAATACGAAAGCTAATGTAAGGCATATGGGACCCTTTTCCTTGGTGGAAGGTTTCATTGTGATGAAAAAATTGTACCTGCTATTTCAACTTGTTGTCTCCCCCAAGCACGACGTCTGTCCCTCCAAAAATATCTTTAGAGTTTAGAGGTTGAGATATTGGGAATGCTCCTAAGCTACGAACCTCTTACATCAGTATATGCACCCATAAATTTGTGAAAATTGAGTCATTTGTCAAATGCGATATGGCCCGTTTGCTGAATTCACCTCTTTCCACACTTTGATCCCTTTTAACATTTAGATTATAAATTTCGAAATTTTCATCGATAATACAAAATTTTTTTTTAGTGGCTCTGATAATTTTTCATGATCACATGTTAAAGTTAATGTGCTTAAAATAAGTTTAGCCTATAAAAAGATTAATTAAAAAAAGTTTAAATTTGAATCTTAATCATAACCTAAAAAAAATAAGAGTGATTGATCCCTAATTAAAAGGATACTCTGCTTGATTTCCTAATATAATTGCCCCTTAACTCTTCCTATGAAAAGAAAATTCTACCTCTATCGATCAAAATATGGTTCCCCTATTTTTGGGTATGCAAATGGAAGCATCAAATCTTATAATTATGCAATAATAGAAATATCCTTATTGCATATATATTTCACAAATATAAAACTTCAAAATTCTAAATATTTTGATAATAATTTTCCCAATTTTGATAACTTCATAAAGAGAATTAAGTGTGCTAGAGCTTCTAATAATAATAAAAAATTATATGGCAAATTATTTTATAGAGAAAAATCCAAGTTCCTTTGGAAATACATGATTCATCTTTAACTTGGGGTCTAAATTTCAAATTATGTCAACTTTTAACTTGAAAAAGAAACCCTCTATCAAAAAAAAAAAAACAAGAGAACAGTACTAAAAACTTTAAACAAAGCATATCCCTGTTTTGATTTTTTTTTCTTTTTTCGGTCTCACTCAATGTAAAAAGCTGCCGACTTTTTTTTATCTTTGATGTTACAAAGAAAAGGAATTGGGTTTTCAAATCTAAAATATTTATTCAAATTTCCAATCCATGAATAGAAAGAAAGAGACTTGAGAACTTGTCTGGTTTTCTTTTCACCCCTATACTGTACGTACGTTATTGATGGGCACATCACACTTTCTCTATCCTTTTGACATACAATTATAATGTCGTGGTGACTTACTGACTTTTATGATTTAAAAGAGATAAAGTCACTACCTCATCCAAGGAAAGGGACTGAACCCAAAAATACAAATACTTTTTTCCAACGCCTCTCACCCATTGTTGGATATTTTGCTGATTATCTAGCTCATATAAAAAATGGGGCCCTTCTACTATGTTTTTTATGGACCATTTTTTCACCAATTTAACAATCTTTTTGAACTTACCATCCAAAGGTTGGCTGGCTCAATCTGTAAGTCATTTCTTGCCAACGACTATGTAATCTATTAATATAGCATTGGATTTGTAATTTCAGTGATCTGAATTTAATATTTGATAATCTCAATTAGTCAAATCTTAGATTTAGATCTTGTCGATAATTTTTATTGTTACTATTCTCAAATTATGTTAGAAAAAAAAAAAAAAACTTTTTAACTTGGTTTCTAGAAAGTAAACTGTTACCAAGTTTTGGTTTCAATCACTATGTTGCCATTTTGTCCAAAGAAAGCTTGTATAACCTAATCATGTATGAAAATTAGTCCAATGAAATGTACAAAGGTTTTCTTCTCCAAAACCTGTCAACTTCATAGGATTTTACAAAGAATCTTCATGTATTATTGATGGATGGTGATGTTCTTAGACTCTTCTATTTGAGTATGCTACTCATTTTGTAAAATTATGAAACTAAAATTATTCATTTTTTTTCCTTAACATCTCATAAAATATTTAAATTAATCAATCAAAAAGTCATGGATTCAAAAAATTTTGATTCTCTTAATATAAAAATATAATCAAGAGGAGCCATACCACTTACATTGCATTTGATTTCTATGAGATCCCACAAATTTAGGGACAATTGATAGCCTTTAGAACATTTTAGTATTTTGAAAAACAACCTTTAAATACTTGATTTAGGTTGTACGTCTTGAAATTAATCATTCTCAAACCTAATTATCTTATGGTACGAGTTTTTTTTTTTTTTTTTAATGAAAATGAGTAGATAAGAGAATTGCAAGCTACAAAGAGAAGCGAAAAACTTGACTTCGAACCTTCCTTGGAGTCTTGATGGTTAGATACAGATAAAGTCTTGCTTTGAGTTGAAAGGTTCAAAAGGCTAAGAGAAGATTCCCGGTTTAGGTTTTATTAAAATATAGTGGTATTTAAAACACATCTCTTTTGTCAACAATCGTGTATTCTATTCTATTGATAGAATACCACAATCTTGTTCCAATTATTAAAATTCAAAACGCAAAAAAATCAAACTAGTAAATAGAATGGAAGGTGCCATGAACCGACACAAAATATCATTCACAAATTTGGCAATGTACTTTGATGAGTGAAATGTAATTTAAGAAAGCAAAATGGACCTAACCAAGTGCCATGCAGGCACAAAGATAGACAAGTTAGTTAAATATCGAGTCTAAATTCTAAAATGGTAGCATGTTTTGGGAGAAAGGTCTTTAAAGCCTTTAGTAGTTAAACGCACTGTCTTTCTTATTAAAGTAACAATGGATAAAAATAGCTTAGTTGTATACTTGGACATTTTGATGGTAAATGGTTCAAAGAAATATTCTAGGGTTTTGAATGCATGTGTTTTGTGGTGGTTTTAGTGTTGTTTTTGGCATTGTAAATTTGGTTTGGCATATAGAAAGTTTCTTGGCAATGGTTATAAATATATATTGAATCACAAGTCAAATATTATATAATATAATTGGCCTCAAATTAATGCCTCATTTTTCATAATTTAACAATTTTCTACTTCAATGAGGCAAAGTCTAATCAATAGATTAAAAGTTCTTAAATTTTAAGAAAATGTGACTAAGAAAATATATTTTATAAAATAGTGATATATATGAATTCAAACTAGTGAATCATGTGCTAATAACCGTGTAATTTGCTGCTAGAGTGCTTGAATTTTAATTTTGAATAATTCAAAATCGATTATTAAAAAAAAAGGATTAATAATTCATATGATGCCAATTAAATAAATGAGTAATATTAGAAATCTGAGAGTTTTTTTTTTAAATAAAAGAAATTTTCTTGAAACTATTTTTGTCTAATTAAACATCTAAAATTTTAAAACTCATAATATATATATATTTAAATTTACTCATTAACAATAACTAATAAGGTTACATTACATCATGATAGCATGTAATCAATTATTACTACATAAAATCAATATTCATATATGTTTTATATCAAATATGAATCTCAATGAAATATATTAATGTTTCCTAAATGTTTTCACAAAGACAAAAATAAAATGAAGAAATTGCAGGGGAACGTTCAAACTTTAAACTATAGACATTTGAATTGAACTAATTACAAATATAAGATTGAAACGAAAAAGGATCAGTGTGCAACCAAATCAACCAAACAGAACCATACAAATCTTGACATAGGCCTTTGAGGACCGAGCCCTTAATACAAAGTTTGCTAGGACCACAACATGCTATAAATAGCCCCAAACAAATATTTTGTTAGCATGGGTTAGGTGACCAATTTAATGTATGGCGGTCCAATTTTTTTAACTGCCTTGGGCCACGGAATCAAATTGTGAGAATTTGTGAGAATTATGTAAATATTTAATTTATATTTTTAGTTTTTTTATGAGATAAAGTTGTGATATTTTAAAATTAAAATTGACAACACTTGCAAATTGGGACAGAGACTAATAATTTAACCTCTTTAAGATAAAAACTTTCTAGTAAATAAAAATAAATTCAAAACAATTGATAAGTACAATTTAGGTTTCCCGATTTTAGTTTATCAAGTTTTAGGTTAATTTTAATACTTTGTCAGCCTAAGTAGCTTTGTTTTTTTTTTTTTTCTTATTTATTAAATTATACGTAAAAATGGATATTAAATTTTGTTCCTATCATGTCGTTAAGACTAAAACTTAAAGCTTTCAAAATTTTAAGAATTTCTAATAATCGCAACATTATTTAAAGATGTTCATTTTATGACGTCAAAATGTTAGTGAAAATTAAATCGATCGTATTTAGCATAATCTTCATACTTAGCTTAAGTTTTTCTCAATTTTCTAATATCAAATTAATGGTACTATGAATTTAAATTTTAATTGAATTGATTTATACAATTAATTTTAAAATTTAATATTCAATAAATTTTAAATCAAAATTAATATTTATAATCTCTTTACTCATCCTCGAAGTATATTTTTTTATAAGAAAAAATTACCTACTGTAAAAATTGTAAAACTTGTTCCTTGTATACAAAAAAGCCCAAGTACATTAGGACAAGCAAATAGGCTTAAAATCCTATGCAATCCGAATCTAATGGCACAATAATTTACTTTTAGTTCCCGAAACAGATATTTTGTAAATTTGATGGCTTACTAGTACAACTTCTTTTGGTAGGCCATGTGATAACTTTTACCTTGTTTTTTAGCATCTCAATAATTCAACGTAGGACCCTTAGGTGGTTGCTAACATGCGCGCTCCCATCATTCCTTCCGCGCCTATACCAACGCCCACCGTCAATTACATTGACTAGCTAATGCACACCTGTGGCTCATTTTAGACTCAATCGTTTAACAGACAGATCAAACAACATCAACGGTATTATGAAATGAGAGCTAGTTAAAGGGTAATGAAAATTCTTCCTTGGCTGATCCATTTTCCTTCCCATGAATTAACAAAAACACATCAAGGTTTTGCTCTCAGATACCTGTTTTTCATCTCATTGCTTATGTTCCTTGCAAAAAATTCTTGTTCTGAACTAAACACTGCATAGTACTTCAGCTTTTCTTTTTTTTTTTTTCTTTTCTTGTCTGCTATATATGTTGTTTATGCATATTCATTTATTGTTTCATTATTGTGGGAAAATATGACAGTTTGGTCACCATAAATTCTAGTTGGGATTAATGGGAGAGAATCATAGCTGGTGTTGGTTTGGTTTCCTTTAATGACTGCTAAATGCTTAATCCTTTTGACTTTAGGATGTTAACTTTTCATCTCATGCTTGTGGAGGTATTAATGAAGAACTGAAGATTGGGTTGAGTTTTATAAAGCTTTATTGGCTTTTCATCTGGATCTTATTGTAGAATTTAAGTGTCAAGTCTTTGTCAAAAATGAATGTTCCATTATTGTAACCGATGGAGATCACTAAGCTTTTGGAATGCATCAAGATTGGGGAAACTTTCGAGTTTCAAGAGGGGTTGGCTAATAAATATGACTGATTTTATTGCATCATGGTTAATTTGTCATTTTCAATTTGCTTTCTCAACTTAAAAAGATGAGAAACCTGAGTGAATAATAGTAGTGTGCATAGATGAGTTCTCTGTAGCTGAATTTTACTGCTTAATGGTTAGATAGAACCCAAATTTGTGGCTGAGCACTACTTTAAGACAATGAGATTTAGTTGTTGTCGGTCTGAAAGAACATTTGATGTTAGGGTTATCTGGGTCATGTTTGTTGAGTAGTTAATAAACCCAACAAAAAAAAAAAAAAATTCAAATGCTTAAACTCAATTATATGGCTTTGCACAATGGTAGCCTAACCTATTTAATTGGGGACAACAACAATGACTAGTTCTCAATCAGTGCAAATCCCACCCACATTTTGTTCTTCATTGATGTGAGACAGTAAGTTTTATGGTACTAATTTTTTTTTCTTTCAGTGAATTCTTGCGACACATTGTTGCTTTCATGATTTTATATGAGCTAAAAACTGTAGTTAAAGCTAAATGATCTGTATGGCTAAATGTTGGGAGACATTTATGCATAGTACTTTCTGTTTCTCTTGTAAGAATTAGTGGTTGCAAAATTTAAACTTGTAGCAGTATATTCGAACAATAATACTGACTTTTGCCTTTTCTTTTTTCCTCCCTTCCTCGGATAGCTAAACAAGAATTGAGCCATGGAAATGAATGACGTTAATGTTGATGATAAATATATGAATATGGGCAATCCTGAGTCAAATACAGTTCATTTACACGTAGAGGCCTCATCAAGTGGAGAGGGCATCGAAGAAATGCTGAATACCATTTTGGATAGAGTTGACTTGGACTTAGTATGTTCTAATGAGAAATTGGTAAATTTGCATGTACTTCTGATGCTCCTTTTGGGTTGGGACAATGGTCCTGAAGCGATGGTCTTTGGGAATAATGATATTTCAGGTCAGTTCATTGAGAAGGCATTGGTATTTGACCTTTTATGTGGAATTTTAGATTCTGAGTTGAGGGAAGTGGAAACTTTCTTGGAAACCATTCAAGCGAAGATTGTTGATGCCGGTCATAAAATATCTTCATGCAGACCTTTGGGGGCACTATTCAATAAAATGGAAAAGAAGCAGCATGATTCAGGAGAATTTCTGAAAAAGAATCAAGAGATTGTCTTGGAGGTGAAGATGCAGTCAACCAAGCTGCATATTAAGAGATGCATATTAATAGGGAACAATGACGACACCGTGGATATATCTGAGTTGTATCAGCTATCAAACATCATTGGGAAATCAAAAGTACAGACTGTTGAACAACAAAGACATATTCTAAGGATGCTTGAAAAATCACTTGCAAGGGAGCTAGATCTTGAAAGGAAATTATCAGAGTCTGGACAAAACGAAGAACAATTAAAACTGAAGCTGCATTATACTGAACAAGTTGCTCTTCGCATGGAAGAGGCAGCAGAAGTTGTTTGGGGAAGGTTTCTAGAGGCAGAAAATGCTACTGAGGTGCTCATGGGGATTTCAAAGGAACTGCTAGGTCGACTTCAGATTGTTCAATTTAACCTGAATGGTTCAATTCAACGAGAAGCTGAGCTCAAATTTAAACTCGAAGATTGCATTGAAGAGTTAAATGCCAAAGATATTGCTATAAAAAAGCTTGAGAGCAGCAATGCAGAACATGCTGCAAAAGCTTCTGAAGTATTCACTTTGAAGAAGAAGGTGAAATTACTGGAGGAACAGCTAAAAGAATCTGAGCTACAGCTGAAGAAAGCAAATGCTTCCAATGAAACAAGTCAAGAGCATCTTCATGAAATGGAAATCATTACTGATTCACTGAAAGAAAGTATGTGTGAAGCAGAAACTAGGGCTGAATGTGCAGAAGCCAAAGTTACAGAGTTAACAGATGCAAGCTTGGAACTTACGGAAGAGTTGAATTTTCTTAAAGGTAATAATGATAATAACACAAAGAAGGTGACCTCACTTGAGAAGCAGTTGAGGGAATTGGAGATTCAACTACAGCATGCAAAAGCATCTTCTGAAGCAAGTCAGGAGCAGCAAAACATGCTGTACTCTGCAATTTGGGATATGGAAACTTTAATTGAAGATCTAAAATCTAAAGTTTCAAGAACTGAAAGTAAGACTGAGAGTGTTGAGGAGCAATGCATTTTATTATCTGAATCTAACTTCGAACTTAATAACGAGCTAGGCATTCTAAGGCATAGAATTGAATGCTTGGAGACATCTTTAGACCAGGCTAACGCTGAAAAAAAAGCAAATGCTAAAGAAATCAATTATAGGACCAAGCTAATCACAGATATGTGTACCCAACTATCTGCAGAAAGGGAGCGCATTCAAAAGCAGGTATTAACTTTCTGTCATTGTGATAAACAAAAACAAAATATATCCTCTGCTCTTGAAATAAATTCCTATTGGTATCCCATGGAATTGAGTTGTTTATTCATTATTTCGAGTACATGTACCCTCATATTGGAGCTGGTAAAAAAATGGCTATAAGATTAATAGTTATTATGAAAAACTTGTAGATGCCAAGAAAACCTAAAAGGTTTTGCTGTTAAAGTAATAGTTCCTACTGATTCCAAAGGTCCTTAAACATAGCTACTTTGATAGGTAAGCAATTATTGAACCGCAGCTTTTCTGTATGACATGCATGAGTGACTAGTGAGTTTCATTTTAACATTTTCTTTTTCCCACTTTGTAGTTTTTTCTTGCGAAACAAAGAGATAGATAAATGATTAGTTAACTGATTTTGACATTAATCTTACAGAGCTAAAACCTTCTGCTTAATTTATTGAAAAATGTTGTTTGCAGCTATTTTCATTAATAAAGGAGAAGGAGATATTGGTGAAAAAGTTACAAAATACGTCAAAAACTGACTCTGCAGCGGTCTGCAACTCTGGAGATGATGATGGCGATGAGATATCTGTTTCCAAGACTGATTCAATTAAAGCTACTTGCACAAAAACATTCGAGAAAGCAGTTCCCTCAGCCACAGGTGTACGGGCAGGTACTATTCAGGTTTTCCGTTTTTTATTTTTGGAAAAAATTGCCACTAGTTATTTCTCCTGAGTGTTGGGTAACTGCTAGATAAGATTTCCAATCTAATTTTACCATAGCCTTCCCTTTTAAGTTTATCATTCTCAGAATTTCTGCAGATATCTGTTAATTTCATATTTTCTTTGCTTTATTCTTATTCTTATTCTTATCCACTACAATAAGAATGTAATTAATCAGGAGGAACATAGCTCATCAATATCCATTTTTGAGGCACACATTATACAACCGTACCACATATATGCAAAGCAATGTATCTAACATTCTAATGTTGTTGGCATTGGCTCTTCGTATATCAGACTCCAACTACCACTCTAACCATAAATAGTGAATGCACTTATGTGACCAAGTTGGTAGAGCGTCTTATGAGATGAAATTCATATGGTAGATTTATTTATAATTACACATCTCAACCGAATGCTCTTCTAACCCTTTGTGCCTATATTTATGATTAGCGTGAGGGTCCATTGGAAATTGATAAGGTGTGATGGATGTAAATTATGTAACATGAACCACACAATTGAATTGGAAATCAAATGGCTTTAAGTGATGGTGTTTTTCATAGCAATTCATCCTAAATGATATTGAACAAGAACATCATTCAAAATATTATACTGTGCATTGAAGATTTTGAGTTAGCTTTATGTTGAATATAATGGAATTATTATCCTTTTAAATCTCAAATAGGTCCTACTTTTTCTTTAACTGAGAATTTTGATTAGTGTGTTGAGGAACCACAACGTACCTTTGATGAACCTTTAGAGTGTATACATAACGACCATAATTCATTTGAATCATCTCTATTTTTTCTTCTGAAACAGGTGGATGAACCATCAAAAGATGCATATCTGTATATGACTGCAGTTGGGCCTTCTGGTGCTGTAACTGTTGGTGGCACCGGCACAATTTCAAGGGTAGAAGGTGCGAGAAAAGAGAAGACAGGCCACTTTAATCTGTTATATATTTTGATACCGATTCTCTTAATTTGTACTATTTTCAGCATTAACTTTATATTTCTTGAGTGAGACACCTGCCCTCTTGGGTTAGTTTTGATGGCCACTTAAATCCTGTGTTGCTGGCACACATTGTGCCCTATTATGTATATTCTTGCATTTCAGTTGATGAGTGTGCATTCATTATCATATCTTATATTCTATTTTTACTTGGACAAGTTGAAGATGATTGAAAATGGTGAACTCTAAATTATAATGTAAAATATTAATATTTAAAAATATATTTTATAATTGAATTTAAATAAAAATAATTTAGGTTGGATCCATCTTAAAAACTTTGTTCACAAGTCGGCTCAAATAGGATATGACCCATGATCAAGTTTATTTGTCATCATACAAATGATTTCAGACACACATGATTGGTTTTTCGTAAAGTTTTTGGTATTTTTTGTCTAAATTAGTTCATTTCTCGAGTAATCTGCTTCAATATTTAAATAGAAAAAAATCACCATGTGATTCGTCATTATTACACTGCATTACCAAATATAGGAGGGTGAAAATGTATATATATGGCTATATATATGCCACTTAAATATCTTGCCATATCATGAAACGTATAGAAGCTTCTACAGGAAACGTTCCAAATCCAATGTGTCAAAGACTTTACTAATTGCAGTTTCCCTTATGGACCTTATATAAGCAGTGGTGCTTTTATCAATCAGAAAGCTTCAAATTAATCTTAGGCAAACAGCAAGTACCCTTCCTTTCACCAGTTTAATTTCTCAGAATTCCAAGCCCTAAACAATATTATGGAAAAAGCTTGTTTTAATATGCAACTTCTTATCCTTTTGCTAATTGCATCATGTGAGTCCCTCTCTTACTCGCAGTCAATTAACCAATTGATAATTTGTACATTTTTTCTCTTCTACTTATGAATGCTTAATCAATGGTTCTTTGGGTTGTACAACTTGTTCATGTTCAAAACAATTGATGAAAATTAGGCGCGTAATATTAATGTTCATGTTAAATTTAATTATAATACTAAATTAAATGTAATTTTGTTTTTGCAGCAATGGCATTTTCAATGGTACAGAGAGTGAGAGGGCAGATTCCATGCACCAGTACACAAGGCTGCAAAGATATTGACTGTCGCGGGGGAAACCATATTGCGTCGATGGGCAATGCCAATGCATTTTTTTTCAAACAAAAACAAGTTGTTCCAATGACTTCGACTGCAACAAGAAGTGAAATCCTAAATGCACTGTCCATAGCTGTGTTAATGGACAGTGCGTTTGTGGTTGTGCTGCCTAAACAAAAAAAAAAAAAAAAAAAAAGGGTTGAAATTTTCTCCAATATGAAATAAAGTTTTTCATTTTTTTTCAAATCTTCGTCATTTGCTTTTGCTTGCAAATTTGAGAGAGTTGGATTATTTTTTATTTAGTTCCAATCTTCACCAGTTGAATCCTATAATAATAATAAAAAAATTTTAAACTGCTTTTTTTTCTTATAATTAAAACTTGTTATGCATTTTTATTTTATTTCTCTAAATTAAATTTATGGGGTTGATTAATCTTTGTATTATATTGTTAAATTCAACGATTGATTTGTTAAAATATTAGTCATAAGTGTAACTCAATCACTCTTCTAATTATTTTATTTCACATAATATCACCTTTTAGTTAAGTTTAAGGATCAAGACCATCGATTTCTTATTTTTTGGGCAGACATGCATCTCTAGGAGGAACGTGTGAAAAATTCGAAGCTAAAATTGGGAAAGATAGATAACAGTGTGTGTAAATGCATATTTTAAAGGTAAAGAGGTTTACTAGGATGGATAGACAAATATGAAAAGATACAAAATTGGGAGAGACAAAGGCGAAAGTATGAAAAAATTATTTTTTATTGGTGTGTTTGGAAAGATGAAAATTGAAAAAATATAAAATTTTTCCTATCCATTATTTGGTAAAATTGAAAAACCAATAAAAAGAAAAAAATTATTATTTTACCATCTTAAATTTTTGTAAATTATAATGAAAAGGAAAATTTTAAATATTATGAATAATTTGCAAATATGTAACACGTATTCACATCTCTTCCATTCTTTTTCTTTTATTTTTTCAATTTGAAATTATTTGTATTTGGAAATAAATGTGAAAAAGGTTATCTTTTATTTCCTAAGTACACTTAAAATTTATTTGTTTCTATTTTTTATTATTCTTGTCACACTTTATACCCGAAGATTTAGGACATAATAATGCCGTGTACTTATAAGATGAATATCATAAATATACAAAGTAATAGATATTAAACTAAATCAAAATTTTTAATAATCTCCAAAATAACACTTTACAAAATCTTAAATTTACAAAATTTTACCCTTTACAAGTTAATAGAATATACTAAAATTCTTACTAACAAATTTTTTAATATCAATAATGAAATACTTACTTCAAAAGCTATACCAATCTAAAGATAGATACTAATCTTGTTAATCTAAATATTTATCAAGATTAAGCTTTCCAAGATACGAACATTAAAATCTTAAAAAAAGTAAAGAAAATTAAAGGAATAAGTACGATAACTAAGCAAATAATTGACATCTCCTTAGTTGGATTAAACATGCTACAAAATATTTAAGCTAAAACAGTAACTAAATGATTCAACAATATTTTGGATAATCTTGTATTCACAAACATATTTTCAAAACCATATTCTCAAAACCAAATTTTTAGATTACAAAGTGAAATAAAATTACCATAAATTATAAATTTTATTAGTTTCTCGTAACATACTAAGATCACACTTAACTTTTGTGGCATAAGTTAGAATTACAATTTCCCTTCTAGTGCGATGGGAACAAAGTATAGTTAAAGCAATTAGATTGTTGCATAGATAATTATAATTAACTCGTTAATGAATGAGATAGAACAAAATCACAGTAACTATTTAGTGCAATGGAACATAAGTATATTACCGGTAATACGATGAAAAAATCATTATTCTTAATCGATGACATAGTTCGAAACTGGTAACTGAATCTTAAAGTATATGTTGACATGGCCAACATTAACTCCCATCGACAGGGCCAGAGCATAGCCATAGTAGGAAACAAAATAAATTATATTTTTAGATTATCCAAATATACAAAACAATATTCATAATTTTGCAAAACTTATCTAGTACAAAGCCAATTTCTTTTTTTTTTCTTTTTCATTTCAAAGTATCTTTTACAAAGCTAGATACATATAAGCATATCTGATATACTAATAAAATCATGTTCAAAGTCAAAACAAACAAATCACATATAGACATAGTTTACATGCTTAAACTTGATTTAATAAACTAAAGGGACAAAATATCATATATAACATACCAAAATCCAAATTCACATTGAGATTGATTTTCAAGGAATGAAAACTAAAAGGATATCAAGTCACTTACCTAATATACTAAATTGAAATTTAAGTAGCAAATTACATAATTCTCTTAGTGTCATAATAATTCAAGAAATATTAAAAAATTAAAATTTACCTTGAAAATATAAATTTAATAAGGTAAACCTTCCACTGGTAATTCTAAACAAATTGGATTGTATGGCAACATTCATGACTAATTGAAACTATTTCAAAGTGTTTTTGGTATATTAAAACAAATTTTTAATATAGCAAAATGCTTAAAATTGAGTAAAAATATGAAGTTGAAAATTAAAAACAGAAAAATCAATAGTAATATAAATTTGTATAAATAGTTAATTTTAATATTTAATGGTAATAATTTTTTGTATGTTTGAATCTAATTTGGTAGTCTTTTAACAAGACTAATAACATGAAATTAATACAGTAAAAATATATTAAAATAAATAAAAATTCATTAAAAATAATATAAATAAATTTATATAATTTATAACTAAAGACAACAAATATTGGTTGAAAATAAATTTTAAATAATGAAAAACAGAATTTTTTTCAATTATGAAAATTTCACATTTTTTAAACGTTTAGCTTATTTTGAGCAAAAATTTCTAACATTCCATAGTTTCTACTAACAACTGAAAGCATGAATTGAAAGTAGGAATGTAAGATTAGAATTTTGTTTCGGCAAAAATGATTTCTAGAAACCTAAGTTTTGGGGGCTAAAACTTTACAAATCATCACAAATAACCTAGATTTACTGGGTTCCAAATTCATGAAGCCTATTTTGAGACTTCGATTCTTTTAGCTTATAGATCATCTGAACAAACCAATTATACTACTAGAAATATCATATTTTGTAGTATCAAAAACACCTAAAATTAGACTAAATCGACTACCAAATAGGGAGTTTTAGAGATCCAAAGTTTTCTAAACTGTCAAAATTTTAACTTATGGAAATTTAAAAAATTCATATCTCCTTAAATACTTAGCCAAATGAGATGCCACAATAACTATTAGAAAGGTCTAAATGAGAGCTTTCCATAGGTACCCAATATGTCGTAGAGAAGTCACCAGAATGTTGCCAAAAAATTTAAAAAAAATTAAAAATCTTAAACTAATACTTGAGTTTTGTTAGTGATTTTAAAAATAAAATATGAGAAATAATCCCACATTGGAAAAAGGAAATGATAAAATAGTCATTTAAATTAAAAGGAGCAAAAGTCCACTATAGTTGGACTTAAGTGACTAATGGACCATGAGCTTGGTTTTTCAAGCTTGGTTGGTCTTGCATTAATTAAATAATTAGTATATATTAATATTTAATTAATGGCACTTAGCATTTGACAGTGTAGTAAATAAAATATTATTTTATTTAAAATTTATAAAATTTTATTTTATTTAAGGCTTATAAGTATCTAATTAAAGTCTATCCAAAATAAAAAATAATAATAATAAGAACAAATAGTTAAGTCTATACAAAACAAACAAATAATTTTATTCAAAATGAATAGTTTTAACTATTTAAAAACAGACAATTTCTGTCTATTCAAAATATACAGTTATGCCTGTACGAGAAAGAGACACTTATCTGTTTATATAAAGCTCATTTGGTTTTTGAAAAAATATACATAAAAACAATTATTGGAACTCTTCCTTTCTCTTCAAACTTCATATTTCTTTTATAAAAGTTTTGCTATAGAAAATCTTTATAAAAGTTCAATGATCTTATGATACAAAAATGAATGCTTGGTGGACTGATTTCGACAATGAAAAATATAGTTAGGCATCGGGCTTCATTGTATCCTCAAGGTTTATTGCTTGTAACTTTTTTGCACATCTACTAAGTAAATAAATGGTGAGAGCAAATAAAACCTTAAGGAAAGTGGCACTATAGCACGTTTTAGAGCCTTTTTTTTTCAAAATTTAAGATTATCAAAAGTAGTAATTTTAGATTTTCAATGTTTGCACCAACAATCTTAAGGTTTTATTTGTTCAACAAAGATTATTAAAGCAACGCTTAGGGAATTGGCTTGCAGTTTTGGCAAATTGGATCATTTTAATGGTGGTAATTTTCAAAAATAATAGAAGAAGATGCATTTTTTACTTTCAACCTTGAAGGTTGTATATGTTTTGACTACTCTCAGGCTAGAAGAAAATGAAATAAGAGAATCTATTATTGCAACAAAAAAAAGGCAAAAATGGGGTAATGCAAGCTATATGTGTAAAGGTCATATTCTGAACGGTCTATCTGATAGCTTGTTTGATACATAACAAAATGAGATTAATACAAAAGAGTTATGGGATAAATTAGAGATCAAGTATATAACTGAAGATGCAACAAGTAAGAAATTTTTTGTTAATCATTTCAATAATTATCATATGGTTGATGGACATTTTGTGATTAAACAACTACGTGAAATTAAAAGAATGCTTATAATCAGTTAAACAATATAATATGAGTATAGATTAAATAATTATTGTATCTTATGTAATAGACAAACTTTTTCCATCATAGAAGGACATTAAAAGAATTCTAAACATAAAAAAGAGACAATCACTTTTAAGGCTTTTGCTAATCATTTTTGAATTAAAGAGGAATACAAAAAGCAAGAGCAAAATTTTGGTTCTAATGATGCCAAAGTTTATGTTTTAAAGGAAAAACAAACCACAAAGCCTGACAAAAAGAAGTTCAAGTTCAAGCAAATTGCTAATAAGCCTAAATTCAAGAAGAATAAAAAAGGATAAAAAGAATCATGTTACCATTGTGGTAAGCCAATATATTTCAAGAAAAAATGTCGGTTGCTACAAAAGAAATTCCTCAAAAAGTGATACTTCTGAAAAATTTGTTGCTATGATTTTCAAGATCAATATGTTTGAAAATGATAAATCTTGGTGTGTTGATTCTTGTGCAACAAAACATGTGTACAAGTATAAAAACATGTTCACAACATTCAAACCAAGTGAATATGGTTGTGTTTTCTACATGAAAAATTCTTTTACAACAATAATCAAAGGCAAAGGGACTATTAACCTTGAATTTACTTGTGAAAAAACTATAATTTTGAATGATGTTTATTATATACTAGAAGTTAGGAAGAATTTAGTGTTTGAAAGTCTATTAAACAAGTTTGGTTTTAAACTTGTATTTAAGGCAGATAAATTTATTTTGTCTAAAGGAGAAATTTTTTTTGGAAAATGGTATATGTATGAGAGAATGTTTAAACTCAATATTATTAATAAAAATAAGGATGTTGTTTCTGCCTACATATTGAATCTTCATATTTATAGTATTACAGATTAGGTCATTTAAATTACAAAAATTACATGATATGAGTAAGCTTTTATTAATTTCTAAATTTAATCAAGACATTAATAAATGTAATGCATGCATGTTGACAAAGATTACCAAAAATTCTTTTCCTAATCTTAAAAGAAATACAAAATTTCTTAAGTTAATTTATAGTGATGTTTATGATATGCATAGCACTCATACATTATTTAAAAAGAAATATTTTGTCACATTTATAAAAGATTGTATTAGATATTGTTATGTTTATCTATTATATTCCAAAAATGAACTACTTGATAAATTTAAAATATGTAAATTTGAAGTTGAACTTCAATGTGAATCTTCTATCAAAGGCTTTAGGTCAGATATAGGTGGAGAATATTATAACCCAAGTTACTTTGAATCCATTAGAATAATTCACCACGTTACAACTCCTTATACACCTCAACAGAATGGTATAGCTGAAAGGAAGAACATGGTCTTAACAAAAATGGTAAATGCAATGTTATCATATTCTGGTCTTGGACAAGGATTTTGGAGTTAAGCTTTATTAACAGCTTGTCATATTCTCAATAGAATTCCTAGCAAGCAAACAATAATAACCCTATATGAGCAATGAAAGAAAAGAAAATCAAATCTTAATTATTTAAAGGTTTAGGGATGTAGAGATGTAGTTAAAATTTCAAAACCTAAAACGAAAAATTTAAGTGAAAGAAGAATATAATGTATATTTATAGGATATGCATAAAATAGAAAAGCATATAGTTTCATGGTTATTGAATTGAATAATTCAATTTTAGTTCAAGAGATGCAATTTTTAATGAAAATGGATTTAAATCTTTTTCAAGACAACTACAACCATTACAAACAATTCATCTTACAAGTGGAAAAGAAATTTCAAATCCATTGGAACAAACTAAAATTAGTGATGAATCTTGTCAAGAAATAAGGACAAGCAAATGGGTTAGAAAAGTAAAAGATTTTGGACCAGATTTATTTATATTCCTTGTGGAAAGGACTGGTAAAAACATAAATAATAAAATTTCTTATTGTTTTAATGCGTAGTCTAATCCTATTACATATGAAGAGACAATAAAGTCTTAAGATTCTTTTTTTAGAGAGAAGTAATAAATGATGAAATTGACACAATAATGGGAAACCAAACTTGGATTTTGGTTGACCTTCCACCAAGTTCTAATCAATAGGTTGTAAATATATTTTTTAAAAAAATGAAGGTGGATGGAACTATAAATAAATTTAAGCAAAGTTGGTAGCCAAGGGCTTTACACAAAAGCAAATGATAGATTACTTTGATACTTATGCTTCAATAGCTTAGAATTACTATAATTAGGCCTATAATTTCTCTTGCCTCTATATATAATTTGATTATCCATTAAATTGATGCAAAGACGGCATTTTTAAATGGTGAATTAGAAGAAGTGTATATGGAACAACTAGAAGGATTTATCATTCTAGGTCAGGAGTATAAGGTTTATAAGCTTGTAAAGTCTTTGTATAGACTTAAGAAGCACTAAAACAATGGCACTAGAATTTTGATGAAGTCATTCTTGCTAATGGTTTTAGAATTAATGAGTCAGATAAATGCATATATAACAAATTTGAAAATGACAAAGGAGTCATAATTTGCTTATATGTGGATGATATGCTAATATTTGGCACTAGTTCAGAACAAGTTAAATAAATAAAGAAATTTTTAACAAATAATTTTTCAATGAAAAATATAGGTGTTACAAATGTTATTCTTGGAATTAGAATAATCCAAAATGATAGAGATATAACCTTGTCACAATTACATTATATTGAAAAGTACTTAAAAAATTTGATTTTTTCGATTGTATTCCAGTATCTACACCCATGGATTTTTAACTGAAATTAGTATATAATACTGATAGAACAATTGATCAGTTGCAATATGCAAGAGTAATTAGTTGCCTAATGTATGAGATGACTTGTACTAGGCCAAACATTGCATTTGCTATTGAAAAGTTAGGTAGACACACAAATAATCCAAGTAATTTGCATTGACAAGCAATTAAAAGAGTACTTTGATATTTGAAGAAAATAATTAATTATGGATTATGTTATAGTGGATATCCTTTAGTTATAGAAAGATATTCTAATACTAGTTAGATTATTAATATGGAAGATCATGCTTCTATAAGCGAGTGGATCTTTGTACTTGGTAAGGGTGCCATTTCTTGGGGTTTCAAGAAACAAATATACACAATAGATTCCACCATGGCAGTTGAGTTTATTGCATTAGCCATAGCAACTAAAAAAGTTGAATAGCGAAGAAATTTATTACATAAAGTACCTTTATGACCTAAACCAATTTCTTCAATTTTTATCCGATGTGAAACAATTCTAGCAAGGGCATATAGCCAAATATATAATTGAAAGTCTATACATATTGGATTAAGACATAGCTATGATTAACAATTAATTTCAAATGGGATAATCACTATAAATTATGTGAGATCAAGTGAAAACTTAGCAAATCTTTTAACAAAGTCTTACTAGAGACTTGGTAAAAGGACCTCAATAGGGATGGGGCTTAAGCTCGTGAAATAAAGTCATCTATGATGAAAACTCCACTCAACACTTGGTATAATGTCAAGTCTTGAGTTCAATGAGATAAAGTACATCATTTGTATATGATTGCTAGCACTATAATAATATATAATGCCATCATCGGTAAAGTATTAGGTACCTATAATGGTAAAAAATAGATGAGTAATATACTTTTAATAGACCTACAGTATAAATATGTTAAAGTGTTATAGTTACGAAAACACTTTTGATGAGAGCTACCTATGTGAGTGTAAAGTGTGGCCACTTTTAAGAGCTTAAGAGCTTGGTTCTAACAGCACTCATGAAAAGAAGATGTAGACACATAGCTATAAATGTTTCATAGGATACCAAACATTCATTGGGTATTGAAATCATTATGTGAAACAAGTTTGGTTAACCAAATGGAATAGCTAGTTTAAAACATTGTCTATGATGCGATTTTGGTTTACTTTAACTAATTTTCACTAAGTGAAAGTTTAAATTAGAAGATACATTCATTTATGCAACTGATTTTCATGGTCATTATAAATCTTGATTATTTTGAAAATAGAGGGGGATTGTTAGAGATTTTAAAAATAAAATATGAAAAATAATCTCACATTGGAAAAAGAAATGATAAAACAATCATTTAAATTAAGAAGAGCAAAAGTCTATTGTAGTTGGACTTAAATGGCTAATAGATCATGGGCTTGGTTTTTCAAGCTTGATTGGTCTTGTATTAATTAAATAATTAGTATATATATTAATATTTAATTAATGACACATGGTTCTTGGCACTTAGCACTTGGCACGTGTAGTGCAGTAAATAAAATATTATTTTATTTAAAGTTTATAAAATTTTATTTTATTTAAGGCTTATAAGTGTCTGATTAAAGTCTATCAAAAAAAAAAACATAGACAGCTAAGTCTGTATAAAACAGATAGATAAGTCTGTTCAAAATAAATAATTTTAATTATTCAAAAACAGATAGTTTTTGTCTATTCTAAATAAATAGTTATATATGTAAGAGAAAGAGACATTTATCTGTTTATATAAAACTCCTTTGGTTTTATGAAAAATATGCACAAAAACAATTCTTAAAACTCTTTCTCTTTCTTCAAACTCTATATTTCTTTATAAAAGTTTTGCTGTAAAAAACTTTTATAAAAGTTTAGTGATCTTGTGATACACTAGTGAATGCTCGGTGGATTGATTTTATCAGTGCAAAATGCTGTTAGTCATTGGGCTTCATTATATCCTTAAAGTTTATTGCTTGCAACCTTTTTGCACACCTACTAAGTAAATAATACAATGGGGATAAATAAAACCTTAAAGAAAATGGCACCATTACATGTCTTGAAGAATTTTCTCAAATTTTCAGATTTATCAAAAGCAATAGTTCTAGATTTTCAGTGTTTTTACCAACAAGTTTTTCTCACAAAACCAAAATTAAAAAGTTTAAAAGACAAATCTTATCTCAAATCTTCAATTGCGTGATTAAATTCTCAAATCTCAGCCATTTGTTTTTTTTTCTTTAGAGTTTCTTCAAGTTTTCCTAATTCTTTTTGTCTTAGAAAAAACTAACGAAGGAAAATTGTCAAAGCAAATTGTCATAGAATTTTTTTTTCTATTTTTCATTTTTTTAAAACATATAGACTTGGTCAAATAATTAAGGTATAAGAATTTTAGGCTTGGTTATTACATACTCCCTTACTTAAAAGAATTTGGTCCTTTAAATTCAAAATTCATACCTCAAAATTTATTTGTCAAATTAATGGTAAATAACATTATCCTCTTAAAAAGATCCATGATATATTACCTTATTAGCTTCAATCAAGTCTTCTCTTTATTGTTTCTTACATAGCCAAACCAATATAAACTTTAATATATCTATTATAAACAAATATTCTAAGTATCTAATCTTAATTCTCATTCCAAAATGTAGTCATAAAGCATAAGTATCTAACAAATTCTATATACTCAATACATACATAACATACAACTTAAATCATAGCTAGTTATAATCACCTTACCATAATTTCAACTATTTCAAATGATTCTTTACTAACAAAATTAAACATAACAATTATGCACAATTGCACAGCTCTTGTAAAATATCAAATTTTTTAATATCAAAATCTATAATCTACTCACTATTAACCACAAATCAGTCTCTAATTTAAAAGAATTCATTACTTGCTAAAATAATAATAACCCGAAATCTATAACTTTAATTGTATCTTGCTTTCACTGTGCATTCTAATATTTCATTCAAATATAACCCCAAAACATTATATTGACTTTATAGTATTTCTTGCATTAAGAAAATCACTTGTCCATAACATCCCTTACAATGAAGTTTCTAATTCATTCTCATAAACATCTCTACTTATCTCATTAAATCCTAGTAATAACATTACCAATTATCTATCTCAAGAACATCATATACTGATTCTTTTTTATTTTATCATAATATTTTTTCTCAACCTAACCATTATAAGATTGTGATAACTATCAAATCAATACAATTAATTATATCTAAAAATTCACCACAGAAATCTAAATGTAAAACTTTGAGTTAATGATACAACTTCTTGTTCACATATCATTACTTTTCAAATTCAATGATCAAATTCCATATAATCATTCCACTATTCAATAAGCTTATAACCATTTAATATCCCAACTTTTACTTCAAGAAAGTTTATTATTTATTAGCTTCAAATCAATGTCAAAAATCTATTTACCATAAGGAATCCTTTTATCAGAATTTCAATCAATATACTTCAACAATATTATTCATATAACAAATACAATTATAAAAACCAACCAATATTTCAATCAATTTTCATAAATTTTTTGAAATTGCATCCATACTCAAAATTATTGAATAACAAAATCATCACGAAGTTGACCTTATCATTATAGATGTCATTCTTTGTACTTATAACAAGTAGCCTTTATACACAAAATACATCATATGCACACGATAAGTGTAATCTCCATAAAACATTATTCAACAATTCTTATATTGACCTTCAATTTAAAATTATAATCACTAACAAATCACATTGATCATTTCAAATTCTAAACACTCCAAAATAGATTATATCTTTAAGTTTCATGTCACAAATTCAAATGTAACTTCTTAGTACCCAATACAACTCCAAATTCATATATTAATAGCTTTCAAATTCTACAAATCAATTATCGAATATCAAAAGAATTCTTCAAAAAGCTCATTTTTATCCCAATATATTCTCTATATTTATTGCACAATGATTTATTATCAATAAAATATAATCTTGTAACTCAAAATACTCGTTTAAAATGTATTTCGTTCATGACATTTTTCAATGATCACAACCTTAGTTTCCTTACAAAAATCATGGCACATATATTATACCATTTCGAATAATATTCTCTGTTAAACACTAATCAATGATATTTACATACTACCTCAATCAAAAGCTATAATCCTAATGTAATCATATTAACTATTAACAATTCACAATACTCCAAAATATACATCTAATGATCGAATTTTAACAAATGCTTAAAATCTCAATTCTCATCCTTAAGTTTAGATGCTATTCACTGAAGTCAAAATCTTGCCTAATTAAGTAAATATTCTCACATCCATCATAATTTTAATTAACCAAGAGTACAAATTTTAAAAAAATAATAATAATATCCGTAAAAATTTCACAAATATCAATATGAAAGTACCTTAAATTTACCAATATTAATTTTTGTCAACTCATATATTTCATACTTAATATCATAGAAAATACAATTAGTTTGATGATTAAAGATTCACCATATGTCCTAACAAAACTCCAAAACGTCTATATATCAAGAATTTGATTTCAATATTATATGTCAAAATATCTTTTTTTTTTTTTCATTCTTAATAGTAACTTTAGACATATAATATCCAACTTATCAAAATCCCACCAAAGTCACTTCATTATAGATATGTCATCTCACGACAACTCGAATATTTCATACTTTGACTTTAAGATACCATAAAAATTGTGTTCAAAGATTTATTAAAGATCCATAAGCTAAATTCAAAATAAATCATTGAAAAAAATATATGACCCAAGTGGGCAGCTGTGTGCACACTTAAACCTTTTAAGGGCTTGGGCATATCGAATCTAATAAACAAGAACACAACTTTTGTGATACCCTAATCCTACATTAAGAGATTTTGAGGATCTGCTACAATGGGAGACTTTGAAGATCTACTATAATATATATGTAGAGGTTTAAACCTAAACTTATGAGGCATTTTTTATAGGATAAAATCATGAGATTTTTGAGTTAAAGTAGATAATACCTCACAGGTTTGATGCGGGTCTTCACAAATGGTATCAAAGTAATCATTAGTCAAACGGAAAGCTAAGTGTTACATCGTGAGAGCCACTTCTAAAATTTTGTAAGAGCTAAATGCTGCTTAGTGGGAACCACATCTAGAATTCCAACATCTGGTGTGATCTTATGATTTGTGTGTGCTTTGTGTTAAGGTTACCCAATATTTGGTGTGATTCGATGGATCTGTGTGTTTTATGTTGGACTTGATAGGGACATCAAACTTTAACGAAAGAGTTTATGATATCTCAATCCTACATCGAGAGACTTTGAAGATTTGTTATATTGAGAAACTTTGAGAATATGCTATAATATATAAGTAGAGGCTTAACATAAACTTATAAAACACCTTTTATGAGACAAAACTTGAGACTTTTGGGTTAGGAAAATACCTAATAAGGTTAGGTATGGATCTCTATAACTTTACTATGCAAATGGTGGTGGAGATATGGGACTGAGAAAAATGCACTGTTGAAGATGTTGATTGAGGAAAAGTATGGTAGAGGTTAGCTAATATGGATTTTTTTCGATACGTGAAAAAGAATATGATGAAGGTGTGAAAGAATGTGACAGACTTAAGGGAAATGAGAGAGTTGGAGAAAAGATAAGATTGGAAGGCAATAGGTGGATTATCATAAATAAGAGTAGCATATTATTTTGGTTGGACAAATGGATTGATGACAAGCCTCCGAAAGAATTATTTTCTATACTATTTTTGTTAGCAACATATAAGAAGTACAGCATATCAAATTGAATGAATAGGACAAAAAGAGAATGGTTTTTTGAATTTAGAAGATAGCTGTTCCAATAAGATAAGAGAGTTGTTTCGATAAGAGAATGAGTAGTTAAAGAACTTACAAGTTGTAATAAAGAAGTAATTTTAAGGCCAAATACCGAAGATAAACTAGTATGAAAAATAAAAATAAGGGGAAGATTCTTGATTAAAAAACTAGCAGCATCCTTAGACTGCTATAATCTCTTGTCAGAGGAATAGGTGTGGATTTCATTCATTTGGAAATACAGTATCTCTTCTAAAGTACAAAATTTTATTTGGCTTGTAATTCTAGATGTTAATAATATTCTAGTAATATTCTGGTAATATTTTAGATTGATGATATTATTCTAGTAATATTTTAGTAATATTCTAGATTGATTTGATATTGATTTAGAGAATATTAAATAATGATTTAGTTGATTATAGGAATTAATTTCGTTATTATTTTTTTATTGTATTTTTTATTTTGTAACATTTTACCTCTATATAAATTGGCTTTAAGCTTTATTGTAATACACAAATCATTACAATAAAATTTTCATCATTTTTTCTTTTTTATGGTATGAAATCTATTTCATGATTTATTCCAAAAGTGAATCACCTTGGAATAACCAATATTTGCTTATTTTCATTATTAATTTATTCTAATTTCTAACTTCATTTTTGCTTCTGTGCTTCAATGTTTTTTAGGTTTCTCTTTCCATATTTAAGATTCATCTTTTATATCAATACTCATAATTTCACAAATTTTTATTTCATTTTTTTCAAGAGCTTAATGGTAGGTATTCAATGAGAAAATGTACAACCAATTTCAATTATCCTTGATGGAAATAACTATAATATGTGGGTTACAGCTATGCATAGTTATTTAAGGGAATAAAATTATGGCTTGTTATTACCAGAGAACGCAAAGTACTAGAAAGAAAAGAAGAAGAATTCGATGATAAATTTGCAAATAGGCTAGAGAAATGAGAAAGTAAGAATCATCAAATTTTGACATGTAATTTTTTGGGAATATAAAAAATTCACTAGTGTGTCCTTATTATATTCACCATGTTTTTCTTATTGTATTTTTATAGATTTATCTTTTGATTTTTCTTCAAATGAAAAAACTATTATAGATACTTTTGACTCAAACAATGATCCATCTTCTTTCACTCTTATTATGTCTGATCTGACTGAGGCTTCTATTGATACAGTTGTCCTTTCACCATACATACCACTTTCACTTCATCGTTCCACCCGGGTAAAGGAACGCAACACTCAATTTTATGATTTTCACTGTTATTATGCTTTAGCCACATTACATGAACCTCACAATTTTTGTGAAGCTGTCTCTAATCCTATGTGGCAGTAAACAATGGCAGAAGAGCTTTAGGCTTTTGAGAAAACTCATATTTGGGATATTATTGAATGACCTTTTAATAAGTCAATAACTGATTATAAATGAGTCTACAAGATCAAGACTAGATCTGATGGGTTAGTGGAACGTTACAAAACTTATCTTGTTGCTTAAAGATTTACATAAGAATATCGCACAGACTATGAAGAGACTTTTGCCCTAGTTGCACATCTCACATCTGGTCATTCACTATTAGTTGTTGCTGCAACTAAAAAGTGGCCAACCTTTCAAATGGATGTTAAAAATGCCTTGTTGAATTGTGATCTTGTCAAGAAAGTCTATATGAAGCCACCTCTTAGTTCATCTATACCTTCCAACATGGTTTGTCTTCTTCGACGTACTTTATATGGTCTTAAACAAGCCCTTAGAGCTTGCTTCTCAAAGTTTAGTACCATTATTACACAACTTGATTTTACATCTAGTAATCATGATTCTGGCCTTTTTACTCAAACTATTGAATATAGTACTACTCTTTTCTTACTTTATGTGGATAACATGATCATTACGATTAATTATGTAAATGGTATTCAAGATCTGAAGACTTTTCTTCATTCTAAGTTTGAGATGAAAGATCTTGGTTCTTTGAGTTATTTTTTAATCCTTGAAGTCACTAGTGATTCTGCTGGCTTATATTTGTCTTAAACAAAGTATGCTTCTGATCTTATTGCTTGAACAAGTTTAACTGATAGTAAGATTGTATCATCACCACTTGAATAGAATTTTAAGCTTTCTCTTTCTGATGGTACATCACTTTCAGACCTTTTTTTATATCAAACTCTGGCAGGGAGTCTCGTATACTGGACAGTTACTCATTCAGACATTGCCTATGTTGTTTATCTGATTAGTCAATTTTTGTCTGTTCCTTGATCTATTCATTTGGCTGCTATCTTTTAGATCCTACGATATGTTAAAGGTACTATATTCTATGGTTTGCATATTTCCTCTAGTTTTTTTTGGACTTGCATTGTTATTGTGATGCTGATTAGGTAGGAAATTCCACTGATCATCATTTTGCCACAGGCTACTATTTTTTTCTTGGTTATTTTCTTATTTCTTGGTGAAGTAAATAACAAACTGTAATATCCCACTCTAGCACTAGAGCTGAGTATTAAGCTCTTGCAGATGCCACATTAGAACTTCTATGATTACAATGGCTACTTCAGGATATGGATGTTTTTCATCACTTTAGTACTTTTATATTTTGTAATAATCAAAGTGCCATTCAGATAGCTCACAATAATGTTTTTTATGAGCGTACTAAACATATTGAAATTGATTGTCACTTCATTCATCACCATCTGCTTACTCAAACTCTTTGACTTGTTCCTGTTACTAATGCTGATAAAAAAGCAGATATCTTCACCAAATCACATCAACCTGGTTAATTTCTTGTTCAAGTTTCTAAACTCAAGTTGGCCTCTACATTATCATCTTGAGTTTGCAGGGTTGTCAATGATATTTTAGTAATATTTTGGTAATATTCTAGATTGATGATATTATTCTAGTAATATTCTAAATTGATTTGATATTGATTTAGAGAATATTAAATATTAATTTAGTTAATTATAAGAATTGATTTAGTCATTATTTCTATTTATTGTATTTTTTATTTTGTAACATTTTACTTCTATATGAATAGGTTTTAAGCTTCATTGTAATATACAAGTAATTCCAATAAAATTTTCCTCATTTTCTTCTTTTTCACTATATAGTATACCATCCTAATGTTTTCTTAGATCTAGGGGTGGCTTTAAATGATAATCGATTTTTGTGTCAGTGGTGTAAGAGTGTTGATGAAGACTGCTCTTACATCTTAACAACTTGTCAATTTTCATGGACTGTCCGGTGCTCTATTTTTAACTGGTGGAGTTTGAATTGGGTTATGTCGAATAAAGTAAAGGATCTACTATGCCAGTGCGAAGCAGTGGCGCTATATGGAGTTACCAAAAAGAGATGGCTTTCGGTGTGTGGGGCTACTTTATGGGTGTTACGGCAAGCAAGAAATGAATTAGTTTTGAAGGTAAGAGCTGGGATGGACAAGCAATTCTATTCCTAATCAAGTTAATATCTCTTTTTTGGGTTAAGGCTATAGAAGGAGCATCAGCAGTGGATGAAGCAACATCGTGGGTAAGCCCAAAGAAGGGGGGAAATGGTGCGTACACAAAACAATAGAGAGGGAGTGGGGTGGATGAGTCCAAGTGAAAACATATTAAAATTCAATGTAAATGGATCTGCCAGAGGAAAACCAAAAAAAAATGATGCGGTGGAGTTCTTAGAGACTCGAATGGGAATATTAGAGGTTTATTTTACCGGTCGCTGAAGGAACAGGAATCTAATATAGCGGAGTTATTGGCCATCAAGACTGCACTCCAAATACTTGTTTCTTCATCTTGGTTGTGCTCTAATCATAGAATCAGATTCTAAGGTAGCTGTTAGCTGAATGTGTAACAAGAACTCTAGACTATGGAATCAATGGAAGATTTTAGCCGAAATTTATAAACACGTAGAAACCATTGGTGAGGTGGAATTTGTACATACATATAGAGAGGCCAATAGCTTTGCTGATTCCTTGGTAAGGATGTGTAGATAGTCCTAGTATATTTTATGCTTGGTTGTAATTGGATAAGATTATCCAAGTAGAAAATATGCAGATGTTGGAATAGTATGTTCGGCAGAGCAATATTAGGTGTAACAGATTTTCTAATTATTATAACTATTTGGGCTGAGAAAAAAAAAAAAATCTAAAATCCACCTCTTTAATAACCTTGGGCTTAAGGTTACTATTTTAGTAAACCTCGTACCAAAATCTGTTATTCACGAACTTGTCATTATTTTTTTATCCATTTTAATAAATTATTTCGCATCACAAATTTCAAAGCTCATGGTTAAATATCAATCACACTAAAAACTTCAATATTCATAGAATTACAAATCTTATTATGATACCTTCAAATTTTCACTCTCCAAATTCGAAGATTTAAAATATAATAACATTGCATACTCATGGGATGAATCTCATAAGCATTTAAAGTAATAGATATCGAACTAAATTAATATCTTCAATAATCTATAAAAATAATGTTTTACAAAATCTCACATTTATAAAATTATACTTTTTATAAGTTGATCGAATATATTAAAATTTTTACTAACAAATCTTTTAGGATCAATCATAAAATTTTGTAACATGAATAAAAAATTGGAATTCAAAATCAATGGTCTTAAGTGATAGTGTTTTTCATAGCAATTCATCCTAAATGATATTGTACAAGAACATCATTCAAAATATTATACCGTGCATTGAAGATTTTGAGTTAGCTTTGTGTTGAATATAATGAAATTATTATCCTTTGTAATCTCAAATATGTCCTACTTTTTATTGAACTGAAAATCTTGATTGGTGTGTTGACCATGATGATGAACCTTTAGAATGTATACATAAAGACCATAATTCATTTGAATCATCTGTACTTTTTCTTCTGAAACAGGTGGATGAACCATTAAAAGATGCATCTCTTTATATGATTGCAGTTGGGCCTTCTGGTGCTGTAACTGTTGGTGGCACGGGAACAAGTTCAAGGGTAGAAGGTGGGGAAAAAGGGAAGACAGGCCACTTTAAGCTGTTATACATTTGATACCAATTTTCTTAATTTGCACTATTTCAGCATTAACTTTATATTTCTTGAGTGAGAAACCTGCCCTCTTAGGTTAGCTTTGATGGCCACTGAAACCCTGTTTTTTGCTGGCACACATTGTGCCCTATGATGTATATTCTTGCCATTTTCAATTGATGAGTGTGCATTCGTTATCATATCTTGTATTCTATTTGTACTTAGACAAGTCGAAGATAATTGAAAATGGTGAACTCTAGATTATAATGTAAATGATTAATATTTAAAAATGTATTTTAGAATTGAATTTAAATAAAAAAATTTTGTTAATAAAATAATAATTTAGGTTGGATCAATCTAAAAAACTTTGTTCAAAACTCAACTCAAATAGAACACGACCATGATCAAGTTTATTTGTCATCGTACAAATGATTTCAAGCACACGATTGTTTTTAATAAAATTTTGGTATATTTTTTTCTAAATTAATTCATTTCTCCAGTCACCTGCTCCAATACTTAAATAGAAAAAAAAAATCACCATGTGATTGGTCAGTATTACACTGCATTACCAAATTTAGGAAGGTGAAAATGTATATATATGGCAATATATGTGCAACTTAGATATCTTGCATACCATGAAATTTATAGAAGCTTCTACAGGAAACGTTACAAATCCAATGTACCTAAATAGACTTTTTGAGACTTTACTAATTGCAATTTCCCTTGTGGAAGCGTTTTGGTCAAAATATCCCACCTTATATAAACTGTGGTGATTTGATAAGTCAGAAAGCCTCAAATTCATCATCAGGAAACAGCAAATAGCCTTCCTTTCACCAGTTTAATTTCTCAGAATTCCAATCCCCAAACAATATTATGGAAAAAGCTTATTTTAATTTGAAATTTCTTATTTTTTTGCTAATTGCATCATGTAAGTCCTTCTCTTACTCTCACTTAATTAACCAATTGATAATTTGTTTACTTTTCTCTACTGCTTATGAATGCTTAATCAATGGTTCTCGGGGTTATACAACTCGTTCAAGTTCAAAACAATTGATGGAAATTAGGCACGTAACATTAATGTTCATGTTAAATTTAATTCTAATACTAAATTGAATGTAATTTTGTTTTTGCAGCGATGGCATTTTCAATGGTACAGAGAGTGAGAGGGCAGATTCCATGCAACAGTGAACAAAACTGCAAAGAAATTGACTGTCCAGGGGGAACACCACATTGCGTCGATGGGCAATGACAATCCATTGTTTTTCAAACAAAAACAAGTTGTTCCAATGACTTTGACTGCAACAAGAAGTAAGATCCTAAATGCACTGTCCATAACTGTGTTAATGGATAGTGCTTTTGTGGTTGTGCTGCCTAAACAAACAAACAAATAAAACAAAAAGGGATGTAATTTTCTCTAATATGAAATAAAGTTTTCATTTTTTTTTCAAATCTTCGTCATTTGCTTTTGCTTGCAAATTTGAGAGAGTTGAATTTATTTCTTTTATTTAGTTCCAGTCTTCACCAGTTGAATGTATAATAATTAAAAAAAAATTAAGACGGCTATTTTTTTCTTATAATTAAAACTTGCTATATATTTTTATTTTATTTCTCTAAATTAAGTTTGTGGGGTTGATTAATCGATGTATTATATTATTAAATTTAACGACTGATTTGTTAAAATATTAATCATAAGTGTAACTCAATCACTCTTCTAATTATTTTATTTCTCATAATATCATCTTTTAGTTAAATATAGGGATCGATCAAGTCCATCGATTTCTTATTTTTTGGGCAGACATGCATCTCTAGGAGGAACGTGTGAAAAATTCGAAGCTGAAAGTGGGGAAAATATATAACATTGTATGTAAATACATATTTTAAAGGTACAGAGGCTTACTAGGATGGATAGAAAAACATGAAAATATACAAAATTGGGAGAGAAGAAAAGCGAAATTATGAAAAAATTATTTTTTATTGGTGTGGTTGAAAAGATGAAAACTGAAAAAATATAAAAATTTTCCTATCCATTATTTGGTAAAATTGAAAAACCGATAAAAAGAAAAGAAAATTATTATTTTACGATCTTAAATTTTTGTAAATTATAATGAAAAGAAAAAATCTAAATATTATGAGCAATTTTGCAAATATGTAACATGTATTCACATCTCTTCCATTCCTTTTTCTTTTATTTTTTCAATTCAAAATTATTTGTATTTGGAAAAAAATGTGAAAATGGTTATCTTTTCTTTTTTAAGTACGCTTAAAATTCTTTTTCTTTTTAATTTTTATTATTCTTGTCACATCATATACCCGAAAATTTAGGACATAAAAATGTCGTGTAATCATAAAACGAATCTTATAAACATACAAGGTAACAATATCAAATTAAATCAAAATTTTCAATAATATCCAAAATAAACCTTAAATTTACAAAATTTTGTTTTTTAAAAAGTTAATAGAATATACTAAAATTCTTACTAACAAATTTTTAAAGATCAATAATGAAATACTCATTTCAAAAGCTATACCAACCTAAAGACAGATACTAATATTGCTAATCCAAATACTTATCAAAATTAAGCCTTTTAAGATATGAACATCAACATTTTAAAAAAGTAAAGAAAATTAAAAAAAATGAGTATGATAACTCAGTAAATAACCAACATCTCCTTAGTTGAATTAAGCATGCTATAAAATATATAGGCTAAAACAGTAACTAAATTATTCAAAAATATTTTGGATAATCTTGTATTTACAAACATATTTTCACAAACCATATTCTCAAAACCGAATTCTTAGATTACAAAGCGGAATAAAATTATCACAAACTTATAAATTTTATTAGTTTCTTGTAACACACTATTATCACACTTAACTCCTATGGCACATGTCAGAATTACAATTTTCTTTTTAATGTAAGGGGACAAAAGTATAGTATAAGCAACTAAATTGTTGCATTGACAATTATAATTAACTCATTAATGAATGAGACAGAATAAAATCACAATAACTATTTTAGTGCAATGAGATAAAAGTATATTATCGGTGGCACGTAACTAAATCTTAAAATATATGTCAACGTGGCTAACATTTAACTCTCATCAATAGGGATAGAGCATAGTTATAGTAGGAGACAAAATAAATTTTATTTTTAGATTATCCAAATATACAAAACAATATTAATTTTGCAAAACTTATATAGTATAAAGCTGGTTCCTTTTTTTTTTTTTCCTTTTTCTTTTCAAAGTATCTTATGCAAGTATCACAATCTCATAGCTAGATACATAAACACATTTATGATATACTAATAAAATCATGTTCAAAGTCAAAACAAAATCACATTTAGATTCAAAACAAACGAATCACATATAGACATAGTTTGCATGCTTAAACTTGATTTAGTAAACCAAAGGGATGAAATATCATATATAATATACCAAAATCCAAATTCACATTGAAATTGATTTTCAAGGAATGAAAGTTGAAAAGATATTAATGTCACTTACCTGATAAACTAAACTGAAACTTAAGTAGCAAATTATAAAATTCTTTTAGTATCATAATAATTTAAAAAAATTCAAAAATTAAAATTTACCCTAAAAATATAAATTTAACAAGATAAACCTTCCGCTAATCATCCTAGGCAAATTGGGTTGTATGATAACATTCATGACTAATCGAAACTACTTTAAAGCATTTTTAGTAATTAAAACAAATTTTCTTTTAGTATAGCAAAATGCTTAAAATTAAGTAAAAATATAAAGTTGAGAATTAAAAACACAAAAATCAGTAGCAATATAAATTTGTATAAATATTTAATTTTAATATTTAATAGTAATTATTTTTTAAAGACTCATTTAAATTCTTCTACCATTTAGGTTGAATATAGAAAAAAAAATCTTTCACCTATAAATCTTATGAAAATACAACTATTTGTAAATTTTTTTAAGATTTCATTATTGGATAATTATCAAATATTTTTACCCAAAATTTTAAGTTTTAGTTATATATTTTTAATTTTTTTATTTTAAAAAATATAATTATTTTTATTAAAATTTCGTCTAAATTATTTTACAATTTAAATAAAATTTTAAAAAAAATTCTCATTTAAAGATTTCTTAAAAAACTTTGCATCAATGGGCAATGCCAATGCATTGTTTTTCATGCAAAAACAAGTTGTTCCAATGACTTTGACTGCAACAAGAAGTGAGATCCTAAATGCACTGTCCATAGCTGTGTTAATGGACAGTGCCTTTGTGGTTGTGCTGCCTAAACAAACAAACAAATAAAAATAAAAAGGGACGTAATTTTCTCTAATATGAAACAAAGCTTTTCATTTTATTCAAATCTTCGCCTTTTGCTTTTGCTTGCCAATTTGAGGAAGTTGAATTTATTTTTTTTATTTCGTTCCAGTCTTCATCTAGTGGAATCGTATAATAATAATAAAATTTTAAGACGGTATTTTTTTTCTTATAATTAAAACTTTCTATATATTTTTATTTTATTTCCCTAAATTAAGTTTATGAGGTTGATTAATCGTTGTATTATATTGTTAATTTCAACGATCGATTTGTTAAAATATTAATCATAAGTGTCACTTAATCACTCTTCTAATTATTTTATTTCATATAATATCATCTTTTAGTTAAATTTAGTGATCAAGATGACCGATTTCTTATTTTCTGAGCACACATGCATCTCTAGAAGGAACGTGCTAAAATTCGAAGCTGAAAATGGAGAAGACATAGAGCATTGTGTGTAAATACATATTTTAAAGGTAAAGAGGTTTATTAGGATGGATAGAAAAATATGAAAAGACGAAAAATTGGAAGATAAAGAAAGTGAAAATTTTATTTTTGTGGTTGGAAAAAAAAACATGTACCAATAAGTGGCTGATTCAATCGGTTAAGCTCGTCATTATCGACAAAGAGGTATTGGGTTCGAGTTCTGTTAGTGGCTACTTGTTAGAATCATCTCGAATGCACATCCTGCAACAACCTATCTTAAATTGTTAGGTACGACACATCTTATCTTGATTTGAAAGATTAAGCAACCTATTTACCTCCAGATTTTTGTTTACAAAAAAAAAAAAATGTACTTTTCTATCTAGTCATTATTTGGTAAAATTGAAAAGTTAATAAAAAGAAAATAAAAATTATTTTTTTATCATTATAATTTTTTGTAAATTAAAATAAAAAAATCTAAATATTATGAATATTTTTGTAAATATGCAACACATATTAACATCTCTCCTAATTTTTTCTACTCTTATGATTATCTTTTTCAATTTGAAAATTTTTATATTTGAGAATAAATGTAAAAATTATTATCGTATTTTTTTTCTCTCACTTTTCTTTTTTTTTTAAGTACACTTAAAATTCATTTTCTTTCTACTTTCCATCCTTCCCATCCATCCTTCCACTTTTTTACTCTACCTAAGACATCTAATATAAAACCATCATTTATATTTTATCTCTCATAATTATAAAATTAGAATAGAATCATGTTTAAGTTAGTTATAATATATATGTATGTATGTATTAAATTTGAAAGAGTACTCTCTTCATGAGTCAAAATTCACTCTTTGATGATTATGGTCAGACATAGACCTATTTAAGGGTTGAATTACTCGTCTAAACTCGAAAATTCACTCAAGTTTTGAAAGAGTTTAAATAAAAAAGTAAATATCATTAAATGTGCTTAGACACAATTTTTAAATCCGTTTAAATTTTAGGTCGGACCTTAGATAAAAGATTTAAAGCCCAAGCCTTGCTCGACCTAGTCTGAATTCACAAATATATATAATTATTTATTTATATATGTGTGAATTATATAATAATTAATTCACATATATGTAAAAATTAAAAAAAATTATATATATTTTATTAAACTTATTTTTTATTTTTATATAATTTTTATTTTTAATTTATATATATATATATATGAATTGAATATAATCTCTTTAAACTTAATTTAATCACATTTTTTATTTTTTTTTATTGTATAAATTAAATTTAATAAGTGGGCTAGAGATTTGTTTTTTTTAATTTGGGTCAGACTTGAGAAAATTTTAAGACTCAAAATTTTGAGTTGAGTCAAATCTGAACAAGTATATAAACTATTAATATTAAGTATGAGCCTGATCCAAATTTGGCTCATGAACACCTCTAGTCAAACATGATTCTATTTTATTTTTGTGTTCTTTGTTATATGACACTTTGATAATATAAGTTCAAAATAATTTCAAAATCATTTTAAATTTAATAATTGATAATGAGTGTAATTTAAAAAAAAAAAGTTGTATGACACTTTGATAATATAAGTTCAAAACAATTTCTCAATGTTGAATTGAAAAATTAATAATATTAAGATGATTCTTTTCCCTCTCTTTTATCTGGACGTTGATCCTAACTAAATTATCAACTAATAAAAAACTATTCTTAATATTTGTATTTGAAACTTTCAAAGTTTGTCTCTTAGACTGATAAATATTATTAGTTTCATGAAATGAAAAAGATAAAATTTATTTTAATAGACAATCAATAAATCCAATATAAATACCCGCTGAAGCTTGCTTCATACTCTTATCGAAAAATTAGGTAACCTCCCATTAACTGAACTTTTATGCACCAAAAATAAAAGATGCATCCTTTTCAAATGGAAAACGTAGCCATGCACATGCTCAATATTTTTGTTTCAATTATTTGTATTCTTTAACATGGCATGTATTACTGGATAAATTTGAAAAAGAAGACCTATTAATTCATAAGTAAAGAAATTAATTTCTAAACAAGAAATTAGAATCAAATCAATAAATTATTACCATATTAGATGTGGAAAAAAATATTAAGATAAAGTGATGAGACAAATGGTATTTTTGGTGCATATATAGTGCTATATTTAATTTACTGGTGCAGTTATTCTATTGCCATAAGTGTGATGTATGATTTAAATTGCAAATCCCTGCCAAGGATTCTTTTTATACACAATTGGCAAGGATATCATCTACTAGTAATGTATGACTTAAAATGTAATTAGGTTAAAAATGTTACAGGACATAGAAATTCTGTTATAAAATCCACAATACAGGCCACACTTTGTATATGGTCATCAGCTCATTCTCATCTACAATATATATAATATATATATATATATATATATATAATACAAAGAATTAAATCTTGTTTTCACCTCTTTTCAGCTTCAAGACAATGGCTTCTTTTGGCGTTGCTTCTCTTCTTGTCATGTTGCTTGTAGCTTCTTGTTAGTCTATACAGTCTTTCTCTATTTCAATATTTGATCATTATATATTAGAATTTAATAAATTGGTTAAACGAAATATTTACATGATGAAATATTGTTATTTAATTTGCAGGTGTATCAAACTCAGTAGCAAGAGAATGTTCTCGGGACATAGATTGCGCATTCAAGTGTAAACATGGCGGCTTTTGTGACTTAAAAACTGGCAAATGTAGTTGCTTGCCCGCCTCAGAGCTAGCCTCTAACGTTGTACCGATTGTAGATGCTAAATGCAAAAACGACGCTGACTGCGCCAAGGCTTGTCCACCAGGTTGCAAAATCCATAACTGTCTCGGTGGCACTTGTTTCTGCGAGTGTAGTGCCTGAAAACATACTGTTTTCATTTTATCAGAGGTGTCTCAGTCTGAGAACTCAAATTTAGGCCTTTCAATAATTTTATCACTTATAGTATAGAATTTGTACCAAAAATTGGTAAAGAAATAAGTGAATAACAAGGGTGTTAAGAGACTTAATTCGTCTTTGTGATACATCATATCTTCCAATCTTACAATATATATATATATATATATATTGGCATAAATTAAAGATTATTGATATTATTCCAGAAACAATATGTTATTGATTATATGCTTGACTCAAATTTAACATGAATTTGTGCCTTCTAAGGTGAGGACCTAACATAAAAACAAGTGGCAATTAAGGAAAATAATAAATTGATACATTTATTTTTAGATAATGGTATTAAAGTAAAATGTAGAAGTTTAGAGCTTTTTAACAATTTTTTTAATGTAATTTCACAAGATATCAAAAGTAATAGTCACAGATGAATAAATTTGATAAACAAAAAAAATTGAATATAGACAATCAATTAAAGTCATTCTTCTATGTTTATGTTTTTTTTAATTTGACATTCTCATACAAAACTAGTATATCTATTATCATCTCTGTTTCAATATTTCAGTCGTTATATATCAGCATATACAACAGTTTTTAATATTGTCGGTGAAGATTTTTAGACTTAACCAATAAAATTAGGGGATTGCCACATTTTTTTTAAAATTATTAAAAATAAAAAATTAATATAATAAAAAGTGCACATAATAGGTTCTTAATACTGTTTGTGAAGTTTAAAAATCTCATCATTCGCATATAAAAAACAGTCTCTTTAACAAATATGTTAAATACGATATTTAAATTATGAAAAATTATTATTTAATTTGCAGGTGTATCAAATTCAATAGCACAATGTGAAGAATGTTTATGTGACATAGAGTGTGCAGATGTATTCACGTGGATTTACCAGGATATGCCGAGACTCAGCATTGATATTATAGAGCACAAGTTACCTTTAAAGTCGAGATGTAAGCCGATGCAACAAAAGTTAAGGCGCATGAAACCAGAGATGCTGCTAAAAATTAAAGAGGAAGTGAAGAAACAATTCGATGCTAGATTTTTGGAAGTTGCAAAATATCCTGAATGGGTAGCCAACATAGTGTCAGTTCCTAAGAAAGATGAAAAAGTGAGAATGTGTATCGATTATCGAGACTTGAATAGGGCAAGCCCTAAAGATAACTTTCCTCTACCTCACATTGATACTCTAGTGGATAATACTGCTAAGCACTTCACATTTTTCTTTATGGATGGTTTCTCAGGTTATAATCAGATCAAGATGGCTTAAGATGATATGGAAAAAACTCCATTTGTGACCATGTGAGGGACATTCTGTTATAAGGTTATACCTTTTGGGTTGAAAAATGCTGGTACTACTTATCAAAGAGCAATGGTAACTCTCTTTCATGACATGATGCATAAAGAGATAGAAGTGTATGTGGATGATATGATCGTAAAATCTCGTGAAGGAGAGGATCATGTAGTCAATCTTAAAAAGCTGTTCGACAGGTTGAGAAGATTTCAGTTGAAGTTGAATCCTGCTAAATGTACATTTTGAACCAAATCAAGAAAACTATTAAGCTTTGTAGTCAGTGAAAAAGAAATCGAAGTTGATCCAGATAAGATATAAGCCATCCAAAATTTATCTCCTCCTCATACCTCAAAAAAAGTACGAGATTTCTTAGGGAGATTAAACTATATTACTCGTTTCATTTCTCAACTCACTTATAAGTGTGATCCTATTTTCAAGCTTCTCAGAAAACATGATCTTGGAAAAAGGAATGACGAATGCCAAGAAGCTTTTGATAAGATTAAAGAATACTTATCAAATCCATCTATGTTGGTGCCACCAATGCCAGGAAAACCTTTGATTTTGTACTTGACAGTGCATGAAAATTCAATGGGATATGTGCTGGGGTAAAAAGATGAAACTGATAAGAGAGAACGAGTAATTTACTACTTGAGTAAGAAATTCACTGATTATGAGTCAAAGTATTCACCATTAGAGAAGATGTGTTGTGCATTAACCTGGACAGCTCAAAAGCTTAGACAATACATGCTTTATCGCACTACTTGGCTCATAGTAAAGCTAGATCCTATTAAGTATATATTCGAAAAGCCCTCATTGACAGGAAGAATAGCACGGTGGCAAGTTATGCTTTCAGAATATGATATTATTTATGTGACTCAAAAGGCTATTAAAGGGAGTGCAATAGCTGAATTCCTTATTAATCGTGTAGTCAAAGATTATGAGCCAATGAAATTAGATTTTTCTAATGAGGATGTGATGGCCATTGAAGAAAATGAACTTGTTGAAAAATCATGGAAGATGTATTTTGATGGAGCTGCTAATGCTTTGGGTCATGGTATTGGGGCAATTTTGATATCTCCTGATGGGCATTATTACCCCATCACAGCCAAGTTAAATTTCAATTGCACAAACAATGTGGCTGAATATGAGGCTTGTGTTATAGGTCTACAAGCAGCAATGAAAAAGAAAATCAAAGTGTTAGATGTGTTTGGAGATTCAACCCTAGTCATCTATCAATTACGAGGTGAATGGGAGACAAGGACTCTAAGTTGATCCGGTACCATAACTACATCTCTGAGTTGGTCAAACAATTTAAAAAAGTTCAGTTTGAGCATCTACCCAGAGAAAAAAACCAAATTGCAGATGCACTGGCTACTCTAGTTGTAATGATTAAAATAGATGCAAATACTGAAATCTAACCCATCAAGCTGGATGTAAAAGATGTACCAACACATTGCTCAAGTGTTGAAAAAGAAGTTGATGAGAGGCCATGGTATCATGATATCATGCAATGACCCAGAACATGCAACAAAAAATGATAAGAGGACTATCAGAAGATTGGCTATGAGTTTTTTCATTGATGAAGATATCTTTTACAAAAGAGGTCAAGATCAAGTGCTCTTAAGATGTGTAAATACAGCTGAAGCAAAAAAGATTGTTGAAGAAGTGCATGATGGAGTTTATGGGGCACATGCAAATGGTCATATGATGGCTAGACAAATTATGAGGACTGGCTATTATTGATTGACAATAGAGGGTGATTGTATTGATTATGCTAGAAGATGTCATAAATGTCAGATTTATGTTAACAAGATTCATGCTCCGCCATCAACATTACATGTTTTGGCTCCTCTGTGGCCATTCTCTATGTGGGGCATGGATGTCATTGGTCTCATCACTCCAAAAGCTTCGAATGTGCATAAATTCATTTTTGTGATGATTGATTACTTTACCAAATGGGTAGAAGCTACATCATATGTTTGCGTGACCCGATCTGTGATATGTAAGTTCATAAAAAAAGAGATAATATGTAGATATGAGCTTCCAGAGATAATTATTTCTGATAATGTAAAAAATTTAAACAACAAAATGATGAATGAAGTATGCACTCAGTTTAAGATCCACCATCATAATTCGACACTATATCGTCCGAAAATGAATGGGGCAGTAGAGGCTGCGAATAAGAATATCAAAAAAATTCTGGAAAAAATGACTGAAACTTACAAAGATTGGCATGAAAAGTTACTTTTTGCTTTACATGCTTATAGAACATCAGTCTAAACATCTACTGGGGCCACGCCGTTCTCTTTGGTATACAGAATAGAAGCCGTGCTACCGGTCGAAGTGAAAATTCTCTCATTGAGAGTCCTGATGGAGGTAAAGTTAGAGGAAGCAGAATGGGTTCGAATTCGCTATGAGCAGTTAAACCTCATTAAAGAGAAAAGATTATCAGTACTTTGTCATGGTCAATTATATCAAAAGAGGATAATGATAGCACATGATAAGAAAATTCATCCCCGTTACTTTAGAGAAGGAGACTTAATGCTAAAAAAAATCCTTCCAAATCAACATGATAATATAGAAAAATGGACACCAAATTGGAAAGGCCCATATGTGGTGAAAAAGGCCTTTTTTGGTAGAGCATTGATTTTAACGAAAATGGATGGAGGTGATTTGTCTACCCTAATAAATTTATATGTTGTAAAGAAATATTTTGCTTAAAGAAAAAATGATGACTTATCTAAGCTGAAAACCTGAAAAGACGGGTTGGATGTGAAGCAGAAACATCATCAGAAGAAGATCCCACAATGCAAGGGCAAGTGTAGTTTGACGAACTCTGAAAAATCAAAGAAGTTATCTGATTTAGTTTTAGAAAGAATTTGAGAATATTTTGTTCATGATTATCTTATGATCATTCTTTGACACATTTGTTTCAACTCAAACACTTTGACGTACACTTGTTATTAGCCATATGAAATACATTATCTTTCTTTTGAAAATAATGCCTATCCATTCCTTTATCCTTATCTGATATTTTTGTTCATCGTACAAGTGAATAAGAGAAATGTGTGATTGTATTTTATTTGTCTTGAACTTAAAATGATGAAAAGAAAAACAAACATGAAAGATTTCAGCATTACTTTTAAAGTTGACAAAAGCAAATGAAAAAAATGAGAAAAGCATGACAAGACATTGATGTTGCAGACTTTTGAAGAAGAAAAATATTATGGTTAGATATTAAGAACGATTGGTCATATAAGAATTTTGATAAAAAAAAAGCCAAAAGCGAGAGATTTCGAGAACTTTTTTAATATAATGCATAATTTTGTTGCATTACATGCATTACATTTAGAGCACTCAGTACATGCATCCATGAGAAGTTGTAACAAAGATAGAAAATTTTCATTTCTTAATGAAAAACAAGATTTTGATAAAGACAATGATCAAACAAAAGAATTCAAAAGAAAAAATTTACTTGTTCAAAGATGAGAACTTAAATTTGAAAACAGATGAGATTTTAAAGTTATTAAGCCTCTGCTGAGATGAGCGTTTTCAAAAAAAAATTTTTTTTTAACCTCTGCTGAGATGAGCTTTTTCAAGATAAAAATTTTAAAGTTGTTGAGCCTCTGTTGAGATGAACTTTTCAAAAAATTTTAAAGTTGTTGAGCCTTTTAAACTTTCAAAAATATCGATTGAACCTCTGTTAAAAAGAGCTATTTTCTGTCGAACAAAAAAAATTTTTTTTTCTTTTCTCAATGTTTCATCTTTCCAAGCAAAATGGTTGTTTGTTTGTCTTTGCTTTATTCGTGATTCACAGAAATAGGCAAAGAGGGGTAACTGTAAACACCATTATTATTATTATTATTGTTATTATTATTATTATTTATTTATTTATTTATTTTTCTCTTTTTTCCCATTTTTTACGTTTTTCTTCTTCTTTTTCCTTATCCGATTCAAATCTAGTGCATTAAATGCACAACCCTTAAAGTCCAAAATCATCGTCACTAGCTGCCAACGGTCAACCTTCAAGCCGTCAATCACGAACGGCATATGTGATTTCTTAGTTGAAAAAAATGGAATTCGAATCTCAGAAGATTTGGGATTTGAATCCCAAAAGGCTCTATAAATAGAGTTGGTTATTTGCAAACGAGGAAGGAGGGAACCAAAAAAAAAAAAGTCAAAAATTTTTACAAAAACAAAGCTTCGATTAAAAAATTTTTTTTGCAAAAACACAAAAAAAAAACAGAAACAGTCCCCTGTAACGGGGAACCCAGCACCAAAAATACACCTACAAAAACACACACAAAAAAAATAAACCATAAAACACATAAAAAAAAATTTTTTTGGTCGAAACTTTGAAGGTCGATCTGGGTTGTTTGGGTTACTTTCGGGAGAAACCAAGCTCAGATTTGTGTTTAGGGTGTCGAGGATGATTTTTTGGGTTTTTTTTTTAGATTTTTCGACCACCGGTGATGACGGTCTATGACCAATGAACGGTGACGGCACGGAGGCGACGACGGTTGGTCGGTCCTGATTTTTTTTTGCCTGAGAGAAAAAATGAAGTTTTTTTTTTTTTAAAGAAGAGAAAAAATGACCAAAAAAAAATTCTTGGTTTTATATAAGCTACCAAAACCCAAAACGACGTCGTTTCACTAATGCCCAAACAACGTCGTTTTAACCTCTGAGGATCCGCCAGTCGACGCGTGGCTCGACCCGGGGTCCGAGCACCCGACCCGACGATCCGCTTCTTCGTCAACCTCTGAACAGTCTAACTGGATCGGAACTGAACCTCTCAAATCGAATCAAACCGATACTGAATCACTGATTCACCCAGACCAAGTCGAACCGTCGAACCGAACCGTGCATTGATCGGACCATTGACCAGTTCGGTCCAAGTAAAAAAATTTTTTTTTGAAATTTTCTTATTTTTTATATATTATTTGATTAATATTTATGATATTAAAATATTTATATTTGTTAGATTAAATGATGAAATATGTGGTTAAATTTTTATAATTTTGTTAATTTTTAAAATAAACCTTAAAAATAAAATAATATAAAAATAAATTTAATAATAATACTAAACTAATAAAAAATATAAGAAAAAGAAATTTTTATCCTACAATGAGATTTAAAGGTATTTTGAGTAGTGATGCCTACAAATCTCTAAGTAAAAAAATTTTTTAAAAATACTACCAGTGTATTGGAGTATTTATAAAAAAAATTTTAATACAATAAAAATTTTCTTTTTTTAAAGTAATAAATAAAAATTGATTAATATAATAAAAATAAGTAATAAAAATGAGAAGAAAATAAATTTTATCTAATGATGGAATTCTAAAAGTATTTCGAGTAGATATACTTTAAGAAATCCCTAGGTAAGAAGATTTTTTTTTAAATATTACCAGTGTATTAGAATATTTATAGAAAAACTTCAATACAAATAAAATTTTTTTTCTTCAAAATTAAAAATAAAAAAAAAATTAATAAAACAATTAATAAAATTTTTGAAAAAGAATAAAATGTGTGCATCAACATATTATTATTTGCATTGCATACATGACATTATTTTTTTGCGAAAAATAAATTTGGACCTCCAAAGATGAGATTCTAAAAGTATTTCGAATAGTGATACCTACGAAATCTTTAGGTAAAAGTTTTTTTTAAATACTACCAGTGTATTGGAGTATTTATAAAAAAATTTCAATATAATAAAATTTTCTTTTCTTGATAAAAATAAAATTAATTAATTTAAATAATAATATAAATAAGGAAAAAGGAAATTTTATCCAATGATGGGATTATAAAAGTATTCCGAGTAGAGATGCTTTAAGAAATCTCTAGGTGAAAAGATTTTTTTGTAAAATATTACCAGCATATTGAAATATTTATAAAAAATCTTCAATATAATTAAATTCTTTTTTCTTCAAAATTTTAATTTTAAATAAGAATATTAAGAAAATAATTAATAAAATTTCTAACAAAAGAGAATAAAATGTGTGCATAAACATGGTAACATTTTTGCATTACATGCATGATATTTTTTTACGAAAAATAAATTCGAGTCTCCAAAGATGAGATTCTAAGGTATTCCGAGAAGCGATACCTAAGAAATCTCTATGTGAGAAAAAATTCTTCTAATGTTACCAACGTACTGGAACATTTTAAAAATTATTTCAATAAAAAGGTTTTAATTTATTTTTCTAGAGAATAAATTTTTTTAATAAATAAAAAAAATCAAGAAAATTTTTTGTCGAATACCGAAAATTAGACTATTTTTATCAAAATCAAAGGATAACATATTGTTAATTGGTACCATTTTTAACGGGCGCTATGTGGGTGCTAATCTTTTTTCCATGCGTAACCGACTCCCGAACCCAGACTGTTTCGCAGACCGTAAAATTATCTTTTTAATAAATTTTAATTAATTTTAAATTTTTTTTTAAAAGAATATGTTTTAGTAGGTGGCCAATCGCATCTAACCAAAAAAGATTGGTGGCGACTCCTTTATTTTTTATTTCATTTTCAAATTCGTCGGACGGACACAAAACCGTTACGACAATACTCTTATCGTAAAATTAGGTAACCTTCCATTAACTGAACTTTTATGCACCAAAAACAAAAGATGCATCCTTTTCAAATGGAAAACGTAGCCATGCACATGCTCCTTATTTTTGTTTCAATTATTTGTATTCTTTAACATGACATGTATTATTGGATAAATTGAAAAAGAAGACCTATTAATTCATAAGTAAAGAAATTAATTTCTAAACAAGAAATTAGAATCAAATCAATAAATTATTACCATATTAGATGTGGAAAAAAATATTAAGATAAAGTGATGAGACAAATGGTATTTTTGGTGCATATATAGTACTATATTTAATTTACCAGTGCAGTTATTCTATTGCCATAAGTGTGACGTATGATTTAAATTGCATAATCCCTACCAAGGATTCCTTTTATACACAATTGGCAAGGATATCATCTACTAGTAATGTATGACTTAAATGAAATTAGGTTAAAAATGTTGCAGGACATAGAAATTTTGTTATAAAATCCACAATACAAGCCACACTTTGTATATGATCATCAGCTCATTCTCATCTACAATATATATAAAACATAGAGAATTAAATCTTATTTTCATCTCTTTTCAGCTTCAAGAATATGGCTTATTTTGGTATCGCTTCTCTTCTTGTCATGTTGCTTGTAGCTTCTTGTTAGTATATATAGTCTTTCTCTATTTCAATATTTGATAATTATATATCAGAATTTAATAAATTGGTTAAACGAAATATTTACATGATGAAAAATTGTTATTTAATTTGCAGGTGTATCAAACGCAGTTGCAAGAGAATGTTGTCGTGACATAGATTGCGCATTCAAGTGTAAAGATCGCGGCATTTGTGACTTAAAAACTGGCAAATGTATTTGCTTGCCCGCCTCAGAGCTAGCCTCTAACGTTGTACCGATTATAGATGCTAAATGCAAAAACGACGCTGACTGCGCCAAGGTTTGTCCACCAGGTTGCAAAATCCATAACTGTCTCGGTGGCACTTGTTTCTGCGAGTGTAGTGCCTGAAAACATACTGTTTTCATTCTATCAGAGGTGTCTCAGTCTGAGAACTCAAATTTAGGCCTTTCAATAATTTTATCACTTATAGTATAGAATTTGTACCAAAAATTGGTAAAGAAATAAGTGAATAACAAGGGTGTTAAGAGACTTAATTCATCTTTGCCATACACCATATCTTCCAATCTTACAATATATATACATTGGCATAAATCAAAGATTATTGATATCATTCCAAAAACAATACGTTATTGATTATGTGCTGGACTCAAATTTAACATGTATTTGCGCCTTCTAAGGTGAGGTCCTAACATTAAAAAAAAAAAAAAAAAGTGGCATGGCAACTAAGGAAAATAATAAATTGCTACTTTTATTTTTATATAATAGTATTAAAGTAAAATGTAAAAGTCTAGAGTTTTTTAACAAATTTTTTTTAAAATTTAATTTCACAAGATATCAAAAGTAATAGTCACAGATGAATCAATTTGATAAACAAAAAAATTGAGTGTAGAGAATCAATTAAAGTCATTCTTTTATGTTTATGTTTTTTTTATTTGACATTCTCATACAAAACTAGTATATCTATTATCTTCTCTGTTTCAATATTTCAGTCGTTATATATCAGCATATACAACATAGTTTTTAATATTGTCGGTGAAGATTTTTAGACTTAACCAATAAAATTAGGGGATTGCCACATTTTTTTAAAATTATTAAAAATAAAAAATTAATATAATAAAAAGTGCACATAATAGGTTCTTAATACTGTTTGTGAAGTTTAAAAATCTCATCATTGGCATATAAAAAACAGTCTCTTTAACAAATATGTTAAATAAGATATTTAAATGATGAAAAATTATTATTTAATTTGCAGGTGTATCAAATTCAATAGCACAATGTGAAGAATGTTTATGTGACATAGAGTGTGCATTCAAATGCAAACACATGGGCTTTGTGATTTAAAAACCGACAAATGCAATTGCTTGCCCATACCCACTGTGGATGCTAAATGCAAAAACGATACCGAGTGCATCAATGGTTGTCCACCAAGTTGCAAAATCCATAACTGTCTTGGTGGCTCTTGTTTATGTGATGAGAGTGGTGCCTTGAAAATTATATCATTTTTAAAGGACTAAAAATGAGGGTCCTATACTACTTACATAATTTGATCCATAATCAAGATCAAACTTGTTTGATTTAATCTTCAATCATTTTCGATATATGATGCCAATCCTATTTCCTTTCTAAAATCTAATTTCAATGAAAGCAATTATAAGACAATAGATTTTCTTAAGCTAATATTAGATATTGCTTTTGAAATTAATGTTGTGATTTAATTACTATAGTGATTAGATTATAATCATAATTTGATTATTAGTGATATTAAATTATACATTTAGTGTAATATTATAAATCATTAATAATCTTAAATTATTGCATTTGATATTGCATTGAAAAAAAAATCACCAAAATATGATAAGATTATTTAAAAAGAAAGTAACAATTTCAATTTTTATTGAATGAACAATTTATAACATAAAAACCCATTAATTATTAGCTAAGTGGAAGAAGAACAAGGTGGCTGTAATTATTGAGTCAGACTCTAAAATTGCTGTTAGGAGAAAGAATAAAGTGGACGACAGGCCTTGGTGACTTTCGGAGGTTTTCTCAAAAATTGATATTTCTTTCTTTGTCATATTTCGTTAAGATGAAAATAAAATAAAATAACTCCAGAGAATATTTTTTCATTTCACCAGTCAAAAAATCCACTTCAAATATTTTTTATTTACTTTTTTAAATTAAAAAAGAGAGAAATTCTTATTTTTCAATCTAATATAATATTAAATTAAATAATAAGAGACTCAAAATGAAAATTTCTTTTTCACATTCACTCTCCGTCACAATGAGTGAGAATGGATTTGTGTTGTTTACTAATATACTTAAATAATACAATTCATATCAAAAGTATAATTATAAAAACTAACAAAATATATCGCTTTATATCGTAATTTTTTAAATTTTTTTTGAAACTGCATTCATACTCAAAATTATCGAATAATAAAATAATCATTAAAATTGACCTTATCATTTTAGAAATCATTTTTGTACTTATAACATGTAACCTTTATACGCAAAATACATCATAAGCACATGATAAATGTAATATCTATAAAACATTATTCAACAATTTTCATATTACCTTTTAATTTAAAATTATAATCACAAATTAATCATATTAACCATTTCAAATTCTAAACACTCAAAATAAAAATAGAAAGATTGACTTTAAATTCCATGGAACACCAAGTCATGTAATCAAGCTTAAATTATTTTTTACCGCAAACGTTAATTTAATCATCATAAACTGCAATAAGTACCAATTAATGAAATATATTATATCCTTAAGTTTTGTATCACAAACTCAAACGTAACTTCTTAATGCCCAATACAACTTCAAATTCATATATTAATAATTTTCGAATTCTACATATCAATTTTTTGTATCACAAGAGAATTCTTCACAAAGCTCGTAGCATCATAATATTTCAAAATTTCTTTGTAACCAATTATATTATTATTAACAATTTGACAAAAGAATTTTATCCAATATATCCTCTATGCTTATTGCAAAATTATTTATTCTCAATAAAACATAATCTCATAATTCAAAATACTCATTCAAAATGTACTTCATTAAGGACGTCTTTCAATGATCACAGCCTTAGTTTCTTTTCAAAAATCATGGCATATGTCTTATACCATAACAAATGATATTCACTGTTAAACACTACTAAATGATATTTACATTCTATCTCAATCAAAAGTTATAATCCTAATGTAATCACATTAACTGTCAACATTTTATAATACCCCAAAATATATATCTAATGACTGAATTTCAACAAATGCTCAAAATATAAATTAACGTTATTAAGTTTAGATGCTATTCACTAAAGTCAAAATCTTGCCTAATTAAGTGAATATTCTTACATCCATCATAATTTTAATTAACCAAAAGTACAAATTTAAAAAATAATAGTAATATTCATAAAAATTTCATAAATATCAATCCAAAAGTACATCAAATTTACCAATATTAATTCTTGTCAATTCCTACATTTCATACTTAATATCATAGAAATACAATTAGTTCGATAATCAAAGATTCATCATATGTCCTAACAAAACTCCCAAACCTTTATATATCAAGAATTTGATTTCAATATTATATGTCCTTAAAAGATTTTTTTTTTTCATTCAAATAATAACTCTTAGACATATAATATTCAACTTATCAAAATCCCATCAAAGTCACTTCATTTATAGATCTATCATCTCACAACAACTCAAATATTTCATACTTTGACTCCAAGATACAACAAAAATCGTGCTTAATGATTTATGAGAGATCCATAAACAAAACTTAAAATAAATCATTGAAATAAAAAATCTTATCTCAATTCCATGTATAAGTTGTCCAAATATCAAAATCCATCTCTTTAATAACCTTGGGCTTAAGGTTACTATTTTATCAAAACTTGTACAAAAATCAATTACTTACAAACTTGTCATTATTTTTTTTTATCCACGTCAATCACTTTTATCTTCATCACAAATTTCAAAACTTGTGTTTAAATATCAATCACACTAAGAGCTCCAATATCCACAGAATCACAAATTTGGCTCATATCATTAATTTGTCACATTTCAAATCCAAAATTTTAAAATGTAATAGTGTTGTATGCTAATAGAATGAATCTCATAAGCATGTAAAACAATAAATATCAAACTAAATTAAAATCTCAAATAATCATTAAAATAATATTTTATAAAATCTCAAGTTTACAAAATTATACCTTTTATAAATTAATCGAATATATTAAATTCTTACTAACAAATTTTTTAGGATCAATAATAAAATTTTGTAAATGAATCACACAATTGATTTGGAAATCAAAAGGTCTTAAGTGATAGTGTTTTTGACAATAATTCATCCTAAATGATATTGTACAATATTATTTAAAATAGGTCCAAATATGCTATAAATCCTTATGCTTTTTGAAATTTTAGAATTCAATCTCTCTAATCTAATTTAAAAAGATTTAATCCTTCTACTATTATAATTTAATAATTTCAATTTAATTATTAACAATATTAAATTTTTTCAATTTAATGGTTAACGTAACTGTTTAACGTAACTATTGGCGTGACATTTTCATTGATTTTTATTATTTTTATGTTGACGTGAATTAAAATACTAGTTACGTGGCTTATATAAATCTACATCAACATTAACAATTTATTTGAAATATTATTTATACTTAATATTTTCTTAATATCATTAACAAAAAAATTAAAATTGAAAGAAATCAAAACAAAAAAATAGAAAGAAGAACCGTTGAACCCAAATCCTTTGTTCTCAAGTCCTTTGTTTTTCATTTGTTCTCAAATCCCAAATCGACATCTTGACAACATACCCCACAACCAAAAAAGACACTACCTAAGCCCATCACCCACCAATCCACCACCGAAACTATGGAACCAATCCACAGTACCAGCGCTCCATCAACCAGCAAAATGCCCATCACCAACAAGCAAAAAAAAAAAAAAAAACGCATCCCCTAGAAAGGGAGAAGCAGCACCAACACATCAAAATATATATATATATATATATATAAAATAGCAACTTTGGTTTCAAAAAAGGACGACTTCATGGGTTTATAGGTGTTCTTAGGTGGGTTTGGTTTGGATTTATAAAGAAGTAAAGAAGGAAGAACAAGGAAAGACAAAAAAGAGGGGCTATCGCTGGCGGAATGAGCGACTGCAGTATAAAGGAGGTCCACGGCGGCTAAAATTTTGGATGATCGGAACGGTAGAAACGAAGAGTGGGAAAAGGGTAGCAACATATCAAAATCTTAGAAGGATCTGACAGTGGTAGGAGGAGATTTTGCGACTTAAAGTTTTACTATTGGATTTCAAATATAGGTAGATCTAGGCCATTTTGGAAAAATCTAAGCTTGGAACGGGGAAGGGGCTGTCGAGAGGAAGCTTTGGTGAAAATTGGGCTCAAATAGATGCGAGCCAACGACGGTGATCGACGAAATGGTGGCGACGGCGACGACAGAGAAGCTTCTAGTTTCTGTGATTTGGAATTTTTTTTAAGAGAGCTGCAATATATATAGTGAAGAATAAGGGAATGAAACGACATAAAAAACATGACATTTGAATGGTAAGGATTAGGAATTTTGCAGGCAAGAAATCGCTTTTTGCCTTTTTAATTTCAGACTTTTTTTTGTTTATGATATTTAGAGAAACTATTAGGGAGATGTAATTAAAGAATAAAAATTAAATAAATTGTTAATGATGATGTGGATTTATGTAGGTCACGTGGCCAATATTTTAATCCACTAAAACTAATACAACTAATGAAAATGCTTCGTCAATAATCATGTCAGAATAAATGAATATTATTAATGATTGAATTAAAATTTTAAATTATAATAATATAATGATTAAATTTTTATAAATTAAATTAAAGGGATTAAATTTTTAAATTTTGAATAGTACCTTTGACACATTTTGATCTTCAAAATATTATACCGTACGTGCATTGAAGATTTTGAGTTAGCTTTATGTTGAATATAATGGAATTATTATCCTTTCTAAACTCAAATAGGTCCTACTTTTTCTTTAACTGAAAATTTTGATTGGTGTGTCGAGAAACCATGATGTACCTTTGATGAACCTTTAGAGTGTATACGTAAAGACCATAATTCATTTGAATCATCTTTACTTTTTCTTCTGAAACAGGTGGGTGAACCGTCAAAAGATGCATCACTTTATATAACTGCAGTCGGGCCTTCTGGTGCTGTAACTGTTGGTGGCACCGACACAATTTCAAAGGTAGAAGGTGTGAAAAGAGGGAAACTGACCACTTTTAAGCTATTATACATTTTGAGACTAATTTTCTTAATTTGCACTAATTTCAGCATTAACTTTATATTTCTTGAGTGAGAAACCTGCCTCCTTGGGTTAGTTTTGATGACCACTGAAATCCTGTTTTGCGATGTATATTCTTGCCATTTTCAATTGATGAGTGTACATTCATTATAATATCTTATATTCTATTTTTACTTGGACAAGTTGAAGATGATAGAAAATGGTGAACTGTAAATTATAATGTAAATGATTAATATTTAAAATTATATTTTAGAATTGAATTTTTTTAAAAAATAGTTTTTGTTAATAAAATAATAATTTAAGTTTGGATCGATCTTAAAAACTTTGTTCAAAACTCAGCTAAAATAGGACATGACCCATGACCAAATTTATTTATCATCATACAAATGATTTAAGGGGCATTATTATTCTTTAATAAAGTTTTTGGTGTATTTTTATCTAAATTAGTTAATTTCTTCAGTTACCAACTCCTATTTAATATAGGCAAAAAAAAAAAAAACTATCACCATGTGATTGGTCATTATTACACTGCATTACCAAAATTAGGAGGATGAAAATGTATATATATGGCAATATACTTAAGCCACTTAAATATCTTGCCATATCATGAAATGTATAGAAGCTTCTACAGGAAACGTTACAAGTCCAAAACATTTTGAGACTTTACTAATTACAGTTATGGAAGCGTTTTGGTCATAATATCCCACCTTATATAAACAGTGGTGATTTGATCAATCAGAAATCCTCATATTCATCGTAGGGAATCAGCAAATACCCTTCCTTTCACCAGTTTAATTTCTCAGAATTCCAATCCCTAAACATTATTATGGAAAAAGCTTGCTTTAATATGAAATTTCTTATCCTTTTGCTAATTGCATCATGTAAGTCCTCTCTTACTCTCAGTAAATTAACCAATTGATAATTTGTACATTTTTCTCTGTTGCATATGCATGCTTAATCAATGGTTCCTGGGTTGTGGAACTCGTTCAAGTTCAGAACACGTGATGGAAATTAGGCGTGTAATGTTAATGTTCATGTTATAATACTAAATTAAATGTAATTTTGTTTTTGCAGCAATGGCATTTTCAATGGTACAGAGAGTGAGAGGGCAGATATTTTTGCCATGCCACAGTGAACAAGACTGCAAAGCAATTCACTGTCATGGGGGAACTGCACATTGCATCAATGGGCAATGCCAATGCACTGTTTTTCAAACAAAAATAAGTTGTTCCAATGACTCTGACTGCAACAAGAAGTGTGATTCTAAATGCACTCTCCAAAGCTGTGTTAATGGACAATGCGTTTCTAGTTATGCTTCCTAAACAATCAAACAAATAAAGACAAAATGAGATGTAATTTTCTATAATATAAAATAAAGTTTTTCATTTTTGTTCAAATCTTCGTCTTTTGTTTTTGCCTGCGTATTTGAGGGAGTTGAATTTATTTCTTTTATTTAGTTCTAGTCTCCATCCACTTTAATCGTATAATAATAATAATAATAATAATAATAATAATAATAAAGTTTAAGACAGTTTTTTTTTCATATAATTAAAACTTTCCATATATTTTTATTTTTTTCTCTAAATTAAGTTTCTAGGGTTGATAAATTGTTATATTGGATTATTAAATTCAACATAGATTTTGTAAATATGCAACACGAATTCACATTTCTTCCATTTTTTTCTTATCTTTTCAATTTGAAATTATTTGTATTTGAGAATAACTGTCAAAATAGTTATCTTCTCTTTTTTTTTTCTTTCACTTTTTTTTCCTAAACACGCTTAAAATTCATTTTCTTTCTATTTTTCATCCTTCCACTTTTTTATTCTACCAAACACATCTAATACAAAATCATCGTTTATATTTTATATTTCATAATTATAAAATTAGAATAAAATCATGTTTAAGTTAATTATAATATATACTAGAATATTGTCCTCATTTCACCGACGATATTTTTTTAATATATATTTGTTTAATTAATATTTAAAAATGATTTTAAATTAAATTAAATGTTAATTTGTTTATGTAAATAATATTTTTTATATTTTTTAATATATATGAATATGAATATTAATATAATTCTATTTCCTTATTTTTGAAAATAATTATTATAAATTACATAATAACTATGATCACATAATAATTATTTTTTCACAAAATTCTTTCCTTTTTTAATTTCTAATGTAAGAAAAAAGCAAATAACAAAGTCAAATTCAACTTTACTCTTATAATTATATACCTTAATTAACCCTCAAATCATTATTTTTGGCAAGTGTTAGTTGTTTAAAAATTAGAGCTCAAAAATCGAAATGAAAATTTTAAATTTAATAGGGATAACTTTAATATAATGATATTGATATGTATTAAATTTGAAAGAGTACTCTCTTCATAAGTAGGAATTCACCCTTTGATGATTACGGCCTGACATTATTATTTTTTATTTTTGTGTTCTTTGTTTGATATTCTCAAATAAAATTATAAAATTAAAAATAAAGATTAGATAACAAAGTTATAAGACGCCTTGATAATATAAGTTCAAAATAATTCCTCAACGTTGAATTGAAAAATTAATAATATTAAGATGGTTCTTTTCTCTCTCTTTATCTAGATGTTGATCCTAACTAAATTACCAACTAATAAAAAAACTATTCTTATATGTTTTGTTTCTTTTTTTATTAAAGAAAACTGCATGAAATAACTAACTAATATATTATTATTTATATTTAAGACTGCCATAATTTGAATCTTAAACTAATATATTATTATTATTATTACTTTCGTGAAATGAAAAAATATGTAGTGTCTCTTGGTGGGCGATCGATAAATCCAATATAAATACTCACTGAAGCTTATGGCATACTTTGATCCTAATATTAGGTAACCTCCAATTACCTGAACTTTTATGCACCAAAATTAAAAAGATGCATCCTTTTCAAATGGAAAACGTAGTCATGCACTTGCTCCATATTTTTGTTTCAATTATTGTACTCATTAACATGACATGTATTATTGGATAAATTTGGAAAAGCAAGATCTTTTAATTCATAAGTAAATAAATTAATTTACAAAATTAGAATAAAATCAATAAATCATTACCATATTAGGATAAAATGATAAGACAAACGGTTTTTTTCGTCCATATATAGTACTATATTTGATTCATTAGTGCAGTTATTCTATTGCCATAAGTGTGATGTATGATTTAAATTGCAAAATCTCTACCAAGGATTTTTTTATACACAATTGGCAAGTATATCATCTACTGGTAACGTATGACTTAGATGCGTTTAGGTTATAAATGTTACAGGGCATGGAAATTCTGCTATAAAATCCCCAATACAGGCCGCACTTTGTTTAAGATCATCAGCTCATTCTCATCTGCGTTATATATAAAATACAGAGAATTAAATCTTATTTTCATCTCTTTTCATCTTCAAGACTATGGCTTCTTTTGGCGTTGCTTCTCTTCTTGTCATGTTTCTTGTAGCTTCTTGTTAGCATATATAACTTTTCTCTATTTCAATATTTGATCATTATATATTTAGAATTTAATAAATCGATTAAATGAAGTATTTGCATGATGAAACATTGTTATTTAATTTGCAGGTGTATCAAACTCAGTAGCAAGAGAATGTTCTCGTGACATAGAGTGCGCATTCATATGTAAACATGGCGGCTTTTGTGACTTAAAAACTGGCAAATGTAGTTGCTTGCCTGCCTCAGAGCTAGCCTCTAACGTTGTATCGATTGTGGATGCTAAATGCGAAAACGATGCTGACTGTGCCAAACCTTGTCCACCAGGTTGCGTAATCCATAACTGTGTAGGTGGTTCTTGTTTCTGTGACCAGTGTGGTGCCTGAAAAATTATTTTATTTTTATTAAAGGACTCAAAATGAGGGTCCTTGACTGCTTATATATGTTGGAAAAGAAATAAGTGAATAAAAAAAAAAGTAGTGGAACTTTTCGTGCTCAATTCCATAATTTCGAATCATTTTCACTTAGAGAGAGAAATCTATTTCCATTTATTTTCCATGTAACTTATCAATTACATAATTTGATCCATAATCATGATCAAACCTGTTTTGCTTAATCTTCAATCATTTTCAATAGATGATACCAATCCATTTTCCTTTCTAAAATCTAATTTCAATGGAATTAATTATAAGAAAATAGATTTTTTTAAGTTAACGTTAAGTATCATTTTTTAAATCAATGTAGTGATTTAATTATTATAATGATAAAACTATAATCATTATTTAATCATTAGTGATATTAAATTATATATTTAGTATAATATTATAAATCATTAATAATCTTAAATGACTGCATTTAATATTACATTGAAAAAAATCACCAAAAATCCCTCAAAATATGATAAAATTATTTAAAAAGAAAGTAACAATTTCAATTTTTATTGAATGAACAGCTTATAACGTACGAACCCATTAATTATTAGCTAAGTGGAAGAAGAAGAATGTGTAATTATTGAATCAGACTCAAAAATTGCTGTTAGCTGGTGGAAGAACGAAGTCGTGGACAGGCCTCGGTGACTTTCGTAAGTTTTCTGAAAAATTGATATTCCAATGAGTGAGATTGGAGCTGTGTTGTTTACTAATGTATTACGCGAAGCCAATGCCAAATGGCTATGGCGTATGACTTCTGGATCTTTCTTTCTGTCCGGCTGTGTGTTGTTTTGCCGTGTGGAGTCATGCTATGATTTTGGTTTTTCCTTTTGTAGGGGTGTGTTGCTTTGTTTCCCTCTGCTTTGATTTGTTGTGGCTGTAGGAGAGGGCTTACTCTCTGGCCCTTTTCTTCCTATTTCCCTAATAATATAACAAATCCTTGCAGTGTCCTTTCCAATTGATTGGCTTAATAATAATAATAATCCTTTGTAGAAAATTATAAGATATGAATAAGTTTTGATGAAAAATAATTCAAAACTATTAAAGGTTGAGGTCACATAAGTTGTCTTATAATTAAAATAATTAAAAATCAATTTAATTATAAAATTAAATAAGAATTTGAAGAGAAATATGTTTTTCAAACTATTTTTATGAGGTTAAATTTATCTTAAAATAATTGTTGAGATAACTTTTCTCATTTTTTTTGGATGGAATTCAAATCATTTCATAAATGATCTAATTATTTTTAGTGATTAAAATTATTATTATATAAAATTTTCAAATTATTATCGAACACAATAATTTAATTATAATAAAAAAATCATCTTGAATTTTAAAACGATATTATTTTTTACCAAACATCACTAAGTCATTGACGGGAATTAATATGTTGGCCTAAATGTGTTAATGCCAAGTGGTGACACACTATGATAGATATTCAGAAAAATATTTATGACAAACATAACATCAGCATTTTTTTCTCAAGGAAGTCAATAAATTGAAATTTTGATTAAATATGACGGAGGTTTCAATTTTGAATCTTGTAAAATAAATAATAAGCTGAGTCTTCATGAATTAAAAAAATGTCAAGTAATTTATGACTCGGTGAAATATCTTCAAATATATAAAATTCTATTATAAAATGGCAAAGAAAATGGAAATGATGGTGTAATTATTACCAAAAAAAAAAAAAAAGTAAAAAAATGGTATATGTTGCTCTAACCTAAGGTGATAATGGAACTAAGTTACTTCTCTATAATCAGCCTAGCATGGGAATTCAACCATACAATTTATTCACCATCCGTTAAGACAATGATATAACAAAAAATTCTCAATCTTAAAATAGATGAAAGAATTGTAAATCACATGACTAATTTGAGTTTTAAATTTTTTAGATATAATATTTTAAAAATAATTATACGAACGAATTGAAGTAAATTATAAATTATCGATTTTGTTTATTTAATTCGAACGCCTGCAAGCCTAAAATTTTCGGACATCTTTTAATCTAATTTATAGATGTAGCATAGTATTACATATGCTAAATTTTTTTTGGTTTTGTGTGAAAATAAAATATTTGAAAAATTAAAAATTAGGAAAAAAGAGTCAACTTAGGAATATACAGATAAAATTAATTGAATCAGATATGGTAGCATAAAAAGTTAGATACGATTTGAAATAAAACATTTACTGCTCTCTCTAGGCTCTATAAGTATTGCCTAATAAAACCCATTCCTGTACAATCAAAATCTCCCTAACAACAGTGCCAAAAAGGCAAAGCAATACCATAGCCGTTATAATAATAATGGAAGGAACTACTTGGGGCAAGCAGCTGGTTATCTGTATCTTCTTGTTCATGGCATCTGGTTGGTTTCTGTCCCCTCCCCTGATCTTCTCTTTTTCTTTTACATCTTTTGGTTTTTTTAATCTTCTTTCACCATTTTTAGTAAGATTGTTTGTTTGTTTGTTTGTTTGTTTGACAGGATCGCCATTGTTGAGGTTGCCCGAAGCTGAAGCAAGAGGACCCTTTTGCTGTCCGCGTATGATAGACTGCAATTCAGTATGTCAAGGGTTTCCTAGCCGCTGCGTTGATTGCATGTGCATTTGCGATGGAGCTGATCATACTCAAACCTCGCCGTTGCCAATGGCTTCTTCGGAATTAATAGATTGACAATATATATGGGAAGAAATCAAGGCCGTTACTAGGAAAGGAATGGTCTTTTTACTGTTAGAATGCTGTAGCACTTTCTATTGTGGAATTAGATTTCTCCATATCTTGGAATTTGATAGAGTGAATAAATAAAATGGCACTTTTATTTTGCTTTGGTTTGCTTTATTGTTTTCACAAAAGTTACTTTTTCCTTTAAAGCCAAACTAAGAAAAAGAGAGAAAAAAAAAAAAATGAACCAGCCTGATCTACAAGAACTAAAGTTGATTTATTGCAGGTTTTGAAATCTTTAAATCTCCAATTCAGTTTATATATATATATATATATATATATATATATATATAAAATACCGCAAGTTAAAGATAAAAAAAATTATAAGTATTAAAATATAAATCTTAAATTTATCAAATATTACTATTTAAAAGTGATTACATTAATTAACTAGATTAAGTCTTGAGATCTTGAATTCAAATCTTTTATATATGAATTTCATCCAATTATATATTGTCTTCTTAATTTATATAATTATAATTGAAATTGTTTGATTATAAGTGCAATTTTTACGAGACAAAAGAATAGAAAGACATTATAATTTCGTCCAACAAAAATTGTTGGTATCTTTGTAATTAGTCCACTACTTCCCAAATTTCCACTGCAAAGTTGAATTTCTTCCTTTCACTCTGATTCCCAACCAAAGATCCGTCCATTGTTCCACCCCTAAGCCAGTCCAATAATATAAAATAGTATGAATATATCTTTTCACGTAATCTCACTCTTTACTTTTCTCCTCTGAATGACCATAATCGTAGGCTCCACAGCTTCTCTTATGTCCTTTGCTTTTTTTTTTCCCTTCCTTATCCACTTTCCTTTTCAATCCACTCTCTCTATACCTACCTTTTGTTTTCAATCAATCCTTACTCACCAATTCTTTTAACAAGAATTCTCGACAAAAAAAAAAAATCATGGTGGGAACATTTTTTCCCCTAGTCTTACCTTTGTTAAGGTTTGGTTGAGTGGTTAAGAAACCCATGGATGTCCGCAGACCCAAAGGGCAAAAAGATTTCAAATCCAAAACTTAATTAATTCATACAACCATTTATAGAAATAACATATAATAAATTTCAATTTCAATCTGTTCCTACATATATTCTCATTCCATGAATTCATTTATACTAAAAAAATTTAGATCTTTTACTATCTTTTGTTATAGATGAAATTTTTCATTTTTCATTTTTCTTCTTCAAGTTATTATTTTGGTTTCAATTTGGTACTAGTCACTGAGTTTATCTATTAAATATGTCATGCATAAATTGCTTAATAGATCAACTTAGCCATTTAATCCGTCTTCAAGAGAATACACTTTAATGGATAGAACCACGATAATTATAAAAAACCAAAGAAAAAAATCGTTACAGCAACCGCACATGCTGATAATAGATGGGGAAATGGATATGTTGGGAGGCTTATTACCTCAATTAGTGCCCTTTTTCTAGAATGGATCTCTTAATTGTTGGGGGTTATCCGAAGCCAAGCCCAATAAAACTTACAAGTAAACCAGATATAAAGATGACTAAAGTTGCTATTTCCATTATTATATAATTTCAAGATTCACAAGAATCTATGATAAGATGGTTTATTCACAACGGAATGATATTCAAAGTCAACAGATCTCACTAAAAACAGAACAAGATTTATAGCTACATAAACCATTGAGGTTAGTTCTAGATCTGGTGCAAGACGATGGCAGTAGCCAATTGCAGTTTTATACTTTTATTACATAGCTAATGGCCAATTTCCTTGCACAATGACAGTGACCAAAGCTTGAACAAACATTTTGAACAAACTTGAAAACTTATTCATCCAACTTGACATGAATTTTAATGGTTTTCATCACATTCAGAAAAGTATGCATTTTTGTCAAGGGCTCCAAATATATGACGCATTTTTATTGGAACTGAGCATTTTTTAGACGGGTCAAAAATTGTCTCACTAACCTGATGATGGAGAGAGGGTTCTCCAAATGGACTGCATGCCCGCAGTTGGGAACCACAACCATCTCATGGAGTTTGCTTACTGGATCATCTCTGTCGATACTACCATGACCAATTTTGTGCCACATCTTTTGAGCCACCTTTTTGAATTTCTCATCTTTCTCTCCAACAATAAGCATAAGAGGTCTTTTGCAATGCTTCAAGTCTTCCCATAATGACCTATAATTAATTTTAAAAAATGTTAAAAGACATGCATTTATAAGTACTTTCAATTCAGAAACATTATGTTCTCATATGACATAAAAAAAATCAAAATGCAGTAAGGTTGTTGATGTATATACAAGGAGCACTCTTTGCACCAAACCTCCTTGGCTTGGTGAATAAAGCGTTGGTTCAGTGTCTCCTCATGGCGTATTTAAATGAATGGGGTTAGGCTTCATTTACAGCAACATGGAACTAGACAAGGTGTGTGCTAAGAAGAAAAGTGAAGGGATGAGGAAGCTGAAGACTAAACTTAATCTCATAGTTTGATAGTGTCATATGCGGTAGACTTTTTCATATTTAGGGTAATGCATCCAATGTTAACAATTACATAAGCTGTTTCACAAGTAATCATTAACTAACCAATCATGAAAATATTTTCAGGGAAAGAGAGCATGAGAATAATATTTCAAGATGCTATGCAATTGGATACAAGTTCAGTGACTAGAGAACTAATTCGCTTTAATGTTGTCTAGCTTGCAGCCAAAACATTGTTCCGAATATAATCATTGTTTCCTTCAAGATTGATTGTCTATGCCAGACTCAAAAATCATGCATGACTCTTACATTCTTTTTATCATGCTGCTTTGCTTTGGAACCTTCATAAAAGCTTTCACTTTCACAAATAAAACCTGGACTATTAACAAACTTAAACCTATTATAAGGATATTTACAAAAAATAAATAAATAAAAGAGCTTACGGCTGTCTTCCAGTGCTTAAATCAGACAAAACTCTCGCAAGACCCCGCACGTCATCGTGCAGTGACCGTCTAGCAACAGTTTGGTTAAAATAGGGATGGCTTCTCAAGCTGTTCAATGAAATCAGTCTAGAGGTGAACCAAAGTACAAGCAAAGCACTTTTTAATGTAACTTAGGCTAGCATAAAAGCTCAAAGTGCTAAAACAAAAAGACAAGAAAGCACCTCATCCACAAGCCTCCTGAATACCAGGTGTTTAAGAAGAGCTCTAAACCATGTGTAACAAGAGAGCGAGCTCTAGAATCATCTTTAGCCCTACGAATTTTTCTTGCAACTGTATCTTCTAATCCAGGATTTCCAGATAATATAACTGCCCCTTCAATCTAAACAGTTATGCTTATTAGCAATGCAAATATTATATTTTACTTCAAAGACAACCAATACCTGATACCTCAAACTCCATGAATGTACCTTATCACTGAACATAAGTGCCATGTACAATGCAATCCTTGCTCCCATAGAATATCCAACAAGAGTAACTTTACCCGGAGTGATGTGTTCAATTAATTTAGACAGCAAATCTGCAACTATCTCAATTGACAATGTTGGTGGCTGTGCATCTTTGTCATCACCATGATTCTTTATCTTTGTTACCCCATGGCCAGGCAAGTCGACTGAAATGCATCTTGCCGATCCTGAGATGGCATGCATGATAGGAACCCACTCCTCATTAGTTCCAAGAAAACCATGAAGAAATACAATCAAACTACCCTGCATCAGTAAAGTTATGGAATGGTTAACATTCGATAGGGGAGCACAAAATATAAGTGCAGCATCACTCAAAACAAGCAATAGCTATGGCATGTCTCAAGCTTTCTTTTGCAGGTAAAACCAAGTGCACAGACAATTGCTACAGCATGTCTCAAGTTTCCTTTCACAAGTAAAACCCAAGTGCATGGGCATCTTCCAACCACAGTTCCCTACCAACAGAAATGCAGTCAAGCACACAAATATATGCAATAAAGTTTCACAAGCATTAATATCTTAAGATAAACATAATAATGGTAAAGAGATGAACCAATGAAATTTCACAATTGCCCCCTCGTTGTGGATAAGATACTATTCAATGATAGTTTCTTTCCAATATGCAAAAGGGAAAAAAGGAAAGAGGTAATAAATGTCATCAAGTTTCATACCTCAATTCTTTGACCAATCTCTAGTACATTGATGGAAAAGGACAAATCATTTGAATCCAGAGTCAACTGGTATCTTAGGACCTCTTCACCAGTAAACATTCTATGAATAACATTGTGGTTCATTTGAAATTTGTGCAGGAGATGGGTAGCACCAGCAACAGATGCTTCTATAAAGCCAGTAAATGAATTACAACCAATGCCAAGCACATCAGTTGTTACATCTTCTTCAAGCCAGCGATATGTCCCAAGACCATGAGCTACAGAAGGAGCTAGTTTATTATTCATCAATTTGCATGTGTCAGCATTCTGCATCTCCAGATAACAGGAAAACTGAATATATGTGGACAAAGCTAGGCTGCTTTCAAATGCAGCACTAACTATGGCCATCTTTCCCTGTCTCTGTGCCCATCGTGCAATCATTGCAGCCTTTTCAAATCCACCAATTGCGGTTGGTTTAATGACCTGAAAGGACGAATAAAACCAATGAAGATCAGGATTATAGCAAAAAGTCACTTTGAGGTAAAAGAATTTCATAATAATGTTTATGTGGGAAAACACTTATTTACAACTGGTTGTAATCTTGTAATCTGTATATTTATATTTGTATCTCTAGAATTAAATATTTGTATCCCTAAAATTAGGATAGACAATCTCTCAATTATAAGATTAGTTTTTTAGGAAGATTTAGTTTCCTAATTTAACCCCTAGTTAGTTGTATATAAAAATAAGATTCTTGTACAATTCTCAATGAGCAATTTTCAATATACATTCAGTTTCCACACTGATTTATTTCTTAGTTTTTCCACATGGTATCAGAGCTTTAGGCTCTTCTTGGGAAGCAAAATTTTCAGCCTTCATTGCTAACTTCTATTTTAGGCCTTCATTGCCAAATCCTGTTTAGGCCTTCATTGCCGAACCCTTTCAAAGAAAGATATCACTACCACCCAATTTGAGGAAATGTCAACTGAGAAAATCACTGGAGTACTACAGATGTCTCAGAAACAAGGAGAGTTCGACAGGGAAGAGATTGAAAAACTGAAAAACTTATTGAAAATTCTTGAAAAGCCTACTGTGGTATGTTCTTTGGGTAAGGTTTCTAGTTCAAGTAAAGCTTCTGGTTCTCATGGATTAAATGTCTTGGCTAAGCCTATTACGAGTTCTTGGGTCATTGACTTAGGACCACAGACCGTATGACACATTCATCACAAAAGTTTAGTACATATAACCTGTGTCCTAGTAATAAGAAAATTGTTGTTGCAGATGGTTCACTTACTACAGTGGCAGGATTAGGAGATGTTCAAGTTAATCCCTCGTTTGTTCTCAAAAATGTTTTTCATGTTCCTGGATTGTCTACTAATCTGATATCTATACAAAAACTTACCAGAGATATGAATTGCAAAGTAACTTTTTATCCCTCTTATTGTGAATTTCGGGACCAGAGTTCGGGGAAGATGATTGGACTTGCTAAGGAGAAGGATGGACTATACTATCTTGAGACATCAAATAACACAAGTAATATCAAGAATAGTTTACCTTTGTCATTTCTTTCTGAAAAATCTTCTAATAAAGACAAAATCTGGCTTTATCATTTTCGTCTTGGACATCCTTCTTTTGGAACTTTGAGAAACATGTTTCCTTCTTTGTTCAAAGGATTAAATGTTGAAGATTTTCATTGTGATATTTGCAAACTTGCAAAGCATAGACGTGTGTCTTTTCCAATCAGTAACAAAAGAAGTTCTACTCCCTTTTACTTGATTCATAGTGACATTTGGGGTCCCTCTACAATTCCTAATATTTCTGGTGCGAGACGGTTTGTTTCATTCATAGATGATTGTACCAAGGTCTCTTGGGTTTTTTTACTTAAATCCAAATCAGATTGTGAATAGTGTGTTTTTAAGCTTCCAAAACATGATCCAAAATCAATTTGGAGTGAGAATCAAGAGATTTAGGTTTGACAATGCAAGAGACTACTTCAACCAGAGTCTATCCCCCTATTTCCAAAAAGAGAGAATTATCTATGAGTCATCTTGTGTTAATACTCTACAACAGAATGGAGTGGCAGAGAGGAAAAATAGCAATTTACTAGCCACAACCCGAGCCTTTCTTTTTCAAGCAAATGTACCTAAATCTTACTGGGGGGAAGCTGTTCTCACTGCCACACATTATAAATAGGTTACCTTCAAGAGTTTTGGGATTTAAAACTCCTATGGAACTACTCTCACAATTTTATCCCAACCTCAATACCACAAACAATCTCACACCTAGGATATTTGGTTGTACATCATTTGTTCATGTTCACAGTCATAACAGGAGAAAATTGGATCCAAGAGCGATTAAGTGCATTTTTACGGGGTATTCTTCAACTCAAAAAGGATATAAGTGCTATCATCCTCCTACCGAAAAATTCTGTGTCTGCAAATGTCACTTTTGAAGAAAATAAACCATTTTTTACTCAACCTTATCTTCAGGGGGAGACTTCATTCATGGAAGATAAGGATAAAGACTTCTTTTTGCTTGATTTGCCCCCTTCTTCAACATTTACACTTACTAATTCTTCTGAGTCGAAACCTGTTTCTACTGAGCCCAAGTCAAACACTGAATTTGAGTCTGAACCCATTCCAAATACGGAAGATGTGACAAAGGAAAATATTGTTCTTGATTCTATGAAGGAATTACAGGTGTACTCAAGAAGGAAAGTTCCAAATCCTAAACCAGTGCCAGTCCAAGAACCTGATCCTAACTCTGGAAATGAGGTAACTATAGTTTTTGACTCTTTCTCAAAATGAGCATGAATCTCCTAAAACTATAACTAGTGATTATGATCTGCCTATTGCCATTAGGAAAGGAACCAGAGAATGTACCAAGCATCCATTATACCCAATCTCTAATTTTGTGTCATTTGAAAATTTCTCACCATCCCACAAAAATTTCTTGTGAGCCTAAACACTATTTCTGTTCCAACTACATATCCGAGGCATTATCCAGTGAAAAATGAAGGCAAGCCATGAAAATAGAAATGGAGGCCTTAGAGAAAAATCAGACATGGGAACTGGTAGAGTTGCCTAAAGGAAAAAATCCAGTGGGGTATAAATGGGATTTCACAGTAAAATACAAGGCAGATGGTACTGCTGAAAGGTATAAAGCCAGGTTAGTGGCTAAGGGCTACACTCAAACCTATGGAGTGAATTACCAGGAAACCTTTGCTCCAGTTGCCAAGATGAATACAGTTAGAATTTTTATCATTGGCTGCAAATTACAATTGGCAGCTTCAACAATTTGATGTAGAGAATGCTTTTCTACATGGTGATTTGGAAGAAGAAATATATATGAAGGTTCCACCGGGATTTGGAGGTCATCTAGAAGCAAACAAAGTATGCACGCTGAAAAAAGCTTTATATGGCCTTAAACAGTCTCCTAGAGCTTGGTTCGGGAGATTTGCCAAAGTGATGCTAGCAATGGGATATAAACAGAGTCAAGGAGATCACACATTGTTTATCAAACACTGATTCAGGGAGAGTCACAGTTCTATTAGTGTATGTTGATGATATAATTGTAATTGGAGATGATGGAAAAGAGAGAGAATCTCTAAAACAGTGTTTGGCTAGAGAATTTGAGATAAAAGAGCTAGGGAGATTGAAATACTTCCTAGGAATTGAAGTAGCTCACTCACGGCATGGTATTTTCATCTCACAACAGAAATATGTGATGGATCTTCTGAAGGAAACTGGGAAGCTTGCATGTAAACCTGCAAATACCCCTATAAATCCTAATCATAAAATTGGAGAAGCTAATGAAGATGCTGCTGTAAATAGAGAGATGTACCAAAGATTAGTTGGAAGACTCATTTATCTCTCACATACTAGACCTGATATAGCATATGCTGTGAGTGTGGTAAGTCAATTTATGCATAGTCCTAAAGAAGTGCACCTACAGGCTGTCTACCATATATTGCACTATTTAAAGGCCAATCCTGGGAGAGGAATCTTATTCAAAAGAAATTCGGGGTTAATTCTAGAAGCATATACAGATGCTGATTATGCAGGTTCAGTAACTGATAGAAAATCCACCTCAGGCTACTGCACTTTCTTAGGTGGTAATCTTGTGACTTGGAGGAGTAAAAAATAGAATGTAGTGGCAAGATCAAGTGCTGAAGCAGAGTTCAGAGCAATGGCTCAAGGAATTTGTGAACTACTATGGTTAAAGATTATCCTAGAAGACTTGAAGATCAAGTGGGATAGACCAATGAGACTCTACTGTGATAACAAGTATGCAATAAGCATTGCACACAATCCTGTGCAACATGACAGAACAAAACACATTGAAGTAGACCGGCATTTCATAAAAGAGAAACTAGACAGTGGGTTGATTTGTACACCTTATGTATCAACCAAGGGTCAACTTGCAGATGTGTTGACTAAAGGTCTCAGCAGTACAACATTTCAAGAAATTATTTCCAAGCTGGGAATGGAAAACAACTATTCACCAGCTTGAGGGGAAGTGTGGGAAAACACTTATTTACAACTGGTTGTAATCTTGTAATCTGTATATTTATATTTGTATCTCTAGAATTAAGTATTTGTATCCCTAAAATTAGGATAAACAATCCCTCAATTATAGGATTAGTTTTTTAGGAAGATTTAGTTTCCTAGTTTAACCCCTAGTTAGTTGTATATAAACCTAAGATTCTTGTATAATTCTCAATGAGCAGTTTTCAATATACATTCAGTTTCCACAATGATTTATTTCTTAGTTTTTCCACAGTTTACTTCTAGATAAAAGTCACTTTGATGCTCTAAAAGATGCGACAAGGAAGAGTAGTTTCCTATTATCAAAGAAATGGCATGCTAACTCCCATTTGTAAGTTATGCTGCTCTCTTATCAGAAGCATGCTGCTCTTGATAATGATGATAGCAATTATGATTTATGATGATTGCAACAATAAGAATGATGGATACTTAACAGAAATAATGCTCCTGTAATGTTGGAAACCAGTATTACAGATGTTGGCTTTCAACTTCTCATGGATTAACTTAATTACTGATCATTGCAGTAGCTATATCAACAACCATGGAGGGGACAAATGCACTTTCTAGCCTGCGCTCTAGCATATTTCCCGATACAAAAAACTTGTAAGGAAAATGCTTATCTTAATGATTCTAACCATGTGATTGCATAATTCTAGCTCAACATTCTTACAATTTGGATGGGCAAATTTAAGCATAAAGGTTGAGGTTTAGAAAGAGAGTGCTTCAACTTAATAAGAAACACATATCTAATTAACAGTGCCTCACCACCACATGATGTCACCAAGAATAAATGAGTAAATGATGCATGCCCTGTTGATTTAATAAGCTCTAATTTAATGTCACTCACCAAAGCAACTATTCTGGGGTGACTATACTTGACAAGCATATTCAGAGGATTTTCTGGGCAATTATCAATAGTTTCATCCAATGCCACAGGTAAGCCGCTTTCTTCACAGTACCTTATAATATCATCCTCATCTTGAACAGGCTCCTGAAATATATGAATGTTAAAGTCACACAACTGAAATACCAAAATTGTTACCCAAATCAGTAATAAACTTGTGACCAATGAGGGAGTAAAGCAGTCATGTTTACTAATTTTCTAAAAATTGTACCTCAATATATTGCAGGTCACAATCCTTCACCAAGAAGCCAAATTGAATAGCTTGCTCATACGTCCAGTTACGATTGGCATCCACACGAAGTTCAATACAGCAACCAACCTTCTTTCTTACTTCCTGTATAACAGCAGCATCTTCGACAGGATCTGCCCTACGTGCAACCTATTGTAGAAGAATAATCAATGAACCAAATTCAGTTTAAAAATACACAGGACCTCAATAAAATTAACTAATCATATGCTTCAGAAGGCTTGGAAAAAAATGGCAAGTGTTTTTGAGAAAAGACAGAAAAAGAAACCAGTTAACATAAGTCAATTGCAATACCAATAGCACAATCACTTAGGTTTAACTCACCTTTATCTTAATTGCAGTAAATCCTTCTTCCACAAGACCAACAGCAATACAAGCAACCTCTTCTGGGGTTCCACTACTATCAATAAGAGCACATATCCGAATGCTTGACAATCTTTCAGATTTTTCTTTTTCTCTTTCCCTATGAGGATGAAGTATGTTCAATAAACTTGAACCTTGGCTTACTGCTATAGCATTGAGGATTGCCATCTCCAAACCACATCTAACACTTGGAAAGAGTGAACATGCCTGCATAACAATAATTAAAGAAGCCAAGCACTGAAGATCAGGACCCATTAAAAAAAAAATCTCAAAAAGATATGCACTTAGCAGCGACCATTCTTCTAATTTTTTGTTTTCCAGCATTTTTCCTTTTTGACATTCTGTTTACTAGATACACATGTTTTATTAACAGAAAGAAGATACATCTGCCTACCGGAATTCCTAAATTTTTCCATATCCAAAAAGAAAATGAACTCTTGAGCATTGGCAGAAAATAATTAAGTGAAGCTCCTTTCATCACATGAAAAAGAAAACGTAGTTGCTCTTCTACATCCAGCAGGTTCTCATGGCAAATTTCAAGAGGCGCAACCTGTTTAAAGCAGAGTAAGGCAAAAATAAATAGGACTGACTGGTAGCTAACATAATAACAAGGGTTACAGAAGATTATAAGGAAACTAACTAATCAAGATAGAATAATTATTTCAAGAAAAGGAAAAAAAAACAGTGATAATAACATACAAACTTATAAACAAACAAATAATGCATTTAACAGAAACTAACCTCTCCATACCCGATATGTCCATCTTCAAGAGTCAAAGACAAAATAAAACCTTCTCTATAAAATCTAGTGCAGCCATGATCAAACATACTTGATGTAGGTGGAGCACAAAGTGAAATTCTGTAACCACACAAATTTGAAAGACATATACTAAATAATCCCCGATAAGAAAGTTTCAAATCTATTCTTCTTACAAAAGCATTACCTATAGAGCGAATAACTCATTGAATGGACTTTGCAATGAAAGCACCCTTGTGACGTGGATTCTGGAACAGAAAGTTTTGAAACGATACCCAAAGCATGATCTGCTGCTTGGCAAGCAAATTTTCTTAAATAACTGATCAAGAGAGAGATATATCAGCAGATTATCCAGGCATTGACCTATTAACTAAGGAATCATAATTACTCAAGAATCTTTAGAACCTAGCTACCTGTGGAAAGTGGCATTAGCATCAATAGAGCTCTCAACTTCAATGACATAATCTGTCTCTCCTTGCTGAGATAAGAGTAAAGCATCATGTAGTTCCATTTTCGTTTTTACTTCCAAATGCTTCACGCTGTGTATTTAGCAACAATTGAGAGGTCACCAACATAAGACCTTAATGAGAAGGCACATGTAGATTGCAATTTAAGCATGATTATTTAATCCTCATTATATACAAAGACACACAATAAGTGAATAGGTATGATGTACTGTCTTACAAAACACAATTCCAGAAAGACCTGGATCACTCAGATTTCTTAAAAATGATGTCAAAGCCTTTTTCTTGATAAATTAGAATAAGACAACCTGAACAAAGTTAGTGATGTACATTTTTTCACCATTAAGCTCTATTAAGGAATATATCTTCAACTGAATACATTATAATCAGGCTCTTTCTTGCAGCTTCAGTTCATACCCCTCATTTGACCTTGTCATAGCATGATTAAACTCATCCATATTTCCTACTTTCAGCTTGGCCAAATCAGCAGCATGGATCAATTTTCCATATTTCTTATGACCAAAAAAGCTTTTAAAATGACTCCTATTGTCCCCATCATAAGCCTACCTTCATCTTCCTTAACTCAAATTTCATTATTACTCTAGTATGCTAGTACAAAATGGTCCAGAAAGAAGAAATATAATTCATGTTTGGTGCTATCAGCTTGTTCACCTTCACAAGTCTTCCCCACCCCCCACCCCCTCAACCTGCCATTTAGAAGTTTGGCTGATCAAATTTCAGTTCTCAGAATTTGATTTGAGGAAAGGGCTTTCCAACTTACTCCTCAAAATCTCAGCATACAACATGGATTTAGACTTCTAATAACAAGAAATATTTTCAAATTTACGGCAGCTTTTAATTGTATTGAAGACAAAAAGAAAAGGAAATATATAGTTGCATAAGAACTGCAAAAGATTTTTAACCTAAAATGTAAATAAGCTGAAATATCATTGCCTTCACAAATTGTTTAAACACATAATTAAGAAATCTCGGTGGAACCTAAGTTATGATGTAATTGGCATTTCAAATTGTAGAAATATAATTCTCCTACATTAGTGCAGATCTGATTCTCCTGCATTGGTGTAGCCTGATTTCCTAATTTATTTTGGGAATATTTCTCATTTACTCTTCTGATTTAGTCAACTATTCTAATTGTCAAGTTTTTACATATTTGTTTTTATTTTAGAATAGAATAATTCTCCTTCCTTATCTTTTTTTTGTTTTCTGTTTCATGTAAGTTGTTTCCAAATAAAGAACTTCACTATTCCTATTTATTTAGATGCACACCTTTATTGTAGATTGAATAAGAAGAAATAAGGACAATTGTCTTTTAAGTTTCCTACATGGTATCAGAGCAACTCAACCTAAACCATTACACTGTAGCCACACGAGTTTCCGTTATGGCTAGCAGGAGTGAGACTCTTCTTTTGCAAAGGCATGGCATAAGGAAAGTCGCATAGAGATGATACTCCAACAAACCCTTCAAAACAAGCCTGCAACCTTTGAAACTAGTTTACTAGCACAAAAGGTAATTTCCTAAACGACTTAAGCGTTCAATGGGGAAATACACAATCTTGGATTGTTGATTCAGGAGCATCAGATCACATGACTAGAGATGGATCCTTATTCAACACATATAGACCTTGCTATGATAGTTCTGCTGCAAAAATTACTAATGGCTTTCTCTCAAAGGTGGCAGGAACAAGTTCTATTGTAGTTTCGAAATACATAACACTCAACTCTATCCTTCGTGTCCTTAATTTAAGCTATAACCTACTTTCTATCAGTAAGCTTATGAATGACAGATGTTGTGTCACTAAATTTTTTCCCAACTTGTGTGAATTTCAAGAATTGGGCTCGGGGAGGATTATTGACAGTGCCAGAATGTGTGCAGGGCTCTACCTTCTTCAAGATGATGCACTTGAGAGACCACAAAACTCTTGTACAGCCTTAGCCCCTAGTACTAGTAAAGATGACCTTATGATGTTATGGAATTATAGATTAGGACATCCAAATATTTCATACCTAAAAAGGCTATTTCCCTTATTATTCAATTACATCTCTAAAGATTTTCAATGTAAAACTTGTTAACTTTCCAAGCAAACTCGAAATACCTACCCTAGCCTTTCCTATAAATCATCCCAGCCTTTCTCAATGATTCACAGTGACATTTGGGGACCGTCAAGAGTTAACAATATCATAGGTTCTAGGTGGTTTGTTACATTCATCAATGATCATACTCGACTCACTTAGGTATTCCTTTTGAAAGAAAAATCCAAGGCTAGCCAAATCTTTCAAAACTTCAATAGCATGGTACAAACCCAATTCCAAGCCAAAATCCAAGTCCTAAAAACTGACAATGGAAGGGAATACTTCAACTCTATTCTCGGCCCTTACCTGACCAAGCATGACATTATCCATCAAAGCTCTTGCATCGACACTCCACAGCAAAATGGGGTTGCCGAACGCAAAAACAAACATTTGATAGAAGTGACCAGATCCCTCTTGTTGACTTCCAATATGCCTAAATATTTTTTAGAAGCTGTCCTCATTGTAACTTATTTGATTAACCGAATGCCTTCTCGAGTTCTTGACTTTAAAACACCTTATCAAACTCTCCTTGCTTCCTACCCACAAACTCGGTTGATCTTTTCCATTCCCATCACTCTTTAGTTGCATTGCCTTTGTTCATATTAGCCAACAAAACCATAGCAAGCTTGATCCCAAAAGCCTTAAAATGCATCTTCCTCAATTATTCCCCAAACCAAAAAGGCTATAGGTGTTACTCACCCATCACAAAAAAATTCTATAGTTCTATGGATGTCACCTTCTTTGAGAATCTTCCATACCATAACAAGAATGATATTCAGGGAGAGAATACTACTTAGGAATATCAATTCTTAGCTATTGATTTGCCAATTTCCCAACCAACCCCTTCAAAACCAAATTCCTTACCAGATTCCCGACCAACCCCTTCAAAACTAGATTCTCAACCTACCTAACCTATCAGCCATGCAGATTCCGAAACCCAACCTATTTAGACAACTCTTGACTCTTCAAACCCTAAGGTTATGCAAGAAGTGGACAATTGTACATAGCCCAACACTAAAAATCAACCTGATCCATGTCTCCAAAAACCTAAAACTAACACAGGCAATGTCCCAATTGAATCTGAATCTGAACCTGAAACTTGTGAGCCAACTATTGACCTTGACATTCCTATTGCATTAAGAGATTGTGTGAAATCAAGCACCTAGTACCTTAGCTGCGAGTACATCTCATATGACAAGTTAAATCCAAACTTTCAAGCCTTTACTACTAACCTTGACAATATAAAAATTCCAAAAAATATTTAGGAAGCCCTCAATGAACCAGATTGGAAGATAGCAGTTCTTGAAAAAATCAAGCCACTAGAGAAAAAGGAGACATGGGATATTTCAGATTTGCCCAAATGAAAAAACACGGTTGGATGTAAGTGGATCTTCACAATAAAGCACAATGTAGATGAAAGTATAAACAGGTTCAAAGCTAAACTTGTTGCACAGGGGTTCACTCAATCCGATGGATAGACTATGAGGAGACATTTGCTTTGGTAGCCAAACTCAATTCAATTAGAGTTCTATTGTCACTAGCAACCAACTTGGATTGGCCTCTCCGCCAACTTGATAACAAGAATGCATTCTTAAATGGTGACTTGGAGGAGGATGTCTACATGAAAATTCCCCCTAGCTTTGAAAGGCAAGATAGCATGGGCAAAGCGTGCAAACTTAAAAAATCTTTATATGAACTTAAACAATCTCCTCGAGCTTGGTTTGAATGGTTGACAAAGGCAATGAACAGCTATAGATTCCTTCAATGTCAATCTAACCATACTATGTTTGTTAAGTTCACTAATAATGGAAAAACAATTATTCTTATTGTTTATGGATGATATCATAATCACTGGAGATCATAAGGAAGGAATAGATGATTTGAAGAAACTCCTTGCAAAGGAGTTTGAAAGAAAGGACTTGGGGTTCCTTAAATATTTCCTTGGGATGGAAGTGGCTCGATCTAAGAATGGAATATCAGTATCTCAATGTAAATATGTACTTGATCTAGTCAAATAAACCGGCATGGTTGGATGCAAACCTGCCGATACACCGGTGGACTCAAATAATAAAATTGGAAGGGAAAATGGAAGCTTTCTCACAAACAAAGGGCGATACCAAAGACTAGTGGGGAAGCTTATTTACCTCTCCCACGACCTGATATCAGGTTTGCAGTAGAAATGGTAAGTAGATACATGAATAATTAAATCAAGGAGCATCTCAAAGCTGTTCATCGCATCCTATAGTACCTAAAAAAGAGTCCTGGTGAAGGCCTATATTTTAAGAAGTCAATGGACATGGTTGTTGAGGTGTACACAGATGCTGACAGGGCTTGATCAGTAAAAGATAGAAGGTCCATTACTGGATATTGCACTTATGTTGAGGGCAATTCGGTCACTTGGAGAAGTATAAAAGCAAGTTGTTGTAGCTAGGAGCAATACTGAGGCTGAGTTTAGAGCAATGTCCCATTGTATTTGTGAAGAATTTGGCTGATGAGGTTACTTGGAGAATTAAAAGTTCAGACTGTGACATCTATGACACTGTTTTGTGACAATAAAACTACTGTAAGTATTGCCAAAAATCCTGTTTATCATGATAGGACCAAGCACATAGAGCTGGACCGACATTTCATAAAGGAAAAGATAGAAAATGAGTCGGTCAAACTAGCCTATATCCCGACAAGTTCATAAATTGCAGATATTCTGACTAAAGCTCTTCCTATAAGCATTTTTGTCGGATTGAAATCCAAGCTGAATATGATTAATATTCATAAACCAGCTTGAGATGGAGTAGAAATCTGATTCTCCTACATTAGTGCAGATCTGATTCTCTTACATTAGTGCAAATCTGATTCTCCTACATTAGTGCAGCTTATTTTGGAAATATTTCTCATTTACTCTTCTGATTTAGTCAACCATTCCGATTATCAAATTTTTACATATTTGTTTCTATTTTAGAATAGAATAATTCTCCTTCCTCTTATTATTTTTTGTTTTTTGTTTCATGTAAGTTGTTTCCAAATAAGGAACTTTTGTATTCCTATTTATTTAGAGATACTCCTTCATTGTAGATTGAATAAGAAGAAATAAGGACAATTGTCCTTTAAGTTTCCTACACAAATCATGACTTTGAGACAACCTCAATACATTCCAACTTATAAGTGCATTCTCTGCTTTTAAGTAAAAAAAGTTACATGAAAATTTGGATTTTTTGAAATTACCAGACACAGTCTTCATTTTATATCATATATTCAAACATATGTTGAAACTATTATATAAACCATATGTAACTCAAAACAAAAAAAATGGGGTCAAAACCATCCAATCCATGCATGATGATCATGTGATCATCATGAGAACTATTTCAAACCAACAAAAAGTTGTAGGATTTACCCATGTGCCTCACACAGTTTGTGGACTGAAATGTTATGGGAAGTGTAGAAATACTGATTCAACACTCTTGGTTCAGTTTTATCTGCAACCGGGAGGAGGCTGAATATTGCGCCACCATGATTATTTATCACAAGTATCGTCATTGGTTTCCGCAACATCCTTTAAACAAATAAATTGAATGTAAAAAATTTTTCCATGGTCCACATTCCACCATGAAATAGATAAGAATAAATCATTACAAGGTAAATCAGAATTGTTAAACAACTGTTTAGAGAACGGAAACCATCAAATTTTCTCTAAGGCACTGATTACATGCATGTCACCTGTAGACACAAACATTGTTAAAGTAATGACATTATAACAGTAAACTAACAAGTCTAAGTTCTGATGGCATCATCTAAAGGCAGTTCTAGCATGTCATGTCTAATTCATGTGTGTTCTTGAATTGCAACACAAAGTTCACTTTTACCCATTATTATTTTGAGTTTTCAGATGCTTTAGATTTTAGAATTCCTTTTTCTTTTCTTCTGGTCCCTTCTCTTGTGTACTTCCTGTTTACCAGCACTGGAACTCCTCTCGTTTTAGATTTTTTTTTTAGAGATTATTGCTTAAAACAGGGAGGACAAAGAATCTTACCTTTGTTTCAGAATTGCCAATCCATTTGTATCATGAAGGAAAGAAATATCTCCAACCACACATAGCACCTAAACATATATTTTTATAAATATACTTAAAATGGAAAACTAAAATGGAATATTGAAACAAGAGAAACTGAAAACATAATATAATGCATATAAATATTTATTTCATGAAAGGAATTTACGGTTGATCTCATTTTTCAGAAACTAGATAGGTAACAAAAAATTGCTACCAATTTTTATATATAGACAAGAGCCATATACCCAAATTCCAGATTAAGCCTTAAAGAATGCTGAAGATGCTAATTAGAACTTGTAAATTGGACTACCCTACTAGGTAGCCCAAGGTACATGTTGATCAAAAGAAGGAAAAGAAGATCAGCTTAATTTCAATAGCTAAATTTCCATATAGAAGGGGTAAGTGTAAGAAGCTCAATATACACTGTCATGTCAGTCTTGTCCAACAAATAGACAACTAGAACATAGATTAGTTTATGTTAGTCAATGCTCAGTTGAATTTCTCCCCCTTTTTTGAAATATATTTCAAATCATTAATCTAGCTAAAATTTTGTGGGATTGAGTAACTCGATTCCTATTAGGTATAATTTTCACTAGAATTTGAAAAGTAACAGACCAGATAGAGATGTAGGCAAACTTCAATGAATAAAAAACAATGGGCATTCCAACTAGAGAAGAGTGCAAAGCCTCCATGCACAAACAAGTAACTAATCACATATGTCTTCTCCCAATGGGATTCTTTTGGAAACCAGAATTGATGCAACGAAATAGCACAAGGATTTAACAAACAACTCCGATAGACATTATAAAATAGTAAAAAATTGTTCATCGGCTATTCTGGATTAGGTTTCTGATAAATCACAAAGCATTACATCACAACAGATCTGAAGAGAATTTTATTATTTAAAGGAAGAAGAAAAGAAACAAAAACTTATCAACAATTTCCCTAGTTTCCCATGAAATTAGCTTCATTAATTATGGGCAAAAGAAAAAGAAAGCTAAAAGTGGTCACTTAGAAGTTCAAAGATTTTACCAAGTTTGCTACCTTTAGGAAAGATATCATTCTTGCATTCCATGTACAACAAAAACAGGAAAAGAGGAAGAAGGAATAGTCCCCTAAATCAATGAATACGACCAAAAGTAACATGCATAATTGCTTCAAAAATGCCAAAAGGATTAAATTGATTACATACTCGCTTATTGCATCCTACAGCAAAACCAATAGCTGTGCTGAGCAAACCGTCAATTCCACTAGCACCCCTATTTCCAGCAACTGATATCCACTTACATGGTAATTCTGTCTTCAACACCATATCTGCAACACCGCGATTTTCACTTGTCCAATTATATCCATACATATCTGCATCACGTATTACCATGCTGTTCCCTATAAAAAGAGCAGACTCAGCTGAAAGTGCCTTTGAAATTACATGTGCTATATAAGGTTCTGACAAACGGTGTTCAGCACAAACTTGAAATGATATCTCCTGTCCAACCTACAATAGACGGCAAGAGAACTTCAGAGGTACACAAAAGGAGGAACACGAGAACAATAGACAAAATTATGACCAATTTACATAGAAAATAATTATCAGTCATTATAAAGAAAATTTATATCTCATTATACACTCTCATTTATTCCACTATTAGATGCAAATCATATTTACTAAACTCTCTGCATCATCTAATACAAAGGGAAAACACAATAAATGCAAAATCACGAGATGCCGTATAGGTACTGTCGAATTTCCCCTATAGACCATCAAGCTAAAGCCTAGAATCAAGATGAAAATCAGTCTAAATGCCCTGAATACAGAACAGCATAAAAAATTATCAACAAGTAGCCATGATACAAAAACATGGTATTCAAGGACTATTCTAGCTACATTTTATGAATTCATTTAGTCCTGAATTGTTGCCACTGCCAGCTAGACCAACCAAAGACAAGGTGCAACCATATTTAACCTACTGCGCCATATCACCTAGTGACTGAAAAGAAAACATAAAACTCAAGAAAGCAGAGACTATGGATGAAGCAATAAAATAATCAGCACAAAGCTAAATGAAACATGGAGAGAATCACAGCTTTAGATAAAAACCATCATATTCAATGCTTTAAGATCACCACGCCATTTGCTGCTTCTATGTGGAAATTGGGCTTTCAGTAAAATATTAGCAAATTCAATGGCAGAGCTTTGGATTCTATGCGTCACAAAATGTGAAGGATCATGACGGCATGGGTGATTGTCAACCAAGATATATGCGCATGGGAAACATTTCTCAAGCATCTGAGAGATACGCTTGCTTGTTATCCGACTACCAATCTGTTTATAATTAAGAATCAGAAGAAATCAATAAGAAGAAAGCAATATGATTATGAATGACTTGGTATCAACGATGAAATACCCACTTAGATATAAGATAGCAAAATTTATTTCATGAACTGTTATCAACAGTAAACAAAAACATTTTGGGGAAAAACAATAATAGGGTAGTAAACCCTGTGAAAGAGGAAAGAAGTGAAGCCACACCTGAACAATCACATCAAACTGAACCAAATCCCTAACTGAATCTGAGAGCAATGCATGGTCAAGATAGTCAATGAAAAAGATATTCTCTTCAACTTCAGGAAAGGAAGACAAGAGCTTTCTAAACCTTACGCCGGACAATATGTCCGACACAACAGGCCATTGAAGGTTTTTTGCCAAGAGAAGAACTGCCCATATCTCATCCTCTGTAGAGATGGAACCAAGGAGTAGCAGCCCTTTGTCAACCCTTTGAATTTTTTCTAGAACCTCTGCCATTAGGCCATGAGTACCATTATTATATAAATAAGAATGTTGCACTTGAATATACTTGGTAAATGGTTCAGCATTAGACAGCCAAGTATCTAGTCCTTCCAAACAGCTTGATTTCCAATTTTTTGGACTATCATCTAATGGCTCCCTAAATGGACAGTTAATATGAACAGGACCAATTGGTGAAGACATTGCCCGGTGAACAGCAGAGTCAAGTGTGGTAAGCACCGTCCGTGCAGGGATTTGATCAGTGGGGGGAGGAAGACTGAAGAAGAACCTTACAAAAGAACCAAAATGATTAACCTAGCATACAAATTAAGAGAAAGATGTTATTCACAAATAAGCAAATGGATATATATATATATATATATATATTCAGATTTTAAGAGTATAATCAGTTGCCATACAAGCAAATACAAAATAAATTCCAATAAATATGAAAATGGATGTATAGGTATAAATGCAGGATATAAGAGAAATAACAGTTGTGATACAAGAAAAATACAAAATAAATTTTAAAATAGATTATTTCAATTTTCTTTTTACCTGATTGATTGATTGGTTTGCTCCACAATCCAGAAGCTCTGGAGGACGATCTGCTGAGAGTACCAGAAGTGGTACAAAGTCCTGACTGGCTTCGACAACCTATATATTATCAATAATTAAAACACATTAATTAGGTGAAATGCAATATAAGATAAGTATGCCAAATATTTGGATAAAGTGGATAAAATTAGAGAATGAGATAAACAATCACAAAAAATTAACATGGAACTAATTCAAGTAAGTAAATGAGAAGGACAGAGAGCGCAAATTAAAGATTTTTCACTTCCATAATTATGATTATGCAGAATACATTGTAAGAAGATAAGTAGTGAAAGCCCTATAGGCAAATTGATTAAAGAAAAAAATGGAAAATTATTGACCATATGATGTTCCTTGACTGGCAATAAATAAGATTTGAATTTTTCATAGATGTCCATTGAAACTCACAGCTGGAAGAAGGTTTGAAACTGCAGTGCCTGAAGTAGTTATGATGGCTGCCGCTTTCTGAGATCCTCTTGCATACCCGACAGCATGAAATGCTAGTGATCTCTCATCAAAGCATGAAATACAGGTTACTAATGGATGACGAGAAGCAGCAAGAGCAAGAGGGGATGACCTGGATCCTGGAGCTATACAAAAATACTGCAATGAAGAATTATCAGGCAAATGCGGCTGAGTAAAGACATATCAGACAATGGGTTATAAGCCTTACTGTCAAACCAAGGCGAGAGCACTCTTCAATTATAATTGATGCCCAAACAACATTGATATTTGCATGATCTTGAATGCAATAGGTCATTTCACTGACACAATCCAACTGACAATCCAAAAGAGAGATATAACATCAAAAACCATCATCCAGTTTGTTTATTGCAACATTTTATAAAGGTCATAAAACCAGCATCATTTGCTGCATGGACGTGGAAAAAAGGCATATGAAGGTTATTATCTTTGATACATGGTAAAATTAATGGTAAAAAGATGATAACTTTATTTAGTTTGACTAATCCTAAAAAATTAGGCCTTCAAGTTCTTTTCTATGTATCTTCATAACTACAAATTTCATGCATCTCAATTTTTTCTTCCTGCTTCTTTGGATAAACAAAAATTTACTTATTGAAGAAAATAATAATTGGTAATGTTTTCCATCGTATATACGTAGCATACAACACCAGCAAGAAGAGCCATCAATTCTTTACTTAAATGAAGCAATTCAAAACCTTGCAGTTATATTTAACGAAACATTTTTTATATAACAAAGCGTTTGTGCAAAAAACCAATTGAAACTGCCACAAATTGCCGTTCCTTCTTCTAACACTTAGTCTTAAAATACTAGAACAAAGTTTTTTATTTCAAATTTCAATTATTTACACATGCTGCCCAAACAAAATATTTAAAAGCATGCTTTCCAAAGTAACCAGCACAAAGCATCATACCATGTTGCAGGCAACACCAACAGTTGGCGAAAACTTGCAACAGAACTGCCTGAAAGAAGATGCCCCTTTCTGCAAGGAAATATTATTACATTAAGACCATTCAAATAACAATTCAGTTTAACTATGGACAATAAACAATAGTTGGACTTTAAATTGTAGCTTATAAAATTACTAAAAATAAAACCACACTTAAAGCAAATTGGAATACAAAAAATTAAGCACGAATAATTACCAGGAAGAAGGAGATACCAGTTCCATGGGATAAGTTCCAAAATCCCTTCCGCTCAATGAGATAGCATTCATATATACCTATTAAAACATTCTGATCAATAATAACACCTAAAAATAACATTGACATAACTCTCAATTTTGGTCTTTCCTAGAAACAAACTGAAAATTGCATACAAAGAATTTTGTTTGAAGACATAAATCACAATCATTTGTTTTTAGTCTTCAACATGAAGAGCAGAAAAGTGGGTAAGAATAAAGACGAAACAATTACAATATACCAAAAAAGGTTATACACAGCATCTTGGACCACTTCAAGAAAAACAGAAAGAGGCTGACAACAGATCAAAACAGAAAATAACTATGCTGAGAGCAGAAAATTCTAGTTAAATCAACAATAAAGCATCTAATTTCTCAACTCAAATGTTTGGAGCATGGACTTAACACTTACACATAAATCTTCAAAATATTGAGAGCTTACAGATTACCATATGAAAGTCTAATTTGCTAGAACCAAAATTGGTCAGCATCCTCAAAGAAGCAAAGATCAAAAGTTCAGGCAGCAGAAAATAAAAAGTCACTGAATCCAAACAAGAATCTGCAAACAATACATAACTTGGGAAAGAAGGGAAGAGAAAGCAGAGTGCAGAATGCAGAATGCATACCATTTGCACGGTTTTATCCTCAACCACATTAAGTTTTCTAATGGCAGCTCTTATGCCTTCAGAGTGGCATCTCTCTGTAGCGGGCCAAAAATGAGAACTTGCCTGAACAAATTCAACAAAAATACAGAAGCTTCAAAAAATAGAACTGAGAGTGAAAAACATAACCACTTCTGGCAAAATATCCAACCAGACGTAGAAAAACTAAATCATGGTTTCAACAACTACATTTACAACTTTAAAATCAAGAAAATATGTTTTACATGAAAAACCAAATGCCCACACATGTCAACGGAGCTTCTGTTTTAGCTTAAAATTTGATATTTTATTCATTTAGCCAAATTTTACAATGCAGAATAGAGTGAAAGACAATTATATACACTAAATAAATCTAATTAATTCTAAAATACTAAGAATAAGGTTTTATAATTTCCTAGCAAAAAATACTAAAATATTTCATGTAACAGAAAGTATGTGGGACATCATACAAGTGCCATAATATAAAATTTAAGGGTCAACATAGAAGTTTAGGCATCTTGGTTTAATTAGTCCTTTGAACTTGGTATCAAAATATTATAACAACTGGAATTCAGAAATCATCTTCCTAACATAATTTACAAGATTATATGAACCAAAAGTAAGACTCCACATGATAAGGGATGGGAACATATGAGCACCTGGTAAAGGGCTGATTCATAAGAATGAATGGCCTGCTCAAATGTACACAAGCAAGAATCACTCCATGCCAATGTGGCTGCTAAAATAGAGATATCATCATGCTCATCTAACTCAATCTGATGAAACAATGCAAAACCATAAATATATGCAGCGCTTTCAGCAGGAGATTAAAAGTAATCACATAATATTCAAACTTAAATTATTAACTAGGTAAAAAAATAAAAAAAAGGTATGAACTGCATAAAAGAAGTGCAAAATGCAAAGAAGCTTACCAGAGGAATGAAAAAGTAAAAAGAACCAGCCATGTGCTTAACAGAAGACAATTCCGTGTTGAAATTAATATCCACAAAACCATAAGTTGACATAAGGATTGAATCATTTGAGAGACATCTGCAGACAAACTATAGTATATTTTTTAGCTATGGGAACAAGTAAATATTAACAGTCCTTCCACTAATCAAAAAACGGGTGCCTTCCCAAAGAAATATTTAATAAAAATACATAATTGGGAAAAAAAAAAAAACTACACGTCTAGATTTAATTATTGGAAAACCATAATTCAAGAACATTGAACTTCAAGGTTCAATTTTCTCTGTTCAGTGTTCATACTCCAGGGAGGTCCTTCAGTAGTTGTACTGTGTGAGTTGGTACAATCAAGTTGCATTCACACCAAACATGCAGTTTAGGGTAGAACCAAACACAAATTTTTCCAGGTCAAACAGGAAAGAGACACTAACTTCATAGAGGAGTCAATAATATCCAAACTTTCACCTGTACATAACTATCCCACCAATGTAGAAATTACACTAAAATCTCAACTTAATGTTATTACTGTAGTACACAAATTAAGTTGTTTCTTAAAAAAGCTACAGTTGCACCCAAAAAAAAAAAAAAAAGCTACGGTTGTACCAGAAAACAAATAAGAACAGCTATGATGCTCAAGTAATCATTAAAAAATGCATACAGGGCCACAATATGCTCAAATACTGCTAGAACAGAGTAAGTGAAGAACTGTTGAACCAAAAATTTTAAAGTTCGGTCACCATATGCCACGACAGATGTAAATCAAAGTTGTTTACAGTTGTAAAGCTCATGAACCAATGGAAAGAATAAACATTTAACAAAAAGTCAGTAGATTAAAGCATGATCATTTTCTGGCTACTTCCATCACACACCACTTCTCCTTTTATCAATTTTTCAGCATAAATCAAATGTATGAATATAATGTTCTTGTGTTCTATCTTTGTCAAAAACAATAAGCTAAAACTAGGCGCAATACAAATCACTACAAAACTAGCACATGATGAAGGGCACACTGAAAGAATCATTTGATAGACATGGATATCAAGAATATTAACTCAAACATTTTATGACAGCATGTTTACTGCCCAAAGAACTTTAAGAAAGAAAAAAAAAAAAAGAAAAAGAAGAAACACAAGTCAAAAAAAGAATAACCTTAACCTTTTGATGGAACCGAGCTCTCCTGGGACACAAGAAGAGTTTGTAAAGGAAACAGCAGCTCCAATTCCAAAAACTCCACGAGCTGTGTTCAGGTATAATGATTTACATGTTGGACTATTCATCTCCTTAGAAAGAAAAAACAAAGGAAAAACACCAGAAGACTCTGGTTGAGAGCAAAACCAATTTAACGCTTTTGCACTGGGGGGCACAGCAACCTGCAAATAAAACAGTTATATTGCATTGATTCTAACAAATTAATCAAAAAAATAACAATCTATTCGTCAAAATATAGTTTCTTCTTATCCTGACTAATAAACCACATCAATTATGTATGTATTGATTCACATACCTATATATTCATATCACACAAATTTGCACACCATAACCATATCTAGAAGATATGGCATAAAAGGAGCTTCTTTTCTCATTGGAAATCGTCTTGAGATGCAAATTGACTTTAAAAAATGGAGCTTTAAATGAACAGAATCCCATTGTAATTATGTAACAACCACGAATTTGAAAATTTCTACTACAACAATAACCATAATACCCCTAAATTCATAATCCGGAAAACAGCAATTATGTCCATACATTCCTATACCCTCGATGTAAGTAAAATTCTTGTGTGTGAGCTATACCTGAAATCTCAAAACCCCAGAAGAAGAACAAGGAGGATTAAGCTTCAACTCCTCCACCACCTCTTTAATACCCTGGAGACCATGCTCAAGTGTCAAAGCTGGAGGCAAAGTGCGTGTAATGCAGGTCTCCATCATCAAATCACCATCTTCCAATTCATTAGCATCCATTACAGGAACATCAAACCTCACCCCATTGACCATCTAATCAAATCCCAACAACAGGAAACGATCACAACCCAGTTACAAACAAACTATAAGTTAAAATAATATAAAATTAATAACAAAGGAAACACCTTGAGATTGCAGGAAAGGAAGTCTTTTTTTCTGAAAAGTGGAAGTCTTGGAAATTGGGTTTCTTTTTTGGCGTGAAAAACATGGTTTTTAAGATGGGATTTTGGTTTTAATACCAGAAATGGTATAGAAAGGTTGTCTCTTAGTAATAACATTAGAGATTTTTTGAGTTTGTATTTGAAGCCTGAGAAGATGCAAAAGTTTCAGACTCTTGAAGATGAAATGAAATCGATGGAAAACAGGAGGTGGTTTTCCTGCCTTGGGCCTCTAAATTAAAAACTTGGGCTTCACCGACTAAATCCTGGGCTCAACCTTTCGTAGATTTTCTATCAGAAAAATGTATGAATTAATCGGGAAAAATCCACGTCAGCAAAAGACAGTTGTTTGACGTGTGCTGGTGAAATAGGAGAGGTCAAAGTCAGTGGTGGGCCACAATTAACATAAGCCTAGCGCAAGTTTTTCTTAGTCCCTAGTCGCAATTGACACAATACCCCAATTTTTCATGAAAATTACCATATATTTAATTATATCTATTCACCCCATCGGAAGACAATTGAGGGTATTTTAGACAAAAAAAATTTACATCAGCAGTTTTGACATTTTCAAACAGATTGTTAGAATCTTCCTGGGACATTTGTTAGCGAAATGATAAATGCATGAATCTTTCAAATACTTCATATTTTATAGTAAACTGACAAGCACAACACTAAGCTCTCATATATTTGTGTTACTCTTTCTTTGCAGCCATGGCCTCATCGTCAAAATCTCACGCGGTACTCTCATTTCCCATTGTTATTCTCATCCTTTTATCAACCCCACTTGCATTTGCTCAATGTGAAGCAGAATCAATGCATGGATGCCATGACAAAGCAGAAGCTACCAAACTAAAACTCATTGCAATTGGTTCAATTCTAGTCGCTAGTATGATAGGTGTGTGCTCACCATTGCTTTCTCGTGTAGTGCCAGCAATTAGACCCGAAAGGAACCTATTCATGGTGGTAAAGGCATTTGCTTCTGGTGTTATTCTAGCAACAGGGTACATGCACGTATTACCGGACTCTTTTAACGACTTGATGTCCGATTGTTTGCCTGAAAACCCATGGAAGAAGTTCCCTTTCACGACTTTCGTGGCAATGCTGTCGGCTTTATTGACCCTTATGGTGGATTCGTTTGCCATGAGTATGTACAAGAAACGTTCTGCTAAAGCTCTTGTGGCTGATAATGGTGGGATGTTGGAAAACGGGAACGGCCAAGTGGAGAATTTCGGACATGGACATGGACATGGCCATGCACTAGGTAACGTTGTCGAGGACGACAAAGAAGCACAATTGTTAAGGCATCGTGTAATTGCTCAGGTACATTATTGAGTTTGACAGTAAAAATGATGAGTATCAAAATTTTGTGACCTAAAAGGAAAGAACTAACTAATTACCATGGCCCTACAAATATAGATTAATGAGAATTTGGGTTCATAGAATTTTTCTCATTCATTGAATTTAGGTTCAGTACTGGTTGATTTGTAGAAGCTTGCTGGTGAATGGTGATCGGCTTCTATAATTTAGAAGCAAATCAAAATATTGCTTTTGCCAAGTTATAAATTATCAGTCCATTAATTGTCTATGACATTAGTACATCAATGTATCTGACAGAGAATTTGGCCTATAGAGTTATCTTTGTATTTTGTTTACATAATCATGCAAGCAACTAATCACCATCTATTTTGCAAATGCAGGTGCTAGAGTTGGGAATTGTAGTTCATTCAGTGGTAATAGGTCTTGCCATTGGAGCCTCTGATAATCCATGCACCATAAGACCACTAATTGCTGCCATTTGCTTCCATCAAATGTTTGAGGGAATGGGACTTGGAGGATGCATACTCCAGGTGAGTGATCCATCTCTTTTTCCATACTCAATTCTTAATTTTATTGTTCTAGCTAGTCTATAGGTAGCTTTCATCCCTTTTCATATAGTTTTTTATTTTTTTCTCTTTTACTGTTGAGTACTATATATGTTACTGATGAACAATATTCTACATGATTCTGCAGGCTGAATATCGGGACAGGGCAAAATTTGTAATGGCATTCTTCTTTGCAACCACAACTCCATTTGGAATTGTTCTAGGAATTGGTTTGTCAAGTGTATACAGTGAGACCAGCCCGACAGCACTCATTGTGGTAGGATTACTAAATGCTTGCTCAGCAGGGTTGCTGAATTATATGGCTATGGTAGATCTCTTGGCTGCTGAGTTTATGGGGCTTAAGCTTCAAGCAAATATGAAGCTCCAGGCTTGGGCATATATTGCAGTGTTACTGGGTGCTGGAATTATGGCATTGATGGCAAAATGGGCTTAGTGAATTCATCTACATAATCTGTCTTGCATTTGATTTTTTTTTTCCTTTTGAGTTTGTGTTCAACATATCAGCTTTGTCAACTCCTGTTTTTGATACAGTTTAATTAATGGGGGCATTATGCTAGAAAGTTAATCTTATAATCTTATGTTCTAGTAGTTTTTTCGTTCAATTTGCATTCTTGACCAAAAAGAAAACCAAGTCAGCACTCTATTCTGCCTGATTTATTGCAGAGCAGAGAGGAACGATACTTCCAAGTTTTAGGCATTTTAAATTTCTCAAAATGAAAATTCTGTGATTGTCAACTGATTTAGGAAAGGTGAAATAACATATTATAAGTTATCATTATTCAAACACAAGGTTTTTCTCTGGCCAAGTAAATTTGGTTACATCACAATTACTCAATCACCAAAATCTTAACTCATGAATTATTGATCAAAACAGCAATTTGATTTTGACTAGGATCAACGATTACGTTTGCCTGGATTCAGAGAATTTTGGAAGGCAAGGCCTTGCAGTTTGTCAAGGTTCCTGACTCACTTGTGACCCAAGAAAGCAATTTTGGCCTATTTGATTTGAACCCTGTAGCTCCACAGTAAAGTGTCAAGAGAGTGGAATAAGTTTTAGGCTCTAGGCTTAGCCACATGCCAGCAACCAAGACAAACTAAATATTGAGGTAAGAGCAGAAAAGTTCCTATAGTGGGTGCTGTAAGCATGAGAAACTAATGGAAAAGTGCATGCCTACACGCTCGTGATGGCACTGAGTTCTGCTGCAAAAATGACAGCAAATAAAACCAATGGGATTTTATTTTCGTCAGCTTCTCTTGAAGCAACCAGTGGAATTAGGTCCATGCTTGAACATGGACCTTTCAGTTCGCTTTCTCAATTTGTCATTCAACTATTGGCCTTACCGCTTTAATTATGACAAATTGCACGGCTGATCAGCAAGCATATATCTATAATCATTCCAATTCCGTAACTAATATCAGATAAGTTTGCAAACTTCAATTTTGTCACTATCATTATAATTAAAACTGGCTAATGTTACTCAGATATAGATGTCTTTAAGCCAATGCTTATAGCCAGAAAGTTTCTTTGGTGCAAGAATAGGCAACCTGGCAAGCTATAAGGACAGACTTACTCTATGAATTAATATAGTAATGTTATACAAAACCCTTCCTCAAAACAATGAGATCGACAGAGCGCTTTCAGCATATGGAAAAGTTTTCCATTTCCACCATTTAACATCTCTGTTTGATGATGTGCCCTGTTATCCTTTGTTTGTTGATTAACATACACCTTTTGCTAGGTCAAATAAATTGCTAGAAATCTTGAAGTATCCCTTTCATCCCTCGAGTTATATACAGTTTTATATGTCGGACAATCATAAAATGCCAACTCACTGCACATAAAATTAACAAGTACCTAACAGGTTAATTACAATTGCATAAAAACTTACTAGAATCATCCATTAGACTTTGAGGGATTGATTGGAGTCAAAAGCTGGTCTCAGATATGGATAATGCTTCTGTTTCTGTTTTTGTCCATAAGTTCAGATGGATCAATAGTTAAAGCTGTTTAGAACAATACATATTGCAATCTTGTTAGTTTCTAAAGATGAAGATAGAGCAAGTGGCTAACATTAACAGTGACCACAATATCAAAAGAATTATAAAGAAAAAGAAGAGTATCAGAATTATTGACAAAGTTGATAATGTGATTATATGTTTCAATGTGTGAGAAAGGAAATATATAAGGCAAGTAGTTTTGTCCTATTCAAAAATGGGGAGGCCAATAGGCCTAAAGTGTCCCCTTGTGCAATCAAAAATGCACTCATTACCACTCAAGACCTTTTGCATAGCACTTCTTGCTCCCTAAATGACTTCACATTGAGAGGATGAGGAATTAGCTATAACACAGGAGTGTGTTTCATGGATCTTTCTCGAGAGTAAAGTCAACACCAAGTATATCTGCAATAAACTCTAAAAATCTCCAAGAACTAGAAATGTGGTACAGGAAAAAACTATTAATTGGCAGAAAAATTTATAAGAGATTCCATTATTAAGTGCAAGATGCTCTAAAATGGGGCAACCAAATCAATTGCAGTAAAGCAGCCAGCCTGCTACTTGACACATTTATGTTTTGTATGTATTGCTTAAGCAGTGAGATCAACTATAATGAGACTAAATTCAACGAAATTTGATTCATATTCTAATTTATTATTTATTTCTTATTCTGATATAAGAAAAAAGCATATCTTTGTACAGTATGCTACTATATTATATGTTACTTCTGCACATAAGCATTGGAGGACAAATTAACCGGCAGACATAATATCTAAAAGGATCTTGGACTATAATAGATCAAGCAATGTCATAAATGGGAAATCATAGTTGGATAAAACTTGGACTACTTTTCACATATAAACAACCATGGTTTAGTTAACCATACTGTAAACTGTTTGAAAATTGAGCTAATCCCTTGATGCAATTTACTTGCTAATGAAGACACCAAAGTTTTGAAGTTGACATGCTTACGCCACCTTTTTGGTTAGGTTCAAAAGTGATGATGATGGTAAGAAAAGCATCATACATCTCCACAAAACCGGTATGAGCATATTGCTTATGTATTTGGTATTAGTGAATTGGCTAGTTAATACGTGGGGCCAAAGAGAATTGTGGCTCAGAGTACTTGAAGAGTCTCCTCGGTCATTCCTATGGGAATTCAAATAATATATTATTAAGAAGGTTGCTCATATCAACCTCTTAATGCTGATTCGTTTTCAGGAATATGGTATGAGATCACTAAGCAAGCGACCAATGGCTTGCCAGAAAGAACTTAGGTCTTTCCATTGGATTACTTGCAAGACAAATTCACAAGAGATGTGGACCGTCATATCATTGATGAATATTCTGATAGAAAGAGATTGATCACTGAGCACGTCTACTGGTTGCAAGTTTGGCAACACTGTGACTATAGGATTGTACTAGGAAGAATATGATGGGGACACCATTCCTTTCATGAAAAAAAAATCCAATTAATGATTGATGAATGGCTCCTGTAGGAGCCCTTAGGGCTATCAAAGCTCAAAACATAGCACTATTAAACAAAATCCAGAAGGGTAATGAAGGTGTAGTACTGATTTATATAATATTGAGATCACTAATTAAACTAATACATTTCTTTAAAGCACCTAAACAACTTTAGTATCCACATTGTTAGTGGATTAAGACCTTAATAAAGTTAAATAAGCGTCAGAATACAAGCATGCAAGTCATTAATATTCTAAATGCACCATCCACCATTATTATTATAAAACAGACAAACTATGCGTCATTGACAACAAGGCAGTGTGAAGGCTTTGAAAAATATCAGTAAAGAAAAAACTGATGAAAATGCAACTTGTATTCTAATAAAATATGGGGAATGGGGATCATGAAATTTAGTAGAAGAGGAAAGATGTGATGAGCTTATCCTATTTGAACCAATCACTGCAAATGGTGATGACCTCACGAAAGAAATCAAAAGGGGAGAGAGAAAAAAAGTAGAGGTTGTTTAAGTGGGGGGAAAGTGGAGACAGTGCACATTTGGTACAGGTGATGGTACCAATATTTTGCAATTCCATGATGGAGAAGCCTAAAAGGGTTTGAAAGCAGATGCTGATATGGTAGCCTGTGTGGTCACGGAATTTCCAAGAGACTCCTACCATTACTGAAGTAGCCAATTCTTTAAGACAACAAAATTTTCAGAGGCAGTAGTAAAAGTAATGCACACCTTATATTGCATAGCCCATATCCATGATGGATTATTGTTTGCCAATGTGCAAGTATATATATGCAGACTCCCCTAACAGTTGTCATGGCTTCACTTTCTTTTGATGAAAATTTTCCTAAGATATTGCATATATAAAACTCACTAGCAGTGAAATATAGTAGTCATCTTGAATATTCATGGTATTAAGCCTTAGTTTCATTGTGAATTTGGAAACAAACAAGTTATTCTATGGACATAGGCACCAGTGTGCAAGGGAGAGAGACTTCATATAATGGGTTGAGTTGACAGGCTGTGCAATTGGGTGCAGAAATGGTGCACCAGGCACCCATCATGTTCGCTAGTAAAAAGGGCCCACTGGGGCAGAATTACGTGTTTCAATTCCAATGTTGCCCTCTAAGATGATGTTTGGCACAAAATGGGTTAGGTATTAAATCCAGTCCCCCTCCGTACGTAGCACCTCTTTCAAATTTGTGGTGCCCCTTCTCCTCCTCTGTCTGTATACTAGCTATAGCAACATCTTAGGCTAGGCATGTATGAGGATAAAGAAAAAGCAATTGTGTAAGCCATTTATGATACCTTTTATTCTTCCTTTACTTTTCAAACTTTTTTGTTGTTTTCTTTAATTGGTAGGTCCCCAAAACCTTAGCTCATCTCCAATTTGCCAATGATTAATCAAATCAAGCCATTTTCGTTTATCGAAGAAAGAGGTCCAATTTTAGGCAAAACATAGGATTAATCCTGTATGGTGTATGCAATTGATACATGTGATTCAAAAGGTGTTTGCATATTCATGAGTTAGCTTTTCTAGTGTCATAGTCCTTCTCTTGATCCATCTCTTTAGCTAAAAACTAAATACATTTGAAATCAAGGGGAAGTTTTCTGGAATTAGTGCTAATTGCTATAGACTGTATGGCACGGTCAGTGCTGTGAAGGATTAAAGTCTGCTAATTTCTATGGACTGCAGGGCATGGTCAGTGTTGTGAAGGATTTGAGTTCCATGCCATATTGCATGCCACAACTACCTTAGCACACCAATTTAATTTAGTGCAATTGCAGGTTCCAAGTATAGCTGCACTTGGAATATGATAACATTTCACATACTTCATTTTCTTTTATCAGTTGCTACCACAAGTTCGCAACCCATAGTGATTGATGTTCCCTGGCCGAAAGAATGTGGCTGATACCACCAACATTGATTAACAGGACAAAATTCATCTTCAATCGCAGAGTGTAGTCAAATTATCAGTGACATATGTCAGTTGCTCATATTCTGCACCTGAAATCATGGATGAACAGCCAATTTGCCATTCACCTTCCACAAATTGCATATACTATGGTACCCACAAGCTATCAAGTTGTAGGAATGACCCATCCAAGTTTTGTATATTTTTCTGCCCACAAAACTTACTATCAGTCAATCTTGTCTGGCCCAATCCAACTCCTTTTGGCAGCTTTAGTTTTTCATGTGTTGCTCAAAAAGTTTGGCTTTGATTCTTCTTTTTCATATATATCTGAGAAGTATAATGTATATTTATATACATGAAAGATTTTGAATAGCTTCCAAATTTCCCATTCATAAGAGATCACAAATCTCTGCATTCTCCTTATCCTTTCAGATAATGGAATAAAGCAACCTCTCTTATTCTCATTCTACTGATCTAGCAAATAGGTATGTGATCCATGCCAACAACAGCATCCAAACACAATGACTATTATTTTCTCAGTTGAGTACACATTGCACACTCAGACAAAATCTCCCAATACCCTTATAGCCTGTCAATCTTCTGCAATAGCTTAGTCCAAGATCACTGAGATTTATATTACCCTCTTAAGGGCAGCCTTTGTAATTACAATTAGTTCATTAACAGGTGGGGCATAACTTTGCTGCATTTGACATCAGCAGAGCCTAGCTAAAAAGGGGATAAGGCATCAAGATATCTGTTAGGACTAGGACATGAGGAAAATTAAGGCTACATTCTCTAACTCAAATATAAATATTTTGTCATCATTTCTTTTATAGCAGTTCTCCTCTTGCATTCATGCACAGACATGAAGTCGTAATGATAAATTCTCTATGTTGCTCCCCTACTCGCATCTAGTCTTTTAGTGCGGAATCACCTAAGCTTCGTAGTGTTATTAAAACTCTAAAACGAATTAGATGTGGATAGAATATTGTGCTCCATTAACAAATAGCAGAAAACATGCGTTTGCAAGTTGCTGCCTCTGAGATTTGCCAAGACTATTTCAATCTAATCTTATTTTTTATAATCTCTCCCTTATCAACTTTGAAAGTGGGCAATAAAGGATATAGATTAGCATCAATGTATTAATTATTAATCATCAACAAACAACTGATTATGTGCTGACAAAGATGCTGCCATTTCATAGTTCAGTTATAAAAAAAATTAAAAAATAAAAAATTTACTTTAGGAACTTGGATGGTGAATGTGCCAATCGATGATATGTCATGAAAGAATTACAACCCTGATAACCTGTTAAAGAGGCACCGAACTATTCCCGCATGTAAATTGCAAGATAACTGTTCTATAGTGTTCTTGAGTCAATGTCTAAGAGTTAGCAATTGCAGGCAAGTATTAAAGTATTAGTATGGAATCAGGACTATTTCTTTAAACCATTACTTTGGTGTATTAAACTTTGCCCTGAGAGATCAAAATATGCAAATGACAGAGAATAGGAAAAACAGGGAAGATTGAAGAAATCAAGCATAAGGATAACGAGCATCCACAAGAATCATGTTTGAAATTTGCCCAGTTCAGTTCAATGAAAGACGATGGGATTGCTGGGATTTCGGTCCTGATGTTAAACTATCAAGATAATTGCACTCTTATGGGACCCTCCAGTCTTAAAAGTGAAGTGCTTAATGAGTCATCTGATTATAATAAAATTAGTCAGAAACTATGTTTTATTTAATGGTTTACCTTTTAAACTGGACTTCATTGCGTCATCAGGCACAAAGCCTTAATCCTGCTGGAGTTTTGAAGTATGAAACACTCTATTGACATTGACTTCAACGCCATTTCTCAATTGCCTTTTTTTTCTTCTTGTCAAATTATGACTTCCGTAAGCAAGTTTTCTTTCTTTTAAGCATTATGTCAGATGCCAGATGATTATCCAAATCTGAAATTTCTATGGCGTGCTCACACACCTAATCTCATGCATACATACATACATAAGTGTCACTAGATCATGACTGAAACACCTAGAGCAGCATTTTTTTCCTTTAGAAATAATGTATGTGATGTAAAGCAAGTGGTGCATCAGCTACCACAGCAACATTTATACATTAATGATAAATGTTTCAATTCTGCTCTTGCAAACTCTGATACTATTACACTTGTTGCCAAAACTGGCCCACCTTAGAAACCTTTTTCCTCCTATAAGACCTCCCCGATTCATTCCGTCCTCCTCTACCTTCAAAGGCTCAACAATCACTGCAGCAAATTGGAACGCTTCAGCTTCAGGCATCTACTGCAGAACTTAAACCATGATTCCTGGTGAGCTCACAGGACTTCACTACCTAGCACCAGAAAACCCGATCCTGATTCCAGCCAACCTTGCCATGATGCAAAATGCAATACCAGCTTTTCATTTCAGTAGATTCTTAAACAGTCTACCTAATTCCCACATCCCACTGCCTGCTCATGAATTCACTGCACAGTCCTCAAGTATCAGCAATAATTCAACTTCAGATGAAGCCGAGGAACACCAGCTCGGGGTCATCGATGAAAGGAAACAGCGAAGAATGATATCTAATAGAGAATCTGCTCGTAGGTCAAGGATGCGGAAACAGAAGCACCTGGATGAACTGTGGTCACAGGTGATTAGGCTTCGCAACGAGAACCACAGTCTCATAGACAAGTTAAATCATGTATCAGAGTGCCATGACCGAGTTCTTCAAGAAAATGCAAGGCTCAAGGAAGAAGCCTCTGATCTTCGCCAGATGCTGATGGACCTAAAAATCGGCAGTCCATATTCTCTTGCATTGAGAGAGCTGGAAGAGGTTCCCTGCAACACTGCTCACCTGAGATCTGAGTCGACAAACCAATCCATTGCTAACTCTGTAGACTTGCTTCATTGAGATGAGAGTTATCTTACTATATATGTACCTCAGTTTGCTACGGTTGTTAATCAAGACTTTGCCTTAGTTTGATCTGTATGATATCAGAATCAAACCATGCAATAACATCTTTTGATCATTTTATCCTAACTCATCAGCTTAATGGTCTACAGACGTTCAGTAAACTGTCCATGGTTTGAAGCAACTGTTTGCAGCTCTTCTCGCCGCATAACATTCCAGAGTTGAATATGTGAAAATGATATCTGCAGTGGTCCATCAGAAGTAAATCAAAAACTCAATCATGACTTTTATCTATTAATCATTTTATGAACCCCACCAACTCTGGTTATAGAATTTCACCTGAAATATGGATTAGAAAAAAACAGTATACAGCACTGAGAGACTAAAAAATAGAAAACCCTGACGCATAATATGAATTATATTTCACCAATTTTACTGCCATAAGGGGAAAAACGTTTTTTGTTCTTTTATCATGTGCGGTATACAATTGTCAAGAAACAAGCTGCTTTTAGAGTGGTGGCCCTTGTGTGAACAAGATCCAGTCGTGCCACAAAGAGGCCCCATAGCCAGTCCAATCTCTAGTGTTGCTTACAATAACAGGGGCAAGTGGACAAATGGTGGTGGAGATGCTGCTATTAGTGGTTAATCATTCAAATAACTACTATACCAGGCAAAACACTTGAAAAGGCTCTCCACTAACATAACCCAATTCAGCTTTTTTGTGAGGGCATCAATTTGCCTGCATAGCTTGGGTTCAGCCCAGCTTACATTGTTTTCACCAAAAAGAAGCGACATCAAGCACAGCCTACGCTTCAGGTGCCTGCTTGAACAATACCCTTTTTCACCATGCCAGATCCAACTGCATTAGCAAGTCCTATCCATATCTCTCTTGCTTTCTCGTTGTTACGTGTATGATCGTGCAATCCATGCTTGCTCCTATGTTATGGATATTCGTCCAAGTGATGGCGCCACTAACCAGTTTCTGCACAAATGGGTACAACCTGTAGGCTTCGTCTGTTCTTTACAGAGATAAACAAGTAATGCAGAATATACTTAGTTTTTTGTTAACGCATCTATTTTTTTTAGCATAATTGTTACAATGTTCGTTATGGTTCCTTTGCTTGACCTGTCTGCTAACCGAACACTCTATAGCAGTTAACAGATTTGCCATTTCTTGGGAGATCATTTCAGACCAGGCAAAAAATAATTAAGTTCTTAAGAATCATTGATTCTCAAACCAATCCATGTCCATGAAATCATAAGCTATTTCACATGTTGAGATTATGAATAATCACTTGATTCTTATAATCTTCAACTGCTATGCTTTAACGATATTCTAAAGTTTATATCTCAGAAAGCATCAAACTATACTTCAAAAAAATTTCCAACAATGCGTATTTGGAATGAATATGTAAAGAACAAATATTCTGCTTTATCTTATTTAGGGTTATGGTTTGTATATTTATAAAATGAGAGAGTACATATATATTTACACATAATTAAATGTACAACTATTGATAAAATATTTACATATTTACATATTTCAAAAGGACTTGAAGAAAATGCTTGCAAACAAGGTCTTGAACAAAATGATAAGAAGTCTCTATATGTTTTGTACAAGTATGAAAGATTGGATTGATAGCAAATTAAATAACACCCATATTATCATAATATACAGAACAAGGTAGTGCAAGAGGAAATCTAACCTCATCCAATATATAAGAAACCCAAAATATATCTAGCGAAGCTATAAAAAGAGTCATATACTTTGCTTTAGTACCATATTGAGTAACAGAAACTTGCTTTTTAGTATACCAAGAAACATGATTGGAACTTAAGAAAATATAATGACTCATCGTACAATGTCTAGTGTTTGGACAACTACCAATCAGCATCACAATAGCATGTAAACAACATTTTTGTATTTTATTATTATTATTATTATTATATTTTTTCTTTTTTTATTTTTCTTCTTCTTTTCTGTTTTGATTGGTTGGACTAAAATATGAATGTATTAAATGCATCCTCCTTGAAAGTCCAAAAACAACGCCACCGCTAACTGCTGGTAGCCACTTGACACCTTGCCTAATTTCGTAACATAAATTTTGACCACTAAAAGTTTAGGTCGGTTGAAAATATGAGATTTGAATCCCAAAAAGCTCTATAAATAGAGCTCATTGCCTGCACAAAAAATGGGAGCCATCGATTAAAAAACCCAAAAGCTCTGCAAAAGCAAAAAAAAAAAAAAATTGATAGATTCAAAAAAACTTTTTGTCAAACAAAAAAAATCCAAGACAAAACGAGCTAAACAAACACAAATCAAGCAAAAAACTCAACCTCTCAAAACGAGGACCACAACGCCAAACAAAAAAAACAAAACAAAACAAAAAAAATAACACAAACACAAATAAAAAAATTTCGATCTAAACTTTCAGGTCAAATATGCATCGTTTAGAACCTTTTTTAGTAAAATCAGACTCAAATCTAGACTCTGAAGGCTGTGGGGAGCATTTTGATGTTTTTTGAGATTTTTCGACGATCGATACGATGGTCGGAGTTCACCGACGACAAGGAACACAGCGACTGTCGTAGTAAACAGCCACCAGCCCTTAACTTGCCTGAAAAAAAAAAAAAAGAGAGTTTTTTTTTCTGGGAAAGGGAAGAAATGATCGAAAAAAAATTTGACTGCAAGAGCCAAACCAACGCTGTTTCAATAAAGACAAAACGATACCATTTTAGCCCTAAAGATTCGCACGTTAACTCGTGATCTGATCCGGGGTCCACGCACCGACCCATGACCCACCTTTTTATTTGACTTCTAATCGATCCAACTGAATCAACCCAGACCAAATCAAACTATGTCAAACTAACCAAACCAATGTTGACCGGACCGGTCAAGTAAAAAAAATTTTTTTTTGAATTTTTTTTATATATTATTTTCGTTACTTTAAATTTTATTATTAATATTCATGCATATTAAAAATATTTATATCTGTTAGAATAAATTTTTGTTGAAATAAATAAAAAATAAATGATGAAATATATAATAAAATTTTTTTTGATAATTTTATTAAAATTTGGAATAAACCTTATAAAATAATTGGTAAAAAAGTTATAATTAAATAAAAATAATAAAAATGTAAGAAAAAAAATTTTATCCGACGATGAGATTCAAAGGTACTCTGAGTAATGATACCTACTAAATTTTTATGTGAGAAAATTTTTTTTAAATACTACCAGTATATTAGAGTATTTATAAAAAAATTTTAACACAATAAAAATTTTTCTTTTTACTAAAAAATTAAAAATAATAATAAGATAAATGTAGAAAAAATTTATCCAATAATGAGATTCTAAAAGTATTTCGAGTAGTGATGTTTTACAAAATCCTAGGTGAGAAGATTTTTTTAAATATTACCAGTATATTGAAATATTTATAGAAAATCGTCAATATAATAAAATTTTCTCTTTTCTTCAAAGATTTAAATAAAAATAAAACAATCAATAAAATTTCTAAAAAAGAGAATAAAATACATGCATCAACATATCAGCATTTTGCATTGCATGCTTAATAAAGTTTTTACGAAAAGTAAATTCGAACTTATGATGATGAGATTTTAAGATATTTCGAGAAGCGATGCCTAATAAATCTTTAGATGAAAATGAGTTCTTCTAATGTTACCAACATACTGAAACATTTTAAGAATTATTTTAATAAAAATGATTCTAATTTATTTTTCTCAAATAAAATTTGAACAATAAATATGGAAAAATAATAAAAGGTATTAAAAAAATCAAAATTTTAATAAACAAAGGAAATTAAGAAAATTATTTTTCAAATACCAAAAATAAGACTATTTTTTTATCAAAATCAATGGATAATACATAATTAATTGGTATCGTTTTAAACGGGCACTGTAGGAGTGCTAATCTTTTCCCCACACGTAATCGACTCTCGAACCCAAACTGTTTCGTAGACCATAAAATTATCTTTTTAATAAATTTTAATTAATTTTAAAATCTAATTAAAATGATAAGTTTTAATAGGTGACCAATTGCACCTAGCAAAAAAAAGATTGGTGGCAACTTCTTTTTTTTGTTTTTTTCTAAATTTGTTGGGCGGACACAAAATCGTTACGACAGCTTGGTAACTTTACTAGGAAAGCCATTTGTTTTCGAGAGTCAGGCTAAAATTAACTAGTGTTATCTTTAATTTTTTATTTAAACAGTCTTAATTGATGTTTAATTTTTTATTTCCTATATTTTTATTCAAGCAACCAAAAAACAAAAAAAAAATAAAAACAAAAGAAATCGAAAACAAAACACAAAAGAAAATTTCACACACGTTTCTTTTACTATGCCCTTTATGTATTTTTATATGTGTTATTCTCAATAAATTAGGAAACATATGCATACACAATGACACATTGCACCTCATGCATGAGCTCTATATCGGAGCTCTTTCCTTATAGGAAGAAGTAAAGTACCTATGCTCTCGGGAGGTGATAACATCCGCAATAGCCATCGAAATACTTTCACTCAAATTGAACCTTTTTCGTTTGTAGCCTATAATATGTAAGGATCATGGTACTTTACTAGCTCAACATGGACGACACTGAAGAATAATTTGGAGACCTTTAGACACATGTCAATCCAAACTAAGCATATACTAAGCCTAGGAAACTAACCTTAGGTAGAGCCTCACCCACCCTTTTATAGAAAATACCTAAGCCCAAAACATGTAGGAATAAAGGTTGTGTGTAATAAAAAACACAAACAAAAAATGAAAACAAAACAAAATAAAAAAATCTACAAAAAATTGTTTTTTTAAATTTTAAATCACATTCTCACTAACTCAATTTTATTTTCTTTTCCTTTTTTCTGTTTTTTTTTTTACATTAATCATATTATATAATTCTGCATTAAGGTATTTTCTCTAGGACATCTTTCTCCTAAAATTTTTTATGGATTTTATAAAACTACAGATTTGCTCATCTTCAATCAATGTCTCTTGTGAAGCATATAATGAAGTATATATTTGGTCAAAAGGAACCCAACAAAGAAGTGAAGATTGCTTGCCCACCGATTATGTGTTTGAGTTACCCAAAAAAGTACATTTGGATCTCACACAGAATAATTTAAAAGACTTAACTATCATCTGAAGTCAGTTAAATGAAGAAAGAAAAAAAAGTTTTTGCAAGAAGTATGGGCAAATTGCATCTTTCATTTTAGTAGTGATTGATGAACAACTGGTCAAGACAGCTATACAGTTTTGGGATATATCCTATAAATGCTTCAGTTTTAATCAGGAAGATTTGGTGCCAATTATTGAGGAGTATTTAATTTTACTTGAAATATAACTACAGTATCCAAATAAAGTGTTTACCCAAAAACTAAAATCAAGTTATCATAAAAAGTTGACCAAGCTTATGGGGGTAAAAGTAAAAATCATAGATTCTTGTATAAAGCTTAAAGGTGAACATCTCGATATCCGTTAAAATTTTCTCTAAAATTTTATTCAAAGGCATTTTAATGATGATCAAGGCCTGGCTATATTTGCTTTAGTATTGTATGGTATGGTAATCTTTTCGAAGACTTTGGGTTACACTGAGATAACTATGGTAGACTTTTTTGAGCAAATTAAAACCAAATAATTAATCCCACACTAAGAGTCCTAGCTAAAATCATCAAGTCATTAAATTTTTGTTGACAGAATGAAAAAGACGGTTCATAAGATGTGCACCACTATTATATGTATGGGTTAGAAGTCATTTGAAGTGCAAGAGGAGTACATTTTCAAAATCGTATCTTTGATACAAGGCACCAATCAAAAAATTTTGTAAAAGTCAATGGCCGACATTGAAGATAAGAATAAGTGGATTCTATTCTTACGAAGGCTTACCGAGGATAAAATTAAATGGATAACGCTTTGGATGCTTCATGTGCCCTTATTGTATCGTGGAGAAAATGAACCGTGGATACCATTGTTAGGGCTATGAGGTGTTGTGAGTTACGTTTCGTTGATGGTACTTAGGCAATTTAGTGCAAAGTAGTTTGTTTTTACCACTCATGGCTTGGTTCAAGTAGAATTCACTTACGGAAAATCGAATCCACCAAAAACCTCAAAGCAATTAATCTAGGCATGGAAGAAAACATGAAGAATAAAATTAGGGCCTCTTATTGACAAAGTCACTCTTGATTATTAGATTTGAAAAGTAAAGTGTCTGAGAGACATAGTACTCTCTCTTGATGATACCTCACACCAATTGACTAATTTTTTAACAGAAGTATAATTATCAGAAGTTGAGCTTATTAAGAAAGAATTAGAAGCTGAAAAAAAAAAGAAATAAGAAGAAAACATTTGAAACTTCACGAGAAGGTGGGATAATTAAAAAATAAATAGAAATACAAAAGAGCAGACTGAAAAGATCATAAAAAATAAGATGTGGCCAACAATGAATTGAAAGACCTACACCAAAAAATAAGAGATTATAAGTTTAATTTAAAATAAAAAAAATCATCAAGTTTTACTTTAGTCGACAACGTGAAATGGATGAGCTCCAAGAGAAAATGAATCAATGAAAAAGTAAAACTCAAGAAAAGTAAGAAGAGACCACCGAAATTTTCAAGAATGCCAGAATTGGAAAGGGTTATGCTCTACAGCTTCAACAAGATTAGTAGAATGCTAAAAAGAGAAGGAAAAGTTGAAAGCCATGCTCGTAAAAGAGAGAAGAAAGTACTTTGAAGTACTGAATGAAAAAAAATAACTTTACCAAATAATCCAAGGGTTAGAGTTACAACTGCAAGATCATAAGTATCATATTTTAGTAGAAAAAGATTGGATCTTCACATATGATTGAAAAAAGATGCTCGTATGAGATGAAAAGTAGAAAGCTTGAAAAGGCAACAATACATAAAGCATTTGACCAATCAAGTTTGCAAGATAGTAAAAAAGGCATGAAAGATGGTTGAAAAGGTAGAAGCATTAAGAAGAGAGGTCAATCCCATAGGAGAATATAGACAGTGCCTAGTGAACTTTCTAAATGAAACGAAAGACCATTATGAACAAGTTAAACACTTCTATGAATATAATTCTATAATGATAAATTTCATGTAATAAAAGTTATATGGAATCAATAAAAATTTTAGTGTTGAAATTTATCCAAAAGTAAATATTTTTCACTTGCATACATGCATCATTTACATCATTTTTGTTTTTTTTCAAAAAATAAAAATAAAAAATAAAATTTTTGACACATGGCATTCTAATTTTTTTCAAAAAATTTTATGGTAATAAAGGTTCAAGAATAGCTCGCTCACCAAAAATTTTGACTCAATCTACTCGTTATTCATATAATATCAAGACTCAAACAAGAATCATGGAGCAAGAATAAGCCAGTCGATTTGAGAGAATCGAGAAAGCTCAAGAAAAACTAAGAGGGGATTTTAGTACAATAATGGATATGCTCAAAAAACTTGAAAAGAAAAAAATAGTGAAAGAAAATTTCAGCTTTCAAGAGCAATCGTCAGATATGGTAGATCTTGTTTACCTTTAAGGGTTTGAGCCACGATCAACCCAATATTTTCAAGGAACTAGAGTATAAATTCTAATTCTCGGTGGATATTCGAATTCTTATCTAGGAATGACATCCACACATATTCCAAGATAATTTCAAAATTTTATTAATCTCAAAAAATCACCTAAGCTAATCTTGGTTTCTGATTTGGATGATTTCAAAGAGAGAAAAAAGCTAAAGATAAAGACACTCGAGAAAGTAGAAGATACCAGTGCCTAACAGAAGATGAAAGTATTAGAAAAAAACTTAGGTTCATAGAGGAAATAAATTTTTATGGCTCCATGAATGTAGTTGAGCTATGTTTGGTCTCATACGTGATCATTTCACCTAAATTCAAGGTCCCTAAATTTAAAAAATATGATGGCACAAAATATCCGATGACCCATATCACCATGTATTATCGTAAGATAACAGCATATGCTCGTAATAAGAAGCTATTGATACATATATTTTAAGATAATCTTACGATATCTACGCTAAATGGTGTGTCAAACTAGATAAGACTTGTATTTATTCTTGGTAAGAGCTCACTAGGGCATTCTTTACATAATACCAGTATGTCATGGATCTGGTTTCAGACCGTCTATTTCTACAGAATATGAAAAAAAATAATAAAAAGTTTTAAAGAGTATGCACAAAGATGGAGAGATGTGACTGTATAAGTTCAACCTTTTCTCACCAAAAAAGAGATAACTATGTTATTTGTGAATACTCTAAAAGCATCATACTATAAGAGATTGATAGGTAATACAATCAAAAACTTTGTAGATATGGTGATATCGAGTGAGATTATTAAAAATGCTATAAAAAATGACAAACTCGATACACGAGAAACAAGTAGCATAAAAAAAGATGTAGCATAAAAAAAAAAGAAAATAAAACCCAAGTAGTAAACTACGTAGGGCAATAATTTAAAGGTTTCACTCCATACCTCACTTCAGTGTACCAATCCCATTACCCTTTCATAAATAATGTTACCTCTATCCCTCATCCATATCAACCATACCAGTAATTACAACCATCAGCTTATCCATCTTAGTTTCAACCAACCTTTCAGACACCTACCTATTTCTACAATTGTCCTGTTATACCTACAAGACTAGAATGGAGACCTAATCTAAATAATGGTCCGAAAGCCTTAAAAAATAGTAAAAAAAAATCTACTTTTGACCCCATTCTCATGACATACATAGATTTGTATCTTCAACTTGTTGAGAAATATTTACTCACTCTTATTATTGTTGAACCCTTGAAACCTTTGTTTCCCAAATGGTATGATCCTAATGCATATTGTGATTATCATTACGAAAACTCAGGTCACTCTATTGAGAATTATACTGTTCTGAAACGTAAAGTGCAATGGTTAATCAATAAAGAGGTGTTAAATTTTGAAACCAGCCAACAAAAAACTTCAAATGTTAATGAGAACCCTCTATCGAACCATACTAAACTATCAATAAATACTTTAGTTGATGAGTAAGCAAGCTATGTAAAAAGAAAGATAGAAGAGGTCAAAACTTTGATGGCTAAGGTGTTTGAAACCTTAGTCAAAGCTGACATGTTAAAATAGCCTCAAAATTACTCTAAAAAGGTTAATTCAATTGAGAGATGCGACTATCATAAAGGTACTTTGAGGCACTCTATTGAGAGTTATGACCAATTTCATCAAGAGGTGTAAAAGATAATGGATATGGGTCAAATAGAGTTTACAAATAAAAAAAAGATTTAATGAAAGTTAAAATGTATACCATTGATTCAAAGAATAAGTTTGTGCGTAGATCTGTAACTATTTATTATGATGAGAAGCTAAAATCGAGGCCAAAAAAATTTATCTCCCGACCAATAGTGACAATTAAAATTTTTGACCATTTTTCATATTAGAATGATAGAGCAGTATCATGAAAGTATAATTGTGATTTTATGGTTAATCCAAATATTACAAATATAATAGACGTAAGAGGTATGGCCTGAAGTGGGAGATGTTATACTCCAAAAACTTTAGAGAAAGCTAAAAAAGAGAAAGCAAAAGTGAGAGAATAAGATAGAAGTCAGAATAATCCTGTCGTAGTCTCAGACAAAGAATGTCAAAAGTCGGTATCTAAGAGTGAAGCTTGTGAAGTTTTAAAACTAATAAAACATAGCGAGTATAGCATGATAGAATAGTTGAACAAGATGTCAACTAGAATTTTACTATTATCATTATTACTTAGCTTAAAGTCACATCGTAATACTTTACTGAAAGTGATAAATCAAGCATATGTGTCTCATAATGTCTCTGTTGAATACGTAGAATAGCTTGTTGGCTATTTGACAATTGTAAACTATATCTCTTTTAATGATGAAGAAATTTTTCCTAAAGATCGATGAAGTACCAAGACTTTTCATATTACTGTAAAATGTAAGAGTTATATAATGACTAAGGTTTTGATCGATAATGACTCATTCATCAATGTTATGCTTATGACTACTTTGGTAAAACTTTTTATTAATGGATCTTATATGAAGCCTAATCATATGATAATTTGAGCTTTTGATGAGATTCAGAGAGAGGTGTTGGGTGATATAGAATGTCATTACAGATTGGGCCATATACTTTCAATGTAAAATTTTAAGTTATGAATATCTCTCCCTTATACAGTTGCTTATTGGGTAGGCTATGGATTCATATGACAGGTGTCGTTCCATCCTCATTACATCATAAAGTTAAATTTATTATTGAGGAAAAACTTACATGTGTGATAAGAGAAAAAGATTTACTGTCACTCAACCGATAAATACTCCTTATGTAGAAGTAGTATATGAAGCCTTGGAGTGATCATATGATCTTTTGAGATTGCTAATGTAACGTATATGGTTGAGGGATCTAAATTATATTCGTCACACCTATCTACGACTATTAAAATGGTCATTAAAGAGCTCACTGAAATGGGATGGCAACCTGGAATTACACTAAAAAAAAAACTTACAAAGAATCATAGAGCCACCAACAGTATATGACAAGAAAGATAGATTTGGCTTAGGATATAAGCCAATAAGAGAAGACATAATGAAAATAGTGAATGAGAAAAAAGATAAGAGAATGGCTAATTTTAGAGGATATGAGCCAACATCAAAGCCTACGATCATTTCATATCCCTATGATTATTTTCGTTTGGAAGGATATATTTACCCAGATTTATCTGAGCCCTAAGTGTAGGATTTGTGAAAGAGTTTTTAGAGCTGGCCATTCAAATTATGGATGAAAAAAAAAGAGTCAAGATGAAGAGTTGTTCGTGCACCCTTATCTTTTAGATTTTGAGCTAAATAATTGGAAGAGTCATAGAGCTATATGTTATCTTTAAAACTTTTAAAAAGTAATGTATTGTAAAACTTTAAATCCCTAATTGCTTTTTATGAGCATTAGGTGATCTTTTATGGTGTCTTTATATTTGTCATTTTAATAAAAGACTTAGAAGATGTATCCATATTTTTTCAATTATTTTCATCTTCATTTTACTTTTCATTTTCTCTTTTCATCATTTTTGGCCATTCCATTTTTGTGTGCCAATATTCTTTTCATCTTACCCTTTGCAGGGTCCCAAATAATGAACATGAAGATAATCATGGCAATAATCTCAGATTTGATTTTGAAAACTTAATTCATGTTGACAAATTTGATAATGAGAAAGATTTAGATAATCACACACCGTTTCTTGATTTGTTAAAATTAATGAAATATGAAGATAAACCAATTGAATCACACCAAAAAATTTATCGAATTAGTGAATTTGAGAGACGATAAAAACAAAAAAAAAGTTAAAATTAATACATCTCTTTTATCAACTGAAAGAAAAAAGCTAAAAGAGTTGCTCCGAGAATATGTAGATATATTCACATGATCTTATTAGGATATACTCAAACTCAGTACTGATATTGTAGAGCACAAGTTACCTTTGAAATCGAAATGCAAGTCGATACAGTAAAAGCTAAGGCGTATAAAGCCAAAGATACTGTTAAAAATTAAAGAAGAGGTGAAAAAGTAATTTGATACTAAATTTTTAGAGGCAATAAAATATCTTGAATAGGTAGCCAACATAGTGTCAGTTCTCAAAAAAAGATGAAAAAGTGATAATGTGTGTCGATTATTGAGACCTGAATAGGGCGAGTCCTAAGGATAATTTTCTTTTACCTTATATCGATACTCTAATAAATAATACTACTAGGCACTCCATATTTTCCTATATGGATGGCTTCTCAGGCTATAATCGATTAAAATGGCTTGAGATGATATGAAAAAAACCATATTTATGACCATGTAAGGTACGTTTTATTACAAAATCATGTCTTTTAGGTTGAAAAATACTGGTACTACTTATCAAAGAACAATGGTGACTCTCTTTTATGACATGATACATAAAGAGATAGAAATATATGTGGATGATATGATTACAAAATCTCATTAAAGAAAGGATCATGTAGTCAATCTCAAAAAACTATTTGACAGGTTAAAAAGATTTTAACTGAAGTTGAATCTTGTCAAATGCACATTCGATACTAAATCAAAAAAATTATTAGGCTTTGTGGTTAATGAAAGATGAATCGAAGTAGACCCGAATAAGATACAAGCCATCTAAAACTTATCTCATTTTCATACCTCAAAAGAAGTGTGAGGTTTCTAACAGAGATTAAACTATATTGCTCGTTTCATCTCTCAACACATTTATAACTGCAATCTTATTTTTAGCTTCTTAAAAAATATGATCTAAAAGAATAGAATGACGAATGCCAAGAAGCTTTTGATAAGATCAAAAAATACTTATCAAATTCCCCTGTGTTGCTGCCTTCAATCCCGAGAAAATATTTGATTTTGTACTTAACAGTGCATAAAAATTCAATGGGATATATGTTAGGGCAAAGAGATAAAACTAACTGAAAAGAATGAGCAATTTACTACTTGAGCAAAAAATTTATTGATTACGAGTTCAAGTATTCATCATTAGAGAAGATGTGTTGTGCATTGGCTTGGACAGCTCGAAAGCTCCGACAATACATGCTTTCTCATATTGCTTAGCTTATAGTAAAGTTGGATCCTATTAAATATATCTTTAAGACGTCGTTATTGATAGAGAGAATAGTGCGGTGGTAAGTTATGCTTTTAGAATATGATATTATTTATGTGACTCAAAAGGCTATTAAAAAAGTGCAATAGCTGAGTTTCTTACCGATTGTGCAGTCGAAGATTATGAACCAATAAAACTAGATTTTCTTGATGAAGATGTGATAGCCATTGAAGAAAATGAACCTGTTAAAGAGTCTTGGAAAATGTATTTTGATAGAGCCATTAATGCTTTAGGCTATGGTATTGGAGTAATTTTAATATCGCCCGATGAACATTATTATCCCATTACAGCTAGATTGAATTTCAACAATACAAATAATGTGGCTGAATATGAGGCTTATGTTATGGATTTGCAAGCAACAATTGAAAGGAAGATCAAAGTATTAGATGTGTTTAGAGATTCAGTATTGGTCATTTATCAGTTGTGAGGAGAATGAGAAATGAGAGATTCTAAATTAATCTGATATCATAAATATATCTCTGAGTTGGTCAAACAATTCGAAGAAGTTCAATTTGAGCATTTGCCTAGAGAGAAAAATCAAATTGCTGATGCACTGGCTATCTAGCTATAATGATTAAAATAAATGTAAATACTAAAATTTAACCCATCAAACTAGATGTGAAAGATGAACCAGCACATTGTTTAGGTATCATAAATATATCTCTGAGTTGGTCAAACAATTCGAAGAAGTTCAATTTGAGCATTTGCCTAGAGAGAAGAATCAAATTATTGATGCACTGGCTATCTAGCTGTAATGATTAAAATAGATGTAAATACTAAAATTTAACCCATCAAACTAGATGTGAAGGATGAACCAGCACATTATTTAGGTATAAAAAAAAGTTAATGGGAAGCCATGGTATCATGACCTTATGTAATACATCAAAAGCCAACAATACCTAGAACATGCAACAGAAAATGATAAAAAAACTATCAAAAGGTTGGTTATGAGTTTCTTTTTGGATGGAGATATCATTTATAAAAAGAGTCTAGATCAAGTGCTCTTAAGATGCATGAACACAGCTGAAGTGAAAAAGATTATTGAAGAAGTGCATGATGGGGTTTATAAGGCACATACAAATGATCATATGATAGCTAGGCAAATTATGAATGTTGGTTACTATTGGTTGACAATAGAGAGTGACTATATTAGTTATGCTAAAATATGCCATAAGTGTCAAATTTATGCTGATAAAATTCACGTTCATCCAATAGTATTACATGTTTTGGCTCTTCCGTGGCCATTATCTATGTGAGGCATGGATGTCATTGGTTCTATTACTCTAAAAGCTTCAAATGGGCATAAATTCATCTTTGTGATGATTGATTACTTCATGAAGTGGGTAAAAATTACATCATATGCTAGTATGGCCTGATCTATGGTATGCAAGTTCATAAAAAAAAGATAATATGCAAATATGGGCTTTCAAAAATGATTATTTTTGATAATGTCAAAATTTTAAACAGTAAAATGATGAATGAAGTGTGCACTCAATTCAAGATCCATCATCATAATTCGACATCATATCATCCAAAGATGAATAGAGCAGTGGAGGTTGCAAATAAAAATATCAAAAGAATCTTGGAAAAAATAATTGATACTTACAAATATTAGCATGAGAAGTTACTTTTTACTTTGCATGCTTATAAACATGAGAAGTTACCTTTTATTGAAGTGTGCACTCAATTCAAGATCCATCATCATAATTCGACATCATATCATCCAAAGATGAATGAAGCAGTAGAGGTTGCAAATAAAAATATCAAAAGAATCTTGGAAAAAATAATTGATACTTACAAATATTGGCATGAAAAGTTATCTTTTACTTTGCATGCTTATAAAACATCAGTCCAAATATCTACTTGGGCCACTTTGTTCTCTTTGGTATATGGAATAGAAGCTGTGCTATTGGTCGAAGTAAAAATTCTCTCGTTGAGAGTCCTGATGGAGGTAGAGTTAGAGAAAGTAGAATGGGTTTGGAATCGTTACGAGCAATTGAATCTCATTGAAAAAAAAAAGACTTACAGCATTTTGTCATTGTCAATTATATCAAAAGAGGATGATGAGAGCACATAACAAGAAAATCTGTCCTCGTTGCTTTAAGGAATAAGACTTAGTGTTGAAAAAGATTCTTTCAAATCAACATGACAATCGAGAAAAATGGACACAAAATTGAGAGGGTCTATATGTGGTGAAAAGGGCATTTTTTATGGGACATTGATTTTGATAGAGATGGATGAAGGTAATTACCTACTCTGATAAATTCAGATGCTATAAAAAAATATTTTGCTTACAAAAAAATAAAAAAATAAAAATATAAAAGCAAAAACAAAAAGTGAAAAAGAATGACATGTCTAAGTTGAAAACTTGAAAAAGACACTTGGATATAAAGGAAAAACATCATCAAGAGAAAATCTCATAACACAGGGATAAGTGTAGTTTGATAAACTCTAAAGAATCAAGGAAGTCATCTGATTTAGTTTTAAAAAAAGAATCTAAGAATATTTTGTTCATGATTATCTTATGATCATTATTTGGGCACCTTTGTTTTGACTTGAACACTTTTATTACCATGCATTTATTATCAATCTAATGAAATATGCTATCTTTCCTTTGAAAATAACACCTATTGATATTTTTGTTCACCTTACAAATGAGTAGGAGAAATGTGTGATTGTATTTTGTTTGTCTTGAACTTAAAACGATAAAAAAAAAATAAACACAAAAGATCTTAGCATTACTTTTTAAAAGTTGGCAAAAACAGATGAAAAAAGATAAGAAAAGCATGACAAGACATTGATGTTACAGACTTTTGAAGAAAAAATTATTATTGAGGAAGAATACAATGGTCAGACACTAAGAACAGATTGATCATATGGCAATTGTTGAGAATTCTAATAAAAGAAGCAAAAAGTGAGAGATTTTGAAAACCTTTTACCATAATTGGAAATAAATAATTTTAATTGCATTACATGTATTACATTTAAAGCACTCAGTACATGCATCCATGAGCAGTTATAATAAGGACAAAGACTTTCTATTTCCTAATAAAAAACAAGATTTTGATATTTGGATGAAGATAATAATCAAACAAAAGATTTCAAAAAAGAGAAATTTACTTATTCAAAGATGAGAACTCAGTTTCGAGAACATATGAGATTTTTAAAGTTATAAAGCCTCTGTTTAGAGGAGTTTTTTCAAGATGAATTTTAAAGTTGTTGAGTCTCTAATTAGAAGAGTTTTTCCAAGTTGATGAATTTTAAAGTTGTTGAGCCTCTGCTTAGAAAATTTTTTCAAGATGAGATTTTTAAAGTCATTGAGCCTCTGCTTAGAGGAACTTTTCCAAGATAAATTTTAAAGTTGTTAAGCCTCTGCTTAGAGGAGTTTTTTCAAGATAGATTTTTAAAGTTCTTGAGCTCTACTTAAAGAAGATTTTTCAAGATGAATTTTAAAGTTGTTAAGCCTTTGTTTAGAGAAGCCTTTTTAAATTTTTAAAAGTCATTGAGCCTCTATTTAGATGAGGCTTTTTAAATTTTTAAAAATTATTGTGCCTCTGTTTAGAGGAGCCTTTTTAAATTTTTAAAAGTCGTTGAGCCTCTGCTTAGAGGAACTTCTTTAAATTTTCAAAAATGTCATTGAACTTCTATTTAAAGGAGCCCTTTAAAAAAAAAAGGATTTTATGCTCAATGTTTCATCTTTTCGAACAAAATGATTATTTGTTTGTCTTTGCCTATTCTTAATTCTCAGAAATAGACAAAGAGGGACAGCTGTAAATACCATTTTATATATTTTATTATTAATATTGTTATTTTCTTTCTTTTTATCTTTTATCTTTTTTTTTTCATTTCTGTTTTAATCGATTTGACTAAAATATGAATGCATTAAATGCACCCTCATTGAAAGTCTAAAAACACCATCACTACTAGCTGCCGATAGCCACCTAACAACCTGCCTAACTTGGCAGCGTGAATTTTGACCACCAAAAGTTCAGGTCGATTGAAAATCTGGGATTTGAATATAAAAAAACTCTATAAATAGAGCTCATTACCTACACAAAAAATGGGAGCTATCAATTAAAAAACCCATAAGCTTTACAAAAGCAAAAAAAAATTTTTTTGCCAGATTAAAATAAAACTTTATGTCAAAAAAAAAATCCAAGATAAAACAAGCCAAACAAATAAAAATCAAGTAAGAAACTCAACTTTTGAAAATAAGGACCACAATGCCAAACAAAAAAAAAACAAAATAATAAAACAATACAAACACAAAAAAAAATTTTAGCCAAAACTTTTAGGTCAGATCTGTGCCATTTGAAGCCTTTTTTCATAAAATCGAGCTCAGATATAGACTCTGAAGGCTGCAGGGAGCATTTGGATGTTTTTTAAGATTTTTCAATGAACGATACGGTGGTCGTAGTTTACCAATAGTGAGAAACATGGCAATCGTTGTAGTAGACGGCCACCAACCCCTGACCTGCCTAAAAAAAAAAAAAGTTTTTTTTTGAGAAAGGGAATAAATGACAAAAAAAATTTTTGAGCCTTTTATAGAAATTGCAAGAGCTAAACTGACGTCATTTCAATAAAGATAAAATGATATCGTTTTAGCCCATTGAAGATTCGCGCGTCAACCAGTGACCTAATCCGGGCTTCACGCATCCGACCCACGACCTGCTTCTTCATTTGACTTTTAACCAGTCTAGCTGAACTGGCCCAGATTAAACCAGACTGATGCTGAACTATTGAATCGATCAAACCCGTGTTGATCGAACCGTTGATTGGTCTAGTTCAGGTAAAAAAAATTTTTTTTAATTTTTTTATATATTATTTTTGTTATTTTAATTTTATTATTAATATTTATGCATATTAAAATATTTATATATGTTAGAATAATTTTTTGTTGAAATAAATAAAAAATAAATGATGAAATATATAATAAATTTTTTTTTGATAATTTCGTTAAAATTTGGAATAAACCTTATAAAATATTTGGTAAAAAAGTTATAATTAAATAAAAATAATAAAAATGTAAGAAAAAAAATTTTTATCCGATGATGAGATTTAAAGGTATTCCAAGTAGTGATACCTATGAAATCTCTAAGTAAGAAGATTTTTTTAAATACTACCAGTGTATTGGAGTATTTATAAAAAAATTTTCAACATAACAAATTTTTTTTTTACTAATAAATTAAAAATAATAATAATATAAATGTAGAAAAAGAAAATTTTATCCAATGATAAGATTCTAAAAGTATTATGAGTAGTAATACTTTACAAAATCACTAAGTGAGAAGATTTTTTTAAATATTATCAGTGTATTGGAATATTTATAGAAAATCTTCAATATAATAAAAATTCTCTTTTCTTCAAAGATTTAAATACAAATAAAACAATCAATAAAATTTTTTAGAAAAAAGAATAAAATATGTGCATTAACATTTCGGCATTTTGCATTTCATGCTTAATAAAGTTTTTGCAAAATGTAAACTCGAGCCTTCGATAACGAGATTCTAAGATATTTCAAAAAGTGATATCAAAAAAATCTCTAGGTGAAAAGGAGTTTCTTTTAATGTTACCAACGTACTAAAATATTTTAAAATTTATTTCAATAAAAGGGTTCTAATTTATTTTTTTCAAATAAAATTTGAACAATAAATATGGAACAATAATAAAAGGTATTAAAAAAATCAAAATTTCAATAAACAAAGGAAATTAATAAAATTATTTTTTAAATACAAAAAAAAGATTGTTTTTTTAATCGAAATCAATGGATAACATGTAATTAATTGGTACCATTTTAAACAGGTGCTGTGAGGGTGCTAATCATTCTCCACACGTAACCCATTCTCAAACCTAAACTGTTTCACAGATCATAAAATTATCTTTTTAATAAATTTTAATTAATTTTAAAATCTAACTAAAATGATAAATTTTAATAAATGATCAATCTTACCTAACTAAAAAAATTGGCGATGATTTTTTTTCTTCAAATTCGTCGGATAGGTACAAAATTATTACGAAATAGTATACCTAATTCGGTGTAGTGCAAAAAAATAATCGAATACCACAATTAATAGTTTCTAGAAGATATCTTAAGATTCATTTCACAATCTAAAAATGAATATCATGAATCGCATCCATAAATTAATAGAGTTATTATATAATATAAATAATATCAGATCTAGTATTGATAAAATATTGTAAAGCTCTACCAATGGTACGATATTATGATAGGTCTGAAAGTAAAATTCTATCATTCAAAGAAAGCTTTTTACTTGTAGTTACTGGAGTTAAGTTTACAATTTTTCATTACCAAACGTGAAAAAAAGATAAATTTCTCTTTTCAGATAGAAAAATTTTGTTTGTAAATTTATCGTAAGCTTCTCAAAGTTTGAAAGCCACTTCTTAAATGCATGAACTTAAATGATTAATTCTAGTTCCTAGGCTATCAAAACTGTGTGGCTGATAATGATCCAAGAGACGGATTGGTAGGTTAACATAAACCCATTCATATCATCCTTAATTGTTTAGTGATGAAAAAAATGAATGGGCGGGAGGCGATGACAGAAGTTAAACCTATGGTTAACTTCTAGATATGACTTTTGGCAACAATAACAAATTAATCATCGTTCATACCTTGAAAAGTTGAAATCTTTCAATTAGAAGTGGTGGGTTGCAGCCCGATTTTAGTTTTCAATATCTGGTGATTTTGGAGCCGGGAAAAGACAGAATCTAGAAAAGCATCGGACCTATGGGGTCTTAAGAATACCTGGTAAGGACTTCATTCAAAGAAAAAGAAATCTGGTACAAAAGAGTGCAATAAGAGTTCTATTAGGCGTGTTCCACTCCTGTGCTTGGACTTTGGAGCCTTAGACCATGGCCTCCTGGCAAAGTCCAATTCAACAGTTTGGTGCCAAACTTTCGGTGTTAAACGAACAGCTTGTAAAATTTTGCTACTGATAGAAATTTGACAGACAGATAATTGCACTGTTTCAAGAATAATCCACCACCTTCAACCCACCATGCTCTTTCTATTTACTTACGGTACCACAAAAAAAAAAAAAAAAAAAACCTTCTCATGAGCCAAGTTTGCATTAATTTTCCAGTATTTCCATCAGTTTTTCAGCCTATCAGATATAATACATGCTCATTTCAATTTACAAGGCTAAAACTGATAGTTTGATTTAGACTACTAAGTCAAGGGCAACATCAAAGTAAGCAGTTTAAAACATAAGTTTGATTACTTTTCAGTTGCGAATTAACATTACAGAAAAAAAGAAAAATACAAAAACATCATGGTGCAACGTTTTCTTGGGTGTAAATGTAATCGGTATGAGCAGCCAAGGACCTTCTGATCAGGCATTCTTCACCATCCAAACCTTTGCACTCATCATCAATGAAACTAGATTCCTGTAAATTGTTCAAATACAGAAAAAAAAAAAAAACCTGTAAAAATATGCCCACTAAAACAATAAAAAGCCAGCAGAATTAGTATTTTCCCAGGAAAGAAAACTTACTGGTGAAAAAAATGGTATCTGGGAGTAGTCAGTCTGTTGCCCAATAGTGGTTGACAGAGGACTGGTTTGTGCAGTAGATAGTAGAAGCAAAGCCAAGATCAAGAAACTGAAGCTCTTTGCCATGTTTTTTCTTTTTCAGTTTAAAGAGAGCTAGGAGAAAGAATTACTTGAGGGATAATGGTAGCTAGAAAAGAGCTGCAGAGCAGCCTGTAATTATATGAGGGTGATGCAATTAAGGTTCCATGAATGAGCATTGAATCCTCAAACCAAAAGTCAAAAGGATGGCAATATCCAGTTTGGCGGGTCAATGGGTTAAATTGTTTCCTGGGAAACATCGCCACTGGTGGACATCATTGCAAACTGCATTTTGATTTTCTTTTTTTTAATTATTTTTTTGCCTTTGAATGATGATGTGTGATGGAAATCTAGCTGTACAAGCAGGTGTAAGATAGATGCCATGCTCATTGGCATGTGGTGCACACCTGTCAAATCATTGGGGTGCTCTAGTAAATTTCAAGGATTTATAAATTTTGTTTGATAATAAGATATTTTGAAAATCGAAATTTAGATTTCAGATTTAAGTTTTAGGGTTTAATTTAAATTTTATGATTATTTTGTTTTTTAAAATGAAGTTTAAGATAAATAAATTATAAATATAAGTTACAGATATGATATAATTTTGGTTTGAAATTGTGTGACCCAATCCATTAATTAAAATAATAAGAATATTTCATTTCCAATTATTTATATCATAATTTTATAATTAACAAATCTTAATAAAAAATTATAAAAAGATTCACCACATTAAAATACGAATCTTACAAAAAAAATTTTATAACCTCCACGTGATATTAAATTTTGATTAATTTTATATTAATAATAATTATAAATGATATCTTTCTTAAAATAAAACTTTTACTTTATTTGTAAATTTGTTAATTAATCTCATAATCAATATAACAAATCATAAAAATCACTCACAAATCACCGACACGTATAAAGAGATTTAAAACATTTTATTAAATATATGTGGAGAACAATGGGATAGGATGAGACACTAACAAAACAATACTATGAAAATTGACGATAAATTTAGCATTTCAAGGTCATTAACTTCAATGACAACTTGAGATGAGATCCAAACCGTAAGCCTTTTAAATGCCCATCATTTATAATTAAGATCCTGCCCCATTTATAATTACGAGGCTTGATGTGGAGATTGCTAAATGTTGTAAAAAAAAAAGTATCAATTTGTTTTTTTTACATATGATTTTGAATTAGTTTAAGGAAAATAAAATTTTCATTATAAAATTTGAATCTTAAACTTTTTAGTGAGCAGAAGAAAATATTATAATACAAAATATATACCTAAAAAATTAATTTTTATTATAATTAATAATGAATTAGATGGGATTTGATTTGATTATTTTAATTAATATATTTAATTATATTTGAATTATATATATTTTTTAATTTTCTCAGTCCTAATTTTAGTTTAATATCAATACTTTGGGTCAATGGGCAGGTTTAAGATTGTTTTTTTAAGCCTTGAACTCGCCTACACCCAGCCCATGAAACCTCTGATCCAATAAGCAGGCAGCCGGGCGCCAGGGCCAGGCTGCAGGCAGCATTTCTTTCAAGCGGTGGAATAGCGCCCAAAACAACTGCCATGGTATTTTCTCGTGATCGAGGATATCTGTCTTCTCACTGCGTCACTGATCGTGAAAAGATGATTGTTGAGTTCCATAATTCTAAGGTACAAACTTTAGTTTCTTAACCTGACAGGTGTTCCTATAAAGTGATTAGAGGGTATGAAATTCTTTGCTTGCAGTTCCTGTTACTTGAACAAGAAAATCACAAATCCAAAGGAGATGTTTAAAATTTTGGACAGTTCTACTAAAGAGAAGTACGCAATTGTGATAATTGCAGAGGATATTGAGCGGGAAGCTCTTGCTCCATTGAAACTCAAGGGTGTGCTGAAGGCAGCTGCTATTAAGACCGCTGCCTTTGGTGAGCGCAAGAGCCACTGCTTGGACGATATTGCTATCTTGACTGTAGGTAACAAATATTAATATTCTTGCGCTCTCTTACATTAGGAATGTATGACATTTCAATCTTACTTAAAGAGATTATGAGGACTTGTTACTATATATAAATAAATGCTTAAATTTAAATTTGTAAAGTATTTTTTGTGGGATAAGATTATGAGATTATTATATCAAATGGATAATATCTCATAAATTAGATACGAATCATCACAAATGGTATTAAAATAGTTACCAATCAAACAGAAATTAAGTACTATACCATGAAAGCCACTTCTAAAATCTCATTGTTTAGTATAATCCTGTGATATGTATATACTTTATGTTGGGCTTGTTCAACATTTGATGTGATTTGGTGGATCTTAATGTCTAATGTGGTTATATGATCTGTGTATGCTATGTGTTGGGTTTGCATAATATTTAATGTAATTTGATAGATTTGTGTGCATTTAGTATGATTCGATGGATTTATGTGATTTTTGTTGAGCTTGAGGAAGATTTCAAGGTCTAATAAAGAAGTTGTGACACCTCATTCCCATGAGAAATTCTAAAGATTTTGAGAATCTATTGTAATAATAAATAAAAGTTTAAATTCAAATTTGTGAAGTTCCTTTTATGAGATAAAATTATGAAAACTTCAGGTCAAAACTAATAATACCGCAAGTTTAGTTATTTTAAGTTAACAATATTGGAATGAGACACTATTCTCAAATGTACCCGTCACTGCAAATAAAATGGCTCAATATCTTTCATTATAGGAGGTGGCGGATGAAGGATGCATCTTTTTCCCTAGTATTGCTGTTAAGGTCTTGAAGTAAAAACATGTCTAGTTTCTCTATTAAGGCCAATATAATTATTTCTTCTTTTGCAGAACACAAAAGAAAATTTTCAAAAGGAGATACTCAATGACAGAATTGTTGGGAAAAACAACACCCACGCGCAGCAACCACACACAAAATAGCAACCTCAAATCAAGAATAAGAACACACAAATATATTTGGTTTGGCCCAACTCAAAATGGCCTACTCCAAACACAATCTACTAACAAATAAATCTTTACAACTGTGAGACTTTTAGAATGAGAAAAGTCTCCTAAAACTCCTTACTCAAAACTTAACCCAAAACCCAATTACACCCTTTAATAGCCTACTCACTTAGCTATTCTCTTGGTGTCTAACTCTCTGGGGTTACTAAACTAAAACTAAAACATCTTATTTATAAAGGTGAAACCCTTTATACTTTTACTAAACTCCCGATGTGGGATACAAGACAAACTCAAACTCACTTAACTTTCGATATGGGATTCTAAGATTCAAGGTAAATCCTAACAAATCCTCCCTTGACTTGAATCTCCAAACACTTCAACAATATCTGCAAAGCTAACACGCTTACCTTTCTTCTTTTCTTTCATCACAGGCATCTCAGCAACTGAGCCTCCATCAAACATGTACAAGTGATTGACCCTATTCCCTTGTAGAATCACACTACCATTCTTTTACACTTTCAACCAATCATTACTACCATAAAATGTATACCCTCGAGAAGCTAACTCACCCAAAGCAATCAAATTGTAGTGACAATTTGGTACATACCTTACATGACGAAGTGTCCTAATAACACCATTATGAGATCTAAGGCGAACACTCCCAATGCCTTGAATCTGTACCTTTTCTTTGTTAGCAACCACAATATCCCCATACTTTTCATTCTCATTCAACTCCACAAAGCAGCTCCTATCATTGCAAACATGAACTGTAGCAGCTGAATCTAAAACCCAACCTTTATCACTTTTCAAAGTCTGGGTCTCATCAACACAAGTTGTCAAAACAACATCATCATCATCAGACAAGACAGCAGCAGTATCACTCTTTTCTTCATCTGATTTCTTCTCATCATTCGCCCTTTTGAAAGCAGCCATATCCCTTCTCAGCTTCCTGCAGCGCACTTGGATATGTCCCTTCTTACCACAATAATAACATTCTACATCACTGTAATCTCTGTCTCTTGACTTGGATCTCCATCTCGATCCATTAATCCTCTTTTGAGTCTTCCCTCGATCAAAACCCTCTACAGCTAGTGTACTCTCCCCAGGTGATGAGTTCTGAGCTCCCATAAACCTTTCATTCTCACGCAATAGGGCAGTCACATCATCTAACTTTAAAGTAGACCTGCCTACCAACACAGTCTGAACTAAAGGCCTATAAGACTTGGGCAAAGATGACAGCAAAATTAAAGCTTTCTCTTCATCTTTTAACTCATCAACAGAAATCGCTAGCAATTGAGAAACCAATTTATTAAATTCATTCAGGTGATTATGAGGACTCATACCTTCTTCCATCTTCAGAGAATACAGATCCATCTTCAAACATAATCTATTAGTCAACGACTTCGAAGCATAAATACCTTCAAGCTTATCCCACAAACTCTTCGGAGTATTCTCAGTCAACACACTGTACTTTACTTCTGGAGCTAACGCCAATCTAATAGTACTAACAGCCTTCTTTTGAATCTTATTCCAAGTAGCATCAGACATTCCCTCAGGCTTACTACTTTCTAATGCTTGATCCAACCCTTGTTGTACTAACAGATCTTGAATCGTACTTTGCCATAACATAAAATTACTCTTTCCATCAAATAACGGAATCTCAAACTTAGGCATAGACATACCAGACATACCTTCTTCAGACATCTTCAAACATTGCTTCACGATCTCTTGGACTCACGAACCTCGAACCTCGCTCTGATACCACTTGTTGAGAAAAACAACACCCACGCGCAGCAACCACACACAAAATAGCAACCTCAAATCAAGAATAAGAACACACAAATATATTTGGTTTGGCCCAACTCAAAATGGCCTACTCCAAACACAATCCACTAACAAATAAATCTTTACAACTGTGAGACTTTTAGAATGAGAAAAGTCTCCTAAAACTCCTTACTCAAAACTTAACCCAAAACCCAATTACACCCTTTAATAGCCTACTCACTTAGCTATTCTCTTGGTGTCTAACTCTCTGGGGTTACTAAACTAAAACTAAAACATCTTATTTATAAAGGTGAAACCATTTATACTTTTACTAAACTCCCGATGTGGGATACAAGACAAACTCAAACTCACTTAACTTTCGATATGGGATTCTAAGATTCAAGGCAAATCCCAACAAGAATTGCCAGATTATCGGGAGGAATTGCGATTCTTCAGCTGAACTAATATAACAATTGCTAGCATACAGCACCTCAGTGCTCTAGAAATGTTGAAAGACTTCCATATGAGCTAATCTACTTAATTTCATCAATTATATGATAGGTTGGCGCACAAACACAAGTTGAATTGAAAGACAAACAACTCAGAATTGAAGATGCTTTGAACGCTACTAAGGTAGTGATTTTCAAATCTAGTTATCTGTAGAAATAATAAGTCATTATCATAAAATAGTATTATGTTTTTGCACCTCTTATATTTTTCTAAAAAAAATCCAGGGTCATGTGTGAGTATTTCACATTCTCATGAGAGGGTTTTGCATCATTACCTCAGCCTCTCAAGTGATTGATTTTCAATTATGAAAAGCAAGCTTCTGACTAGATATAATGCAGGCAGCAACTGAGGAAGGTGTTGTAGTTGGAGGTGGCTGTATCCTCTTGCGTCTCTCTGAAAAGGTGGATGGCATAAAAAAGCTGCTGGGTAATCAAGAGCAAAAGGTACCTAGGTTTTTTTGAAAGAAATATATAATTATTCCAGTTATTCATTGTTAAAGTCGAAAGCACAAGAAAAAAAATTCAGTGGTCAATGCATTATCAGCTGTTATTTAAATCATGATTACATAATCTATATCTAATACGTCTGTTAATATATCCAGCTCTATATATCGAGGGTACATAATTTATGATAAATATCTCAATGTTGCTATCTGTCTCTACTCTCTACTCTCTACTGACAAAAAATTCTGAGCTTTTGTTTGCAAATGTGAGCAGATTGGAACTGAGATCTGCAATAAAGCATTAAGCCATCCAACAAAACAAATTGCCAAAAATGCTGGTGTTAATGGGAGTGTTGTTGTAGAGAAGGTTGGTCTCTGAACTTCAGCATATTATAGTTCTTGGCAGCATTATGCATTTGAAGCATTAATTGAGATGTAAAACATTTTGGGGGTTCATCCTCATTATACTTCACTTGTTTCATCTTGCAGGTCTTATCCAATGATGATACAAGATATGGGTACAACGCTGCAAGAAACTCTTATGAGGATTTGATGAAAGCTGGAATTATAGATCCAACAAAGGTATCATCAATAAAATTGCCTACTGATGAATGTACCTAAATGAGCCTCTTGATGTAGGCGAGTGTTGGTTTCCTCTATATTTGTACCATAGAAAGCCCTTATTGATCTAGAAAGATATCTCTAAATGCTTCATATATCTAGATTATTGCAATGTCCACGATAAATTCAGCTCGTGTGGATTTAGCCAAAATTTTTTATTAAGAGCTCAGGAAACAAGAACGAGGCCAGTTCTAATTTGTCTCCAACCTCATGCATGGTAGACTGACTATAGGTTTGCATTTCAATGGAGTGTCTCAAGAATGCTTTAGCTACTTTAAATAATTTGTCTGACTTTTATTTGAGCAGGTAATTAGATGTTGTTTGGAGCATGCAGCATCTGTGGCCAAGATTTTTCTGACATCTGATGCTGTTGTAGTAGACATAGTAGGCAGTAAGGATATCAAGTTCAAGCCCTGCCAAAGGGAAAGCAAATGCCAAACTTAACTAACTCAGTCTTTCCTAAACAATTACTGCCCACGTATCGGTAAATGATGCACAAACAGATGATTCTCCAACCTGCTTTGCTATACAGATAACTTCTTTCATTCAAATTAAAGAAGCTTCAGTTCAAAGCAGTATTGGATCATTCAGGTATTTCGGCCTTTAGCTTTTACTTTACTGAATGATTGTGTGGCTTTGTCAAATAGGCTGCTAGCATCATGTAAAAAAAAAAAAAAGAAGTTTCCGGCTATCATTCTGTTCATTCCCTTCTTTTAGATCCAGCGGGACAAAGACAATGCATCTAGGAGCCATAAGCAGAGCGGTTCAGTTGAAAGCCTTTTAAACCGGTAACGTTAATCAATGCCAACTTCCATCAATCTGGTTACAATTCAGTTCCCTTCTCTTCTAGAAGCAGCCAGCTTCCATTAAAGAAATATGGAATTCCTTTGCTGATTTGCTTTTGCAAAGAAGGCTTTTTTGAAGTGGTAATGCTGCAAACTTAAGGGGTTGCCTGGTGTACTAGTTATTAGCTCAAGGATGATGCTTTCCCATGTATTTAAAGAGGCTGAGGCCACAAAGGAACTAGATGAAAATGTTGTCTTGTAAAAATGACAGAACATGTGTACTAATACTATTCTGGACAGAATTAAAACATATGATGCATTTGCAAAACCAGTACTTTCTCAATCTAGCACATCTATTCTTTTAAACTGAACAATGGTGCATCCATTTCAATCCTTCTAAGGAACTTTATTTCTTCACGAGGATAATTGGTTGTGATGTATTTCTTCATGGACAAGATATTGGTGTTGATAAAAGCTATGATGCGCATGGCTAAGCCTAAAGCCTGGATGAATCACATCATTTATTACGTTCAAAGAACAAATCGTCAACGGAGCGCACACTGGCTTTCAGCCTAAACTGCTAAAGAAATAGGAGAACTAAGTTTGGTAATTGGTACTCTTCCCAAGGAGATAACAAAAGGGCAGTGGAACATAAGGGAGATTAGATATTGCTAACTACGCAGAGATTACCTTATCCTTTAGCAAGATAATGTTCATCAAATAGTGACATTGAGTCGGGACAACCCTTGCTAGTTGGTTCTGTAAAACTGTCCTGGTTTGTTTTGTTGTTGGTCAGTTTCTCTCTATACGCTTTACTTTGTTCTTGAATTTTCTTTGTTTTGTTTTAACAAAAATTTTTCTTTGTAGCATATATTTTCTGCCGTTTGAATTTATAAAACACTTTTATTTATCCAAAAAATAAATAAATAAAACTATCCAGGGTTTGTTGGGTTCATCAACCCGCATTTTATCTTTTTTTTTTAATTAATATTTACAACTTATCTTTTTTGAAAGAGAAATAATAATACCACTGAAGAAAAAGACAGAACAGAACAATAACTGCGAAGTCGTCAAAAAAAAAAATGTTCAGAACCTTCCCAAATCCCAAAAATACAAGTGTTTCTGTCCCTGGGTTAGTTCTGTCTTGGATCTCTCTCTCTTTACACCTATATCATATAGGGGGAACAGCCGAAGGGGGATGAGAGATTCTTCCATTTCTCTACTGGTTTCTTACAAGAACAGGGAACTAAAAAATAAAAAAAAAAAAACCCAGCTTCAAATTTCGTATTTTATCTTGAAGAATCATCACAAAAGAGAGTGAGGAAAAGATGGTGATATTGATGGGGTTAAGCGTCCAGTCCTTACTGGATTTGGTGGTAGCTGGGATTTCTTTGATGATTGGGTTGGGAATTTTTGCTTTCATTGCTTTTATTCTTTGCTCTGCTGCTTTCTGGCACCATGCCAAAGATGTCTCTTAATTTCATATTTCAAACTCAGGTAATGCCTAATGCTTTCTTCTTAAAATACCCTTTGTCTCTTTTTTGATAATCAGATACTGGTTGTCTGTGATTCCTTTGATTTCGTTGGTTTCTGATTTTTTTCCCATGATTTTATCGAGTAATGATTTGATTAGTATACTGTGAAGGCGTGGATTTGGTTTTAGGAATTAAGAATCCCAAGTAAAGAGGATGGTAGAATTGAAATGTTCTGGTTGTTTTGACTATATTTTACTACCAGGAAACAAATCAAGAGCCTCTTGAAAACAACTCAGAACTATCAAATTACATACCATTTCAAACCTGCAGCTCAATTTCATTGTCAATTTTGCTTATAAGAATACGAGCACCGATTACTTGGTTGCATTGTCATAGTTAATGCTTATTACTTGTAGATGATGGTGATAATGTTGAAGCAATCGATGCACCTGCTTTTCTTGGAGGATGTTTACAAATACTATTACCATTGGCATCACATGGCATCCCTTACCACCATGGCAGGGGTGCCACTGCCAACATCCATGGTTCTCCAGTTAGCAGTTTGATATAACCGCCAATCCGACAAAGGGTGGGTGGGGAGGCAACGACTGTTTAACTGCAACTAGGAACCATGCCACGACAAATGATACTTTGCTAGTATTCCTAATGTTTTGTTTCTCCGCAATTAAATTGAAAAGAAAAGCAATAGAAAATGAACCTAACAGGAGTAAAACAATGGGCATCATTGTTCTCACTTCTCAGTGTTCTCAATTCTCTTTGGGAAGAAATTTCTGTTAGCTATGACTTATGTAACCCAGTGATTGCCTTTACAGAAGTTTTATGTCCATTCTAATCAGCTAGAGTATAGATTGATGAATAACACATTGAATAGATGTAAATTTTCGCAGTCCCTTCTAGCAGTCTTTTTTTCCTTTCTTTCCTTCCTTTATATTCATCTTTCTCAGCTTGCACTATCTGTTCTCACTAGTTTCCATCCCTGCTCTTGGATGTCATGAAATTCTATTTCCACCCGAGAGGAGTTAATATAACTATTTTCCACTAGCAGATCACAGACAACCTCTCTCATCTCTGAAGAAAACCATTAAAACTAAAAAGCTCTCTTAATGAAAGCTTCAGCCGCTAAAGCTCCTTGTTATTGAGATTGTTATTTCTGTTCTTTTGCAGGCTGCAGCCTAAACATTTGCTTAATGAAATAGTTGCGATGCCCGCTGTTGATCATAAACCACCCCGCAATTAAGTTCATTAGCAAATTATTAGAGATGGACATTCTTCTTTTGATTATGTCCTGTGCTGATGTTCGCTTCTTTGGTGATTTGCTTACTTGCTGTATCTTCTTTAGTCATAATATTTTCTGTAGATTACAAAAGACTCGGAATTATAACACAGCAGCAAGGAACAAAGTCAAGCAAACTGTAACCTCTGCATCTAACTATTGTTTCAGGTGTCAAAAGTGGTAAAACAGTTACAACATACAAGTAGGAAAGTGCAGTATGTCGTTTCTTTGGGAAGAAAGTTACTTTGCAGCTGCAGTTGCAATACTGGATGGGTTTAATTCGCGTCTTGATGTATCTGGGTCGAGAATGCAGGAATTCTCCTGCATTCAAAATAAAAGCTTCTGTTTCGAATAGTACCATTGTTGAATGTTTCGATCAGAGGCAATTTTCTCCTAATATATTGGTATTTATCTGTTGGTTTATCCACCCTGCACAACTATATTGGCAAGACTAAAAAATCAACTATATACTAATAATTTGCAGACACTTGGAATCTAATGAAGCAGTCACAACTTCCCAGCTCTACAATCAGGTATCCATGCTTAAAGAAATATGCCTGAAATTGGTTCTATTATGAATTATTTTGAGAATGGATTATTTCTTATACAATGATGCTGGAATTTAGAAATTGATAAGTTTTTGGAGGAAAGAAATACAAAACTATTGATTGAATGTTGAGCATTATTCTATAAATAAGATTGGAATTCAAAAAGAAAAAATGAAGGAAAAAATTACAACTGTAACTATTTCTTCTTTTTCTGCTTTTTAGAGTAGACCATGCCTCTGATTCCATCAGGATCAGCCACAAAGCCAAGAGGCCTATAGAACCCCAACACCCTTGGCTCCGAGAATAATGCAATGTTACAAATACCTTTCTCCAACAGGTCCTGAATCAACCGTTCCATCACAGTTTTGCCAAGCCCAATTCCTTGGAACGAAGGATCCACCACAACGTCCCATATTATAGCATTGAAAACCCCATCCCCTGTAGCTCTAGCAAAGGCAACAGGTTTCTGGGTCTTCTCGTACTTAACCCAAAGCATGGATTCCGTGTGTTCCAGTGCTAGCTTAATCTTTTCTGGGTCACGCCTGGGGAATCCTACAGCAACGAAGACAGAGTTGAGGTGGTCGAGGTTGAGGTCGGAGATGGTGCGGCGGAGGAAGAAGCCTCGGGACTCGAGGTCTTCGTCGGAGATGGAGTATTTGCATGTTGTTGTTGTTGGTGAAGGGAAGGTTGGGGTTCGGAAGTTGGAGATGATGCCACGTGAAAGCATTGCTTAGGGGACAATGAGAGAGCCAGAGAAGAGAGAGTGGATAATGAGATGATGTTCATTTTTTGTTTTCGGTTCTATGGTTGTTAAGGGCGGTTGGTTTGGTTGGGTCTTGGTAAGTGACAAGTAATAGAATTGGCAGAAAAATATGGGCCTTCTCCGTCTTTTTTGGTAATAAAAAAGAATGTCAGGGCCGTCACTTCTGCAACTTTGCTTTTTTTACAAAGGATATCCCAGCTTGGATAAGGAAAAGAGTAGGAGATATTTGAACAGATTTGTTGGATGTCACACCAAGCTTCTACAATCCCCAAACCCCCACTATCTTCCTCTTTCTCGAGCCCATTTGAGTTTGGAAGGGCTTCTTACGGGTGATATCTTTTCTCATTTAGAGGAGCTGTTGAAGACTAGGGTCTTTTCTGTATTTCAGGGCATAGTGTCTGCTAATCACATATATCAGGCGTTATGTGCTTCAAAATGAAAGTGTACTACGCCCATCACGAAAATTATTCACATGGTTCCTGGATTAAATGCATAATTGTAATGAACTAACCATTAAAAATTGAAATCAAATCAGAAGTATAATCTAAAAATATCTTCAGCTATCATAAGTTATCAGTGCTTATCCAACCATTTCTAGGTGTCTCATCTCCAACCAAGTCACACACACACACCACAGTCCGTTTCAGAACCTGTTAAGGCTACAATACTAAACAATGAAAACTCAGCTGCCCCAAGGAAACTGCCTACCTGTATATTTTTTGTCATTTTCTTCAATTTATGACAGGTCCTTCTCACTAGTAAAATAGAATACTATTGGTAATACTTCCTCCTTGTACGGTGTATGTTGTTGGGTTTGCATCGGTCTACAGACATCAATCTATAGACCTCGTGTATGTGGAGTAGTTTGTGTTTCAGCAAGTTGCTTGTGCTTTAAAACATGGAGTAGGAAATCTCCAATTTTGTCAAAGCAAGAGTTGAAATCCAGCCATCCTGTATTCATGTATATCATAACCTGACTCAGACTATTGAACAAAAGAAAAAAAAAATGAAAGTCTAGGTTTCTTTTTATACTTTATTAGGTCATTGCTCAGCAATTTATAGTTACTAATATTGGAAACATATACATATATATATACATATACATATATTTATGTATGAATGTATGTATATATGTATGTATGTCACATACAACATCTAGCTCTTTGAATTTTCATGTAACAATTTTTGCAGGAGAATTAAATGCACTAAACAACATTCACAAATGATGATGATGATGATGATTACAACAGCAGCAACAACAATTATAAAGTTCATATGCTACATAGAATACATCAAACACCCTGACATATGATACATGTTTCACCATAAAACACCGATGAGGTTCTCAAGTCATTCATTCCCATTCAACATTCATACTGATTTTCTGAAATCCCTCAACAGAATCTTCAGATATTCTTGCTAAAAGAGTGCTGGGTAAATTCTAAGATAACTGAAAAGTTGAGACACACCTATCCTTCCTGGCTCAAGTAGTTGGTTACCTTTGCTCTGTCTCTGCTTTGAACATGACTAACAGCACTGATTGTTTTAAGCTCTAACTTTTCCTTCCCAATTTTGTTTCTTGTTTGGTCCCTTTTGATCACCTGTTTGTGAAGTTTTTCTGTTGAGGTGGACTTAATAGTTTCATGCTTGTAATGATCCATCCCCAAATTTTGCTCACTGCTGGATGGAAGTTTGTGATGACTTGGCCCAGAAGAGGCGTCTGAAGCCATTGAGTCATCACTCTCATCATCATTCTGGCTATTGCCATCATACTCACCGATGAAATTGTAGTGATCACTTTCATGGATGGAGGAGCCAATATACATGGTCCAACCAGACTCACTGCCGCTATGTTCTTCATCTTCCAATTCCTTGAGGATATGAGATGCCTCCATGGCAGCCCCTAGAGCCAGCTGACAGGATGGAAAGCAAACTCTTGGGTAAGAAACTTGTTAAATACTTTTATTACAAAGTGGAGAGTTCTGCCTTGTTTATTACCTAGAAAGTGGACTTTTATCTTTGTCTCTCTGGACTCTTGCCTTTCGTCAAACAAATGCAACTTTACATACATTGGTCGAAGGAACCCAAGTCTTGCACTGCTTATAAAGCTACTGTAATCAATGGGTAGAGTAATCCTAGCGCCATTACTTCTCTGAATTTAATCACTAGAAGACAAAGTTTTTGTGATAAATATGTTACTGCATCTCATAAATGTGATAAAAATCCAAGCTCTTAAACAAGGAAGAAGTAAGAACGAGAGTAATTCACTTGGTTACTATCCTTTTTACCTGAGAATACCAGAACCTTTACTTCTCCCATGTATCTCATTAATAGCAACCAGCTTTTCTTTTAAGGTGGAAATTAATCAGATGAGAGAGTAAGAATCAGAACGTGGAAATCAAATGAGTCCACACCCAACAAACAAGGAGAATATTAGATCCATATTCTTAAATAGTTTAGAACACTAACTCTTCCTTATTTTCTTAATGTTCATATTATTCATTCCTATTTAATGTCTCTGTCTTGTCATGAGCAAAGATACAGCCCTTTCCTTTAAAATAATACAAAAAAACCCAACAGAGGGATTTGGGCACTTTTTATTGCACGGGAGTATATGATGTTGGCAAAAGGTTGTTTTGTTGTTCTGCTTCAATCTTCCTCAAAAGCATCTCATGTCTTTTTGTTACTTGGGATGATGTTAGCAGTAACTTATAAAAGGGCTGCCACTAATGATTCACATTTATCACATGAATACAAAAGCCCAAATGAGATGCAAGTAGTTGTTGTAACTCTTGACTTTTATGAAGTGTTTGTCCTTAATTCACCTAATCATGTGACTTAATCATGCCTTTCTGATCAAGTGGGCATCCCTATAGTTTTCTGCTTTTTTATAATCTTTCCTCATATTTGTTTCGGTTTAAGTTGGCCTAGTGAGGGCCCTTGCGTCATTCTTGCTAATTTCTAATGCTCACCCTTTAAGGAATCCATGTGACTATAATTCTTTGGAGGTTCCCGTTTTCATAATTAGACAACATGGCCCCAAACAGGAAAGCTTTCTCACTAATTGCATCTTAGCTGTTTGTTTTAGAACATCTGAATACATATGTTCCCACATTTAAAGCAATGCAAAAACTGAAAAGAACGTTGATTATTTACAGGTTTTGCTTGTTTCCTTGAAATCTGCAATTTTCATGTTGATCATTCATCATAGAATCACATTTACATTTGCTTGAATTATTCTGCTGACTGTTGAAATAGGCCTGCCTAACTGAGATCAAGTTCAATTACCTTTCAGTTTCTTTGGAACAATGCTGGCTGCAAAGATTTTTCAAGTTTTCTTAATTAGTCTAACTAAGCAAATAATTAGCTTCAATTTTGTCAGAAATAGGAGGCTGTCTTAAATTATAAATCATGTGATATGTTTGTTAGCTGTATGAAAATGAAGACATTCAAGTAGAAATAATGGCCTTCAATTTCACTTGGAACAGATTAGACAGCTGATCTGAAGAGCTGTTTCATGATGTGATTCGTCATTGACAAATTACAAGAGCTGATTCATTCAAGGGCTCACCTAATCAGACCATTCCAGATTAGACATCATCCGTGGTCAAAATAATATAGGCTGCTTTATTTAAACCTTAGAACTATAAAACTATAGCTTAAAATTTTCTTCGGGAAGAATCTCTCCAATTTCAATTGGACAAATTGCACTACCTTGCTTAATGAAAATTTAGAGGAAGTTCCCATGACAAACCCTTCTTTGTTTGATCAATTGTTTATGATATATTTCTTAAAAGTTTCCTTGAATGAGTGAAAGGAAGAACATGAATATTTCAATTTATTTTTTACTAAAGAATTTGGAGTTAACAGTTACCCAAGTACCAAAGTTGCATCCTATTGATAACTGGATGAAATTTTAAGGGGCAGTGGTAGGGGACCTCTCACTTCACCAGCAAGAAGGGAGTCCAGCCCCCCCACTCTGCCATTTTTCCATTTTGGAGGTAGGTACCTCTCACTTCACCAGCATTTTCAACTTGTCACTGATACCTTCTTTGGAAGATTAGGGCGAACTGCTAAGGTAGGTAGATGCTATGTCAGATTTCTTACACCAATACTACCAAAGTTTTTGCTATAACTGTTCTTAGGTTTTGCCTTGAAGCCTGTAATCAACCTGCTTCAATTTGCAGCTAGGGATGCAAATAATTTAGCTGCATTGCTGGTTCCCCAAACTCAACTCAACTCTACTCTGAAAAAGGTTTAAGAAATCAAAGTTTATAGCAGTGAATGATACTGAAATTGTTATTACTACCATTTCTTGGCTATAACTGCCACTATCTTCCAATCCTTTAGCTCTAGAGGGTAATGGCGACTTTAGCAGCAATTGGAAAAAAAAAAAAAAAAAACAAAAATTCACTCTATTATTGTTTTCTTGGACAAGAAATGTTTGGAGAAGTGGGTAATTTATCATAGGCCAATTCCTTGTATTCCATGCAGAAGAATTTGGAAAAGAAAACCCAAAGTTTGATCTTCTTGGGCCTTAAGGTTCCTTGTCTGGCCAGCATACTATAAGTATTGTCCCTAGTCTAGAGGGCCACGAGCTTCAACCCAATGGCTCATGCTCCAACTTAGGGTTGGATCATCTGCAAGGCCGAAGTTTGATCCTTCTCTTACAATGTGACTTCTGAAGCATAATTGCCACCTTAATGTATTCCATCAGAGTTTGCATTGACTGAAACTTGAAAATTTTTTTCAAATTTGAATCCCTTAATTCAATTTGATTAAAAAAAATTAATAATCCAAATTCATCAATTTGAAACCTGAAATGACTCCAAATTAAAATAATTTAATCTCAAAACAATTCGAATTTCTTTCGACTTGGAACGGCCAAACCCAAACTTAATTTCAATGAATACCAATCTTTTTCTATGATATCTTTTGGCTCATGTAATTTTGGGTGAAGGAAAAAAATCAAGCCATGAAGGTGGCTTTCTGCGATCACTCAAAGAGTGAAGACCATGTGCCTAAAGCAGCTGCCAGTGGGTGTGTGGGTAGCTCCCAACCTCTTTTATGGGTCCTTTTTCACTTAACAAGAAGTGTCATCCATTTTTTGCTACATCAATTTGCATTTGCTTTCAACCTGTTTAAGTAGCACATTGAATGAACCCCTTTTCAAATTCCTGTCAGATAAATATAGTTGCATAAATTTTGCTTTATGAAGAAGCCACAAAATCTGGGACTTTGCATCTTTAAATGCCTCCAGGTAGGAGAGGGGGCTCTGTCCTTTAGGGCTCTTGTTGGTGCAAAAGTGTACTTGATCAACTGCAATAGCTCAGTTTCGACCACAAAGGTCATTTTCTCTGTTTATAATTGAAAATGATGAAAATATCATACAACGTATAGCAATTAATGGATTGAAGTTCTTTTATAGTTGATTTAAATGTCAATTAAATTCATTTTTACGTAACTCTCCTCTACATAATACCAATAGACAATTAGTCATCAATAATAGTATTCATTATTATTACTATTATTATTATTTTGTATGCCACATATAAATATAAGCATATATGGACAATTTTTTAGTACAAAAGAAGTATTAGTATAAAATAAAAATATTATAAAATTTCAATTTCAATTTCAATTTAAATATTTTTTAAAAACAATTACATTAATTAATCAATTGATTTAAGTTTGGGTTTACGGCAATTCAAACACAAAGGGCAATATGGTGAGTGGGTGACCCAAAAAGTAGTGGCAATTTTGAGAATCTAACAAAACCAGGGTTATTTATTCGACGACTACGTAACTCATTCTTTCGCTTCATTATTTTTTCCTCTCTCCTTTTGGGCCCAACGAAAGCACTGTTTTCCTTGTATTCATTAAAAAGGAAATAAATAAAATAAATAAAGATATAAACAGAAAAGCCAACGTCTCTGTGTTCCTGTGCATGTGATCCACACCTTTGTTCGTTTTTTTTTTTTTTTTTTTTTCTGGTTGTTTCCAGAGAAAATTTTGGATCGAAAATCAAAACTTGAGGCAAAAGAAAAAATGGGTTTGATTCAAGTTGTCAAATCAATCAATTGGGAACAAGAAGCTTACCCTGCTTATGAAGATTTCATTGTACTTCCTTTCTTTGTTCTGTTCTTCCCTTCTGTTCGATTCTTTCTCGATAGATTCGTCTTTGAGGTACTTGGTTTTATCTCTTTTATCCTTTTTATGATAATTTGATTGGAGTATTGATTGGTTTCTTTTTCTAAAAGAAAACAATGTTTTGACTTTTTGTTGAAAGTTTTTTTTTTCCTTTTTGGTGTGTTTGATGCTTTATCGTTTAGTTTTATTGAATTGTTTTGATGGGTTGCTTTTGTTGTTATAAGATTGACAAATAGAAGATTCATGGTTTTCTTTTATTGTGTTCTTGCTGCTGCTAGTAGTTTGCTGCATTTGAATGGTATTACATGGGCTTTTATGCTTCACAAGAGGCTTTATATGATGCTATGAGTGATAGTGAAAAGAATTCAATTAGGGTTTTTGGAGTCAGATCCTAGTAAAGATTATGATATGGAGAATCCATTGAGCAATTTTTCTTTTTGCATTACTCTTCACTAATGGAATTCATTTAGTTTGGACTTAATGGGAGTGTTCTTGGCTATGTAAATGCATTGGTATTGGAGTGGCTGCATGTCGTCTCTATCTAAGTTTCTTTTGGGCTACACAATGGGGGATTGCTCTTCGAAGTCTTAACACCCCAAAGTCTACGGCATATCCCGTTGTGTTTGAGCCCATGGCTTGCAGATTTCAATCACAAAAGAGCTGGTACTTGAACCACCAGGCAAGAGGCCTAGGTTTGTATTGGCCCTATTGGTCTTAGTTAGTCGTACCATTGCATTGTCTTACTAGCTGAATCTATGTTCTTGACAATTACTCATTAATGTTGCCAACATTAGAAGATGAGGCCTGGAAGTTTGAACTTCAGAATTCATGATGGTTGTAATGTAATTATTCTGTTATTGTTGTTGTCCTTAAAATTCTAACATTTGCCCAAAATACTTGCTTCCAGTTAACAATTCATATCTTCTAAGACACATTGAAAGTTTTCTTTTTTTTGCTACATGTTTAGCTTGTGCTTGAACTTGAGAATTCTTTGGAAGCATGATGTTTAACAAACTTGTATTAAGAATTCTTTGGTGGCTTGTCCTTGGGAGTTGCTGCTGGTCTTTATTTCTACATAACACTACTGCATTGTGTGTGGGCTTGTGCCGTGCTATTTGAAGATTTACTTTAAGATTATTTTCTATGTATGCAAGTGCTGTGTGTGTTGATATACAAGTATTTTGACTAAAGTTTGAAACTTCCACCATTATAGGGAGACAGTTTGTTTCAATTTACTTGCTAAATGACTTGAAATAAATTAAACTGAGGCGACCATTTAGTGCAGATAAAGTTTAATTCATTGTTGATATGAATAAGCATAAGTTAAGTAGATTGAAGTGTTTGTCTTGAATGTTTGGGGGAAAGGAAGTCTATGTTTGGCTTATTGGTTTTATGTAATGTAGTTGCTATCTGCGTTTAACGGGTTTGGTCACTCCTCTCCCATGTTTCCTGTCTCTCTCTTTTTCCTGTAACTGTCCTTTCTCCTAACAGTTTATTCATTTGGAACATATCTTACATGGTTTCAGAAAGTTGGAAGGCGGTTGATTTTTGGAAAGGGACACCAGATGCTGGATACTAATACAGAGGAGAGAAGGAGAAAGATTAGAAAATTTAAGGAGTCGGCTTGGAAATGCATTTATTATCTTTCGGCAGAAATTCTGGCTCTCTATGTAACTTATAATGAGCCCTGGTTTAAGAATACAAGATACTTTTGGGTAGGGCCTGGAGATCAGGTCTGGCCTGATCAAAAAATTAAGTAAGCTTCATCGACAATATACAAATTAATTGCTCCTTTTTGCTTCAAATATTAGAAATGGCTTAAAAATATCCTTGCATTTATTACACATTCAGAAATATGAGAACTGCAGCTTTATGAACTCAATAGACTAACTATTATGTTTCTCTTCCAGATTAAAATTGAAGGGACATTATATGTATGTTGCTGGATTTTATACATACTCTATATTTGCTTTGATTTTCTGGGAAACAAGGCGTTCTGACTTTGGAGTCTCAATGGGTCATCATGTTGCAACAGCCATCCTCATTGTGCTATCTTACATATTTAGGTATGCCTTGACAGGTTCTTACTGTAATATAAGATATTAGGCTTGTAGATTTTTAAAATTTTATAGAATGGTTGTTTCTTTTCTTATGCCAGTTTCTTGCAGATTTGGCCGTGTTGGTTCAGTTGTTTTGGCAATTCATGATGCTAGCGATGTATTTCTGGAGATAGGGAAGATGGGCAAATATAGTGGTGCCGAAAGACTTGCTAGCTTTGCATTTCCAACTTTTGTATTGTCTTGGGTCTTGCTGCGCCTCATATACTTCCCTTTCTGGGTCCTTTGGAGTACAAGGTTTGTATAAATTCATGTCTGGTATATATTTTCTGCCCAACTTTTATGAGGTCTCTTTTTAAGCACTTGAGAAACACACCCAAATCCATTCCTTATACATAGCACTGAAGTTGAGGGAGGATAAAAGCAACCATAAAAAATGTTATGCTTACACAGAATAATAACTGGTATTGAAGTAACCAGCAATCAGTATGCTATCTCTCTCTCTCTCTTTCTATATATATAAAGAAAGATAGAAAACTTCTCTGGATTTTTTCCACTTACACATGATCCCCGTTGTAAGGCCTAGACATTGGAATAGTCCAGTAATGTGAAATTTATATTTTAGATCTCTAGATTTTAATCTGAATTTGGAACTTTGATAACACTCTGAATGGCTAATAAAAGAATTTTGTATCATGAGCACCCTGCTCCATGTTTCTCAACATTGAAAGTTTAACCCTTTTCCCCCATGATATCTGAGTAATAATGGATCCCTTTTGCTATCTGCTTGCTTCAGTATGTATAAAAGATTTATTCCACTGATTTATTATAATTATTTTGGGAGTGGTGAGTTCTGGGGTTCCAAGGACTATTTCTTGCTACAATATGACAGAAACTGTCTTTCTCTTAATGAAAAATAAATACAAAGTTTGCCTCCTGGTTTTGATATAATCCAGACAATAAAAATTCACTTAGATTTTTTTTCTAATTTTGTTCTTTCTATTTATCTTATTTATCTCTTCTATTACAGTTATGAAGTTGTCCAGACATTGGACAAGGAAAAGCATCCAGTGGATGGACCAATTTGTTATTATCTGTTCAACACACTTCTATTTTGCCTGCTTGTGCTTCATATTTATTGGTGGGTACTCATGTATCGAATGCTTGTCGAACAAATCCAAGCAAGAGGCAAAATTAGTGAAGATGTTAGATCAGGTAAGTACAGCACTATTTTTGTCACGTGGAAATTACTGCATGTAAAGACACAGATGAATTATATGAAGTGATAAATCAATCTCAATAAGAATTTCAAACGTGCAAAGCATGAATTTACTATTTTTATTTTTTTGTCAACTGGCTTACGTCCTGATTGATAAATAATAATTGGGGGTACATGGAGTAATCAATCATCAGATATCTAATAACTGGTCATATGAAATCACTTGAACTGAATGTCGATTTTACCCACCTTAGGATACTGCACAAATTTTTGCTCATATGTGTAAATAACGCTCTACACGAATGAATGCTGTAAAAAAGAGTTTCATACCCTTGTACATGCATATTGTCATTTCACATTCCTCCATAACGTGCTTTCAAGTGGCTTTCCCTTTAACTTCATAGCTGGCTGTTTTTTTTTTAAGTTTTCATTTTGACCTTTTATTATCTTATGCAGATTCTGAAGATGAACATGACGATTGATCTAGAAAGAAGAAATACTGCATTAAAAGGATGGCTGAAAAGGTAATCTTACTTTTACTTGAATGCCTCATAGCACATCGATTTTGTGTGAAATTTTGGTTTTCAACGTCTTTTCATTGACTTCTTTCTCTGTAAACTTAATACTGTCCATTTTCACTCAAACTGATGGAAAGCTCTCTTTGTAAGTTCTTCTGCAGATGGAGAACAACCCTGATTTACACATTGTATTCTTTGTATGTCCTTGTAAAGGGAAGTTTAATATTGTTTGGTGGTGAGGTTCGGAAGCATTTCAGAGGGTTCGGATTGAAGAGAAGTTTAGTTGTTGATTGTTGATGTCAGGGTTTGGCACCTTACAGTTCACAATATTGGGTCTAGTCACCACTAATTCTTGTTGTAAGAAAACACGTTGCCATGAAACTGTAATTCATCAACTCGAAGATAACTCTGCAGCCTAGTTAAAGGTTAGCTTATGGATTAAAAATTTTTACTCTTGAACCAATGAATCTTCCTTTTTGTTTTTTGTCTAATTGAAGCTCATTATTGCATTGTAGGTTCAATTGTCCATAGAGATTTTTAGGATTAGATTGTTGGTCTGAATCTGATTGTTAATTTTAATTAAGACCGATTCTTGAGGTTGATTTTTTTGTCCTCATGAAAGCATAGCATTTTATACTCAGTTTTATTTTTTATGGAGTCTAAAAACTTCCCTGCACTGCACGTATATAAAATTTAAATTTTCCTTTGTCTAATTCTTAATACACTAACATTGGTTCTCAAAAAAAAATCTCAAAATTCAGTATAAATTTTATCATTTGAATATTTGCTATTAATATATATATACGGACATGAGAGAAATTATTTGATATACTAACAATAGAGCTTTTTAATTTTATAAACGGAGTTAAGATGATGATTAGGGATGTGATTAATTGAATTTGAATTGATACAATATTAAATTCGAACTCGATTCGAAATTTGAGGTTTGAAATTCTGTTTGAATTCGTTCAAATTTTGTTTTTTTAACTTGAATTAGACTAGAGATAAAAATAAAGTTATTCGAGTTTGTTCGATTAGACTCGATTAATATATAAAAATAAAATTGATTATTTGTGTTCGAGTTCGAGATATTTCATTAATTAAAATAATAAAAATATATTTAAATATAAAATTTTGATTAGGCTCGCAAGCTACTCAAATCAAGTATAAAAATGTTCGAACTCAGCTCGATCGATGAGTCGAGCTACTCGAGCTCGAGCTTGAGCTCGACTTGATAATAATTGAGTTGAATTCGAATTTTATTCGAATCGAATTCGAGTAGCTTGCGAGTATTAATGTATCATTTATACTCTTAATAATGACAAATAATTTTTTTAAAATTAATTTTTTTAAATATATAAAAGATGTATTTCATCTTAATTTTACTTGTGAAATTAAAAATTTTATTGTCAGTGCATTTGATAATTTCTCACATATATATATAAATATATATATATGTATATATGTATACATATATACATGAAATTAAAATCTTAAATTCATTTGAAAAAAATACTCAAAATTGTATTATAAAAAGAAATGCATAATATTTAAATAATTTCTCTATTAACAATTTTGATTTTTGATTAAAGAACTTAATAAATTCGAACACTAATAAGTTCACATTAATTTATAAACCTAAAACCAAATATCTTTCTAAAAAATAAAAAAACTTACAAAATGATCATTAAAATACCATATTTTTTATTTAATAAAAATGATTACCATTTTAGTTTTATTTATTAATAGTGATTTAGAAGGAATATAAAAAATCTTCCCCGATAAGTTCTTTTTGGTAAGAAATTCTCTTATAAAATGTGTATGGCTAAAATATCTCCTTTTTTTATAATTCCTTCCTCTTTCAGATCCTTAACTTCTCTATCTATTTCATGATTATTTCATGATTTACAGTGATACAAAATGAATACATTTTGCAGTTGTTGTTATGGTTTTATAAATTCTTTGCATCAAAATTTTTATAAAATTATAAAATAGATCATTAATTCACTCATTTAACTGAAAAAAAATTACTGTAATAAGATTTTTATGAAATAAATTATTATAATGATAGACATATCTTTATAAAAATTATATCACTGGCTCGACGTTAAGCTAAAGGAGTGTTGAATACCAATTAAAATATCTTGATTATATATATGATCTATGAAATAAAAGCTTCATCAAATTTCATCTCTGATGCCATCTAGGGCAGGGCCAGTTGGGGAGGGCCGGAGGAGCCGAGGAGGAGAACAAACACCGTCTCTCTTTACTAACGGGTAAGTCCCTTTGCTTCTTTCTCCTTTTTCTTCAAAACCCCAAGCAAAGAGGCTTAACTTTTTTTTAACCCATCTTTGTTCTTAATTCTCGTTGAACACTGTTCGATTGTTTAAATTTTTATGCTTTATTAAAGGGGTCTGGGCATAAAACAAATCAGTGCAGTTGTCATCGGACAAAATTCTTGTTTAGATTAATTAAGTTGTGAAGACAACTTTTCCCAGTTATGCATATGAAATATTTGAGAAATATGACAGAAGGAAAATTGGGTTTCCTTGTATGAGGAGGAAAAAGAGTGATTTAATGATTGTATGTATGAAGTTTGCCTTCAGGTTGTTTTTGGAAGTAACCCATTTTTTATTTTCTAATTTCTTTTCCTGGTTTAGTGAAGTGTATCATGAAATTTTTGTGATGTTGGAGTGTCCTTCCCTTTGGGAAATGCCCAAAAGATCATATCCAAAGAAATAATTTTAACTCTTACACAGTGTTTGAATAAATGTTAATAAAAAAAGAAAAAAAAATTTAAAAAGAAAATGATTTATGTATGTCTATAATTAAAATTAATAAAAAAAATTTTTAACAATCATTGTTTAGATAAAAAATAAAAAAAAATTCATTATAATAATTTTTTTCAATTATAAATTTCATTATCTGTAATTTTAGAATACTCTTAGATCATGATATATTTATTATCTTGTTTGATCTCAAAATTACTACTATATCAATAGTTTTTAATCAAGTAAAATAAAAAGATATTTTACAAACATATATGGATAGATTTTTTGGTCATTACTAAAATTTCAATGTACTATCACTTTGACGATGTATTCATATAAAACTATTAATATAAAAAGTGTAATTATATAAAAATATTGCGTACTAGCAAATTATATGTTCTTTTGCACCAAACAAAAAATATATATATATTAGCATATAGTTGTCTAATATAAATTTATTTTACCAAAAAATAATAATTTTGAAAAAATTACAAGAAGATTATAATGTGATTTGATTTATTTATTAAGTTTTTAGTATTAATAAAAATATGAATATAATAGTCTTTTATAAAAATAAATTTTTTTTTAACTTTTTTTTTCTTAGCATCTTTTTCAAATTGAAGTATTAAAAAAATAAATATTACAAGGAAAAACAAAGGTTATCGATTTTTCACTTTCTTTTTTTTTAAATTAAAAGTTAATCCAAACAAAAAATTTTTTTTTTTATTTCCATTACTTTCTTTTATTTTATTTTCATTTCCTTCTCATCCCCTCAATCCAAACATACTGTGAGTCATTTATAATCTTTGTCGCAAATTGATATATATTTTTTTCAATTTCAATCTCTTATACCCAACTATCATTTTCTGGATTTATAGATCGATGTTGATGATGTTTCTGTGTCCTTAATTTGGCAGTTTGAACTTGATTTTAAATTGTAACAATGGTAGATGTCATAATGGAAATACCCCCACCTTCCAGATTCTTTTAGGAAGATCTTAACAACTTTATGCCTCCATCCCCATCTCTTCCGTTGCCATTCCTCGTGCTTTCTAATCCTAAGCGTGATAAGCCCCTTCGCCCATCTCTCCTCGTCATTGCGTTATCTTCTCCGTCTTCGAATATATTCCACCATTTGTCACTCAAGGCCTTGTCACCTAATAGATGTTGAACCCTCACTTGGAGACAAAATTTGCAACATCTATTCCCTCAATGATGGGGATAATTCTACTCTTCTTGTATCAGTTCAACACGGTGCGTCTTCAGAGAGATCTGAGGATATTGTTCCTGAGAGAGGGTTCTGACTTTGGATCCAATTCAGAGCCAGAACTTCAGGGGCAAGCTCTCCCCAGATGAAACGAATGCTTTTAAGCTGGAGACATTAGCAGAAAGAAAAGGATTGAGTGGTGGCAATTTAGGTTCCTCCCTGCTAAAGGGTTTAGACTATTTTCCATCAGGTAGTTTGATTGATGGCCTGTCTGCTGCTCCATTGAGTCGATGCCAATTGAAGAACATAAAGGAAGCATTGTGTGTTTCATGGCCTGAATTTGGTAATTCTGTGGTGGCTCAGATTAGATCTCTACTGCAAAGGAATGCGCTGCCCAGCTTGGACTTGAGCTTAAGGGGAGAGTTGCTGCATCAATATGCAAGGTTCAATCGGATTAAGCATCAGGCTCATGATACTGCATTATATACATAGTGAACAAGGTTTACGCATTCACAGACTTTACTCCCTGCTAATTGTAATAAACATGTTTTTTTCCACGACATTATATGTCAGTCTTGAAATATCAACGTAAGATTTAGGCCTTGTCTTTGGCATTGGTAGGTTGGATTGCCTTAATTGGTTTCGAACTGTGGAAGGAGTATATTGTCTCATTCTGATTGCTGTTTGCAAGTAAGCATAGAAAGCTGGGTTTTGCCAGTAAATTGAAACCAAATAATAGGATTGTTGGGACTGAGACTTGATTTTTCATGGTCTGGCTGTTGGTTATATGCAAAATGATCACTCTAGGGGCTCACACCATTGGAATGGCCCGCTGTGAGAATTTTCGAGCTAGAATTTATGGAGACTATATAGCAACTTCAGGGAAAAACCCACTATTCGATTCATATCTCGAAAATCCATTTGCCCTGCAAGTACTAGCTCTGGAGACAATAATATAACAGTAATGGACAAAGTAATACCAAATCTTTCCGCCAATTCTTTTACTGCACACTGCTGAGAGGTGAAGGGTTGCTTAGTTCAGACCAGGAAATGTATTCCAGTATTTTCGGAATCGAAACCGAAGAGATTGTCCAGAAACATGCAGAGGACTTAATGGTGAAACTGGGAAACATTAGTAATTAAGATAGCTTTGTCAATGGTGAAGGAAGAATTGAAGATTTGTCGACACTTACTTGCAAAAACACTGTTATTTAAAAAAAAAACAAAAAACTGCAATTTAGAGAGTGAAATGAGTTGTATGTATTGAGATTTAAATTACAAACTTATTAAATGTTAATGACTCAATTAAATTAAGTCCAGAATTCAAAAAAAAAAAAAAAAACCATTATTTGTCAGTGAACTATACAGCAAAACTGTTTGTTTGTATAAAGAAGAAATAATAAAAAGTTTTTATTTGTAGTTTTCATGAGTTATTGAAAAAACTGAAGTTTCATTGTACAAGAACAGGAAAATTGAAGTTTCTGTAACATTCATTTCAAACCAACTTTGCACAAAAAAAAAAAAAAAAGTGATTCTCCTAGTGAAAATTGCTTGTGGAAAATGATCTCTTGAGCCACTTTGGCCTAGGTGGTTGTATAAATGATGACTAGAGATAAAGATATTAAGTTCAATTCATCATAATGTTCTATTCTCTCCCATTAAATTGAAAAAGTAAAGGTTTATGAAGGTATCCATTTGCACCTTTTTCTTTCTTTTATGCGGGCACAAAAAGTCTACACACGTTTAATAGCTTTAACTCAAATTTCCATGCTTAATATTTAGGAAGAAAAATGTAGTGTGAGAAGTTTTGACCAATATAACAAGTTAGTCGGCTGCGTATTTTTTTTCACCTATAGTACTTCTCAATTTCTTCCTTCTTCTAGCACTTATGACTTTTTTTTTTAGCCAAAATATTTTGGATTTATTTTATTGATTCTTATAATATTATATATAATTTATGATGCATATATTAAAAATATTCAATTATAATTATAATTTGCACATTTAACTGCTTATAAAATAAATTTTATAATGAATTCAAAGTTTAAATCATTTTATTTGTATAATTATTTTTAAGAGATGGTATTCAATATATTTACTATAATAATAATTATTTTTATTCTTAAATTATGATTTTTTTATTTAAAAAAATTTATATTTCTATTACTTTGATGTGACTCAGAGCTTACATTATAAATTTAAGAATTAGGTAGGAATTAATTAGTTTCTTTGAATTTCGTTTTCACATGTTTTTGAATTCTTTTTGTTATTGGTATGTATGCGTTGAAAATCTTGAAAAATTAATGTTCTTTCACTTGGAACTTAAAATTTACGGTTTGAACACAAAAAAATTCAAACTTTCGGCCTCCTAATTCTAAATGCAATGACATGGGCCATATGACACTATGATGGTCTCTCCCAAATAGCAAGTAAGGCTCTGTTTGGAGCTCGACAGCTCAAAGATAATGGATCCCAAGGACCACACGTGCGTGCCACAACAAATTGTTTGATTTCTTTGGGATTGTTAACAAGCTAATTGACACTAGAAGGATTAAATTGATATAAATTGATATAAATTGAGAACTTTATTAAAAAATTTAATCAGAAGTTTGGGGATGAAATTGATGATTAAGTTAAATACTACAGAAAGAACCTTGACAAACGTCCAACAAGGAATGCCGGAATGAAATTAAACATAGAAAGAGAAAATTATTACTAGTTCATTGGCATGCGTAACTCTTGCTTGGATTCGGTCCCATCGATTATTTTTCATAAAATTAATATGAATCAACGATGAAGAGTGAAATGTATACAGATGATGGATCCGATTATAAATTGTGAATCTTATATATGAGAATTATGAATTTTATGTAAAAAAAAAATTAATGAAATATCATAATTTTTTATTAGAATGATTTATGTTCTTTTTTTTTTTTTTCAAATGGCTCATGATTAGATTCGATCAAGTCCGAAATTGCGGCTGTACCTCGTCGTGTAACATGTTTGAAGATTGAGATGGTAATACGTATGAAGAACCCAAAACCAACCTCTCGAATTGCTCATCAAAGAGAAACAAGAAAAAACAGACAAAACATTAGGTCGTAGAGTTGTTGACAAAAGATTTTTTTTTTTTTGTTAATGAAATTATTAAAATATAAAAAAATTATAATCCTAATATAAAATTAATTAATAAATTAAAATATAATTAAATAAATTTAATAATAAATTAAATTAAATTAAATTTACACACAACATATCTTAAACTTAAAAAATAAAGATTTTAAATATTTTTTATCACTAAATCAAAATAGCAAACAAAAGTTGTTATTGTATCTACAAAAAATTCTAAACCATCAGTCAATCTCTGTCGCAAACGTGTAATCGTGGAATTGCTTTGCTCACCAAACCAAATCGAAGTAATAGTAAGACAACCAGAAACGACTGCTACCCATTAGTTACTATTTAAAAAGCTACAGAAGTTGGAAGGAAAGGAAACCAAAGGCGGTCCATCTCATTGGTTCCCTTAGCACTAAATACTTTTGAAAGTTAGAAAAGGAAGCTAGAAGGAATCGATTCCATTTTTTTCATTACAAACCAATCTTTATTTTTTTCGAGAGATATCATGGAAATAAAAAATAATATTTTAAAAATAACCACAACAATCAATTAAAGTAAATTCGAAAATTAACCCTATCTATTTCTTTTATTCTCTTTCTCGTAGCTTTTCTTTTTCTTTTGGAATTTTGGTCCACGGCTCAAATGAAAAGGAAAGATATATTTATTTGTGTTTTGTCAACATTAAAGAATTGACAATTCATGACAATAGAATCTATTTTCTTTTTAAGTAGAATGTTCTACATTGAACATGGACATTGACTTTTTGTTTTTTTTTTGTTCTCTTTATAAGATGCATGAAATATCTTTAGTCCTATAAAGAACTTCAAAGGGAGGAAGATTTATAAAATTTTTATTATTCAATATTTCAATTTTCTTGTTTTGAACATCAAAATTTGAAAAATAATACTTTGATCCATAGGCATTTCACGTCATTTCATTAATTGAGCATTTATGATAACACTTGACAAATATATGATAATATAAAATATCTTAAAGAAAAAGATATAAGTAAATCAACCATACTTAAAAACATTAATAACCAAAACGTTATTAATATAAAAGGATGATAAAATAAAAAAAATATTGAAAAAATTAATTGATCAAATATGTAATTTAATCTTATTCAATTTTGGTGCCATCAAATCTTCTCATAACTCATTTCATATGTAATAAAATGAGAAATGTCCTGCCATAGACAATGATTGATTTGTTAATGTCTTTGGGAAATATTCATTGATTGAGCTTCCTTCCTTGCAACTTCAAAACATTGGCCTTTGAGGAATTGAAATTGGCCCCTCAAAAACATAAGGAAACACAACTTCAATTTTGGTAAGGATCAAACAATGTTCTTATGATCTTTCTATAATAGCACTTATGGCTTTGGCTATATCTCATTTGAGCCAAACACACAACATCTAAATAAAAAAAAAAAAAAATCCAAAACATTAATAACCATCCAACCATAACATCATGTACTTGTATTCTTTTACGCAAATTATAATATTAATGAATCAAATTTAAAATAAAAATTACTAATTATTATATATTATCTCGTTACGTACATTCTTAATTTTAATATATCGTTATATAAAAATATATTATTAAGAGTTTGAAGATAAAATTATCTAAAATTAGTTCAATTAAGGATAAAAAAATGTCCTTAAAAATGAATTAACTATATGATTGATTTTTCAAATTGCTTTTTTTTTAGATTATTACATTATTTTTTTTTAAATTTAATGACAATCACAAAATCTTTAATACTATATCATATTTTCAAGAAAATTTAAATTTATCAGTTCAATTTTGAAAGGGATAAATATGAAGATGAAAAGATTCAAATTTAAAATTTAACTCAATTATTTTTAAAAGTCAACAATAAATATATTTAAAATTCAAATTTTAATACCTATAACTATTTTTTTATTCTTAGATTACAATTTGTTTGGTACCTACTTTTTTTTTTGAAATAAAGGAGTAAGATCTTATTCTATAACTCAACCAACAAATAAAAATACTAAAGCACATATTCTTTAAACAAATGTGATCTTACAACAAGAAAATTTATTGCTATAAATGTGTTTAAAAAAAAATTGAAAATGATGGGCAACTCTATAATAGAATTTATGAGATATATTTGGAATGGATATTATGTGAAAAATATATATCTATATTTATGTAAACAAATATCGGTACGTGACAGATTGAGAAATCATGGTCCAATCTTCAACGGCCCTGCCCTTCTCTCACCGCCAACCCAAATTATAAGCATAGTTCGGAAGTAAATATCCAAAGCAGAGAAACAGTCCATCTGAGACGCAAAGACTTGGCTTCCCGGGATTGAATAAGAGGCACCCAACATTTGTTTATTTAATTTAAAGAAAATCCCCCATCCAAGAAAAAATCTAAAGTACCACTAGTATTAAAGGGCTCTCTCTTTCTTCTTTTATGTGAATCCATTCTCGAGAAAGTGTTTATTTGCTTTGCAGATTGTCTATTCCCAACTTCCCAGAAACGAAGAAGAAAATCCCGGAAAATCACATTCGCTTCTATTCCGAGAAAAGAAACGAGAGAAATAGAATAACCATATTTTTTTTATATATGTGTAAGGAGAAGCGGTGAACTCAGTGTGACTCATTTACTATAAAGAACACACAGAAAAAAAGAAAAAAAAACGACTCATTCGGTCTGACTCGGTGAGTACACTCGTCATCATTGCTGAAAATCTTGCCTTTTTTTTTATTGATTTGATTAAATTTTTAATTATTGCTTGTTTTGTCATTCTGTATTCTGGGTAATCATTATTTTTTTCATTATTTGATTTGTTTTGTTTTATTTTATTTATTTATTTGTTTGGGTAAAGGTGGTTGTTTTAGATCCAAATAACGTGTGGAATAGAGGTTTTGGTATATTTTCTTGTTTCTGTTTGATACTTCGTTCAAGGTGCTGTCATTTTTTTCTGAATGTGATTTTTTATATGTTTTCAGAATGGTGGGTCAGTGAGGATCAAAATTTTGTGTTTTTATTGTTTGTTGAATGTAAAAGGCGTTTGTTTTGATCTTTGAAGATGTTATTTTGGTGCTCTATGTAGGATTTTCTATATCTGTTTTTCTGACAAAAGCTCACCAAATAAAGCAAAAACGAACGAGTTTGTTTGCTATTGCTTGATTTTGCTCTTTCTTTGTTACCTTTTACGCTAAATGTCTGACAGATTTTGAGTTTTTAATTTGAAAAATGAGATATTGATTACCAGTAACACCGCTAATCGTGACAGTTAGCAATCCAGGGACATAATAAATATGTATTGCTGTAATCTTTTATGATGATGATCTAAATAGCTGCTTTCTTTTCTCTTATAGTTGTGGAGTTTGATGCTTTCATTATTACCTTTATGATATATTAACGTTTTCCAAAGATACTGAAATTAATCATCCTAATTTCCCTCTCATTTAGTACAAAAGGAGTTGTTGAAATTTTTTATTTCCACAAAACTATTGCCGCTGTGTCCATCCTTGAAGAACTGGGTCAGATGCGTTTTTTCTTTTATTTATTTATATTTTAATTTTTAAAGTTATACAAAAGGAGAGCATAAATATATACAAAAAGAGAGCATAAATGCTGTAGTCTTTTATTTTTTTTATATGTGAGGTGAGATAATTTTGGTTTTGATAATGAATTTTACTCCTTATTTTCAATTTTGTTGTTGACTGAAGTTTTTATTATTTTCTTGTTTTATGCATGCAACTTTTATATGGAAATGATATACAGGCAATAAATGGCTGTCTTCGTTTCTAGTTGCAAACTTGTCTGTCTTATGTTGGATGAAAATCTAGTTTCACTGATGTGCTTTACAGGCATGCCTTTTAGTACTGGAACGTTGAAGCATTTTCAGTGTCCTATAGGCCGTAGCTATGTTTTAATTGTTTCCTTGCACTGCTTATTTATTGTTTTTTTCTTTGTTCACTTATACCAGAGGTAGCTGTCATATCAATGGCTCAAGACAATTCTGGTAGTGAATCACACCATAAAAAACTAGGGCTCTTAAAAGATCAAGTTCGGCTGGTTAAGCGAAAAGATTGTGATCGCCATGAGATTTTTTCAATCCAAGATCCCTTGTCTTTTGAGAAGGGGTTCTTTATTGTTATCCGTGCATGCCAATTGTTAGCCCAAAAAAATGATGGAATAATATTGGTAGGATTAGCAGGTCCTTCTGGAGCAGGGAAGACTGTGTTTACAGAAAAGATACTCAACTTCATGCCCAGCATTGCTGTTATATCAATGGACAACTATAACGATTCTAGTCGAATTGTTGATGGCAACTTTGATGGTAATTCATCTTTTCTCTCATTTTTTTTATCCTTTTGAAAATGTGGTACTATTGGTAGTTATTCTCAGGAAGAAGCTATGGAATTCAAGATGTCTTCCCACCACTTTTTTGGATTAATTTTTTTGTTCTTTTATTTTTAAAATTAATTGATAACTTGGTATGAAGGATATTTGCTCTGACATGGTTGTTTGACCGTGATTTTTGTCTGTTTTGTGAACAACCTATTTAGAACCATATTGCAAGGTGCTATTCCTTATTGCAAGAATGTATTTATAATTATGTTAAATTGATCAAGGGAATCACTCAATGACGTAAGTCCGACAATGGGGTAGTATGTTAGCTGATGGCATGACTATTTACTATCAGTAGTAACATTAAAAGTTGTTCCTGATTGATGTGAAGGCCTTGGGTTTGACAACTAATCTATTTAAACAAAGAGGAGATAAAAAAAATGCAAGCAATATCAGTTTGGAATTGCCTTTGGTGTCACATTGAAGTGCTAAACAAAATTTCCTTGTTTGAATAGCTTAACTTCTGTTCTGGCTATGATGCTCTTAGAGCATGTAATTAGACTTCAGAAGTGGTGGGGAACCCTATTAATGAGTTAAATGCTTTCTGTGGTCTACATCAGTGGTTTTCATTATTTCTCCTTTTAATCTAGGTCATTTTTGGTAGGTTTTCTTTATGGACAACATATTTTTGTTTTCCTAAGGTTTTCTACCATTCTTTCAATTTTAATTGCATGGATAATAAAACCTATTATATTCTTACATAGATTCTCGGCCTCAGCATTTCCAACTTAGCATCTAATGATAGTATTGGGAAATAACCCCTAAAGAAAAGAAACTATTTATGTCTCCAGTGTTAATGTTTTAGTGGTCTTGCATATCTTTGATGAATAAGTTTCTCTGTTTTGTAACCTTTCACTCATACCTTCCTTCCATTTTGAGTTGTTTTCCCTATTATCTATTTTTCTGGGTCAAGTGCATTATCATGAATGCCCTTAAATGTGCTTTATTTTGATAGGAATGAGTTTTACTCATCAATAGAAAATGAGATATGACTGGCTGCTTTAAATTTTTGTTTGAATATCTATTTTGTTTGGAATTAGAAGTTGAGTGTTTCAACTGAAAGCAAGCAAAGCGGAAAAATAACAATCTTCTGATTCTTTTAAACAACAGATCCACGCTTGACAGATTATGATACGTTGCTCCAGAATGTTCATGATTTAAAGGAAGGGAAGGAAGTCCAGATTCCCATCTATGATTTCAAGACTAGTTCCCGAACAGGATACAGGTTGAACACTGCTTCATTTAGTGCTTATCAGTACTATCATTTGCTTAAAAAGCTGTTAAGGATTAAGTTTTCGCAGGTTTGCCAAAGGAAAAGTAATGGTAATAGTAGTAACATTTGATTGTGAATTGTAGAAGTCCTGATCAATTTTGTTTACAGAATTGGATTTACTGCCATCGTCAAACCATAGTATGAGATTAATCAGATTCTTAATCAGATAGTTTATACTGCTTTCATATCTGGGCGATAGATTTTATATTTAGTCTAGCATGTATCTATGACAGAACCCTTGAAGTCCCGAGCTCGCGCATTGTAATCATTGAGGGCATCTATGCTTTGAGTGAAAAGTTGAGACCTATGCTGGATCTTCAAGTATCTGTCACTGGGGGAGTTCACTTTGACCTTGTTAAACGAGTTCTACGAGACATACAACGCGTTGGCCAAGAGCCTGAAGAAATAATCCATCAAATTTCTGAAACTGTATGTTCAGCTCCCTTGTTTTTTTTTTTTTTTTTTGGTGAAATTTATTACCAGAGAGTGAGAAAAGCTTAGTTGGTTGTTGTTTTGTAAAATTACAGTAAGCTACTAAGCTACTTTAATGTTTCAGTGCACTATGGTTGTTTTCTAGAAGAAGTCAGCATGTTGTCTGTTATACAGGTATATCCAATGTACAAGGCCTTTATCGAGCCAGATCTCCAAACAGCACATATCAAAATCATTAACAAGTTCAACCCATTTACTGGATTTCAAAGTCCGACTTATATTTTAAAGGTTACTATTTGCCCCAACTTCTTTGCTTGTTTCTCTATGGTACAAATTATAAAGATACTGGTGATTGTACTTATTTCTATCCCAGTATCTATGTCCTTATCCGTTCTGGCATCTCAGTTTTTCTGTTTATTGTAGTCAGCAAGGAAGTTTACAGTGGATCAAATTAAGAGTGTTGTTTCTGAAGCACATACAGAAACAAAGGAGCAGACTTATGATATATACCTTCTACCTCCTGGTGAAGATCCAGAATCTTGCCAATCATATCTGCGGATGCGGAATAAAGATGGAAAATATAGTCTCATGTTTGAGGTTTGTCCCTTGAATTTCTGTCTCTTATTATCACGAGTTGAGATCCTACATATGTGACTTGTGAGTTCATATCTTCATAAAATTTCAGTGGTCCTATAATTCATGTACTACAAGAGTTAAGATTATTGTACGACTCTGGAGGTATTACTATAGATATTTTGAGAAAACATGTATGTCTCTAGCTCTAATTAGATATTCCTTAAAAAGAAAATATTGGTCATTGCATGTGTTTGACATCTGTGTTCAAGTCTGAACAAATAGCTTCCCAATGACCTGGTTCTCAGTGTTACAGAATTCCCTTGGGAATGATCTTAATCAGAATAACTAGGTTGGTATTAAACTGGCAAATTGGATATCCACTATGCTTTGATTCTAGAGAATCTGTTGTTTAGTGGTGGATGGATCTTGACGAAGTCATCTTACTAAGAAAAAGAATACAACAGTCTTTTTGTCTATATACTTTTGGGGTTTGAATGTTGGATTGAAATTCCTTGTTCTCCATCTGTTTTCTTTGTGTATGATGTCTCTCCTTTCTCCACTAGTGTTTGTTTGTTAAGAAACTGACCAACAAATGAAAGTCTGATTTGATAGTTTGTGAGTCTCATTTTCAGGAATGGGTAACAGATATTCCATTTGTCATATCTCCAAGAATTACATTCGAAGTTAGTGTGCGCCTTCTTGGTGGACTAATGGCCTTGGGTTATACAATAGCAACCATCCTCAAAAGAAACAGCCATGTATTCTCTGATGATAGAGTTTGCGTGAAAATTGATTGGCTGGAACAGCTAAATCGTCACTATCTTCAGGTACTTCTGAGAATGGAAATCTTCATCTAAGCAAGTACTACAAATGTGGTGTTTTAATGTACTTTCAAAACTTTTTAAAGTTGAAAACTTATTCTTAACTTTCTAGTTTCTATAAATGTTTAGTAATTTGCTCCATTTTTTTTCCATTTTGGTCACTTGTATTATGTTTTAACTACTTTGTTTTGATAATGGTTCTTACAATTTTTTCTTTGTCAAATTGCGAATTTGACCTTCTACCTGATAATTTGTATAGTTGTTGATATAACATTTGGAAGGGTTAAAAATTTTGAGTTTGGATTTATATGATTCACAGCATAAGTGCTTGAGAAGTGCCATATATAATTCCTGGAAGTAGCCAAATTGACATTTTAGCTTGTACTTTATATTTTGGAGGAGCTCAGATAATCATGTGGGGAATTTGATGCATAACTGTTTCATTTAAAACATTGGTCATATTTCTTACTTCAAAATATTACTGTAATTTGTAGTTTGTTTATAGGCTAGTACCAACCATTGCGTTTTGACATTCTTAAACAGGTGCAAGGAAGAGATAGGTCAGTTGTAAAATGTGTTGCCGAGCAGCTTGGTTTGGAAGGTTCATACATTCCACGTACCTATATTGAACAAATCCAGTTGGAAAAGCTTGTAAATGAGGTTATGGTATGAGACTGCCAAAAGCTTGTGATGTCTTTTTCAATTTTAGTAGCTCTTATCTAAGTATTGGACAGGCCCTGCCTGAGGATTTGAAGACAAAACTCAGCCTAGATGAGGATCTGGTGTCAAGCCCCAAGGAAGCGCTCTTAAGAGCCTCTGCGGATAGGGTTGCCTCGAGAAATAGGCATCTCAAAAGGTGTAAACTTCTGATACATTTCTTTTTCTGCCGCATAAGGATGCTGTTTGATGGCCCTTTTTAAATGCATTTAACTAATAGACCTGCTTTACATGGTGTAACAAAAACAGCGGTATGTCGCATTCATATTCAACTCAAAGAGAGAAGAATATACCGAACTTAGCTGGATATGGTGTGAACAACCGGAGGTTTGTTGAGAGAAATTCAGAGTCAGCTCTAGCAAACAAGGTTTTTATGTAGCTCTTTTACCTTTGTACTTGATTTTCTATATATATTTTTTTGGTGAATGCATTGGTAACTTATATCCCCTTTACTTTTCTTCTTTTTGTGTAGGGAGTCATTACTCAGCTTTCAGAACAGATATCCTCTCTGAATGATAGAATGGATGAATTTACTACCCGTGTTGAAGAGTTGAATTCCAAGTTAACCATCAAGAGATGTACTTCCAGCCAACAAAACTTGGCTTTTCAGACTGAATCTTGCAATGGCTCTGCTCCAACTTCTTACTTCATCAATGGTTTAGGCAATGGTTCCATAATGCCCAATTCTTCATCTTCCTCTCATCTGTCTAAGGATTCACCTTTAATGGAAGAGGTACTACGGCTATGCCCTTTTATTCAAGTTTGTTATTCTGGAGGTTACTGGTCAACATAAGAGATCTAGAATTGCCAGAATTAAGAATCTGATCTAGATTGCTGGCTATAAGAGTCAAAACATTTGAGGCTCCTAGGGAAAAGTTAGAAAGTGTTAGGCGTGGCCATTAAGGGCTGGTCTTAGTTGTCAAGGGATCAACTGAAACTGTCCGACATAATTTAGAACATCAATGGCTAGGAGTTCTAGTACTGATGCAATTAGCCTATATCTGCTCAAGTATATTTTTGATTCATTTGAAGTTTCATAGCCAGTTGGTTTGCCTAAATTTTATATGCTCTAACGTCTGTGAAACAGATATCCACTGTTGCACGGGGACAACGTCAAATCATGCATCAGTTAGATAACCTTAGTAATCTCCTTCATGAGAGACTGGGAGAGAGATCTAAGCAAGCAAGTACAAGAAGGAAAAACATGGTGGCTGGTGCAGAACCTGTTAAAGTTCCACTAATTTTAACAACATTGGCAATTGGCGGCCTAGGAATCTTCTTATTCAGGGGCTTTTTAACCCGAGACTGATTCAATCCTCTGGAATAATTTTCTCATTTTCATGTCTTTTTTTTTTTTTTTTTTTAAGATTTTCAATTGTCCCACCAAGTGTTTTTGCAGCATTACTCTTCTGCTCGGGAAAGACAGTGAAAACTGATGATTAAAAGAGTTACGAGGGGGCAAACAAAACAAAGCTTTCAAGCTTCTCTTTGAGGGTTTGGTAAAGAAGGGTGCTCTGCCAATTTTCTTTTCACTTTGTGGGGACTTCTTGTCATATTAGGCTATTGGAAAATGCTCTTTTAAGTCTACTCTGCCAGTCGTGACATTCTCTACTTTTTTTTTTTCATGCTGAACGAGTTCTTAAGTCTTGATTACTACAACTTTTTTTTGAGTTAATTTAAGTATTTATTTATATTGTGTTTAATAAATTTATGAAAATCATTTTTTTATATTAACGGATTCGAATAAAAAAATTTTTAATCACTGATATCAAGGTAGCCATCGAATGGTGACATCATAGAAGCAAATCAATCTAAACACACTAATACTTGGACTAAAGCTATGTTAACTTTTTCAGTTAATGGGGTGGGAAACATCTCTCTTTTTCGCCTGCATATGAAAGATAAATTTTGAAATAGTAATAAAGTTAAAGTTGATCATCAATGATTAAAAGTTATCTCAACAATCCATCCATTTTATTTGTCTCCCATTTTTATTTTACCAAAGGGGGAAAAAATGAACTCTTTTTTAACGTTAAAAGATTTTGAATTTGGTTCAAAACATCTTTTTTTTAATCGATCAAAAGCAAAAAAACTAATTTGAATTATCTTATCCTTATCCCCCCCGGAAAAAAAGCTCAAACCTAGCCAGCAAACGAAGTCCAAATGGGCCCCCAGACTCCCAACCCAAATATGAAGATGTCCCTTTTATATGTACTAAACAAATTGCAAATTGCCAGACAAGTGCAAACAGAACAAGGTTTCTCCCACTCAACACGTAAAGTTGTTTCCTTTTCCCGTTTAGCTTCAGTATCTGATGAAAGAGTTAAAGAAGAGGAACACTACAGGAAGACCATAAGGAAATTGAGTTCTGCTTCTGGGTTTTCGATTTTATCATCGGTTAGTTATTCTTTTCTCGCTATATTTTTAATCTCATTTATTTACCATTTTGTATCCCATTTCTTTCAATTTTATTTGATCAAGATCCGTTTTCTTCTTCACTGATGGAATGAATTAGAAAATCCCATTTTTTAATCCTCAATTTCCCAAATAATGTGCATGAAATGCTAAATTTTCTATCTTTAGGATTATGCTAGTATGTTTGGTCTTTTGTTTGAAGCTAAAATTAATGAGAAATTGAAGATTGTCTAGAACTATCAACAGGTTACATGTCGAACAAGTCATTGATATATATATATATATATATATATATATGCTTAAATTGTGCAGATGGATGATGTTTCGGGTCCAGATTTAATAACTGATTTGCCTCAAAGCATTATAGAAAGTATCCTCACGCGTTTACCAATAAGAGATGCTGTGAGGACCAGCATTTTGTCAAGTAAATGGAGATATAAATGGTCAGCACTTACTCAGCTTGTATTTGATGAGAAATGTGTGATTTCATCGGATGATCAATGTGAAGTTGAGGATAGTCTTGTTAAATTTATAACTCGGGCTCTTTTTCTGCACCAAGGGCCGATTCATAAGTTCCAGCTTACTACTACAAACTTGCAATGCTGCCCAGATATTGATCAATGGTTACTTTTCCTTTCGAGGAATGATATCAAAGAGTTGGTTCTTGAATTGGGAGAAGGAGAGTGGTTTAGAGTTCCTTCTTGTCTTTTTAATTGTAAAAAGTTGACCCGTTTGGAGCTTTTTCGTTGTGAATTTGATCCGCCACCTAGTTTTAAAGGATTCTTGTGCTTGAAAAGTCTTAATCTCCACCAGGTTTTGGTTTCCCCTGAGGCAATTGAAAGTCTTATATTTAGTTGCCCTCTTCTTGAGAGCTTGGCATTGTCGTATTTTGATAGTTTAGCTCTTACAATCCGAGCTCCAAATCTTAAGTATTTGTGTCTGGAAGGTGAATTTAAAGACATTTGTCTTGAAAATACCCCACTTTTAGTTGCAATGTCAGTTGCTATGTATATGACTGATGACAAAGCTGAACACTTTGAGCAAAGTTCAAGCAGCAACTTTAACAGGTTTCTTGGTGGTGCACCTCGTCTTGAGAGGCTCATTGGGCATATATACTTCACGAAGGTAAAATGATATTACATTTCTACTTTGGTTTGTCAAGTTGAATTAGTTTATACTTGTTCCAAGGTACTGTCAGTTAAATTTTCTGTGACTTTAAGTATTTAAGCATAGGTGATGACCCTGGAATACTTCCAATTACATATAACCATCTAAAGGTGGTAGAATTGTATCAAGTGAGTTTTGAAGATATGAAGGAGATACTCGTTGTTCTTCGCTTGATTGCTAACTCTCCTAATTTAAACGAACTTAAGATTTCGGTGAGTGTTGTAGTTCTATATTTTCATTTGTGATTGATGTTATTGTCTGTTTCTACCTTTTGTACTACTTTATGGTGAATCATTCAAGATCCAAATGACCCCGTTCACTCTGCGGTGGTTCCTTTAGGGTTCCTCAAACACATTAGCTGCTATAGATGCGCCCGATTTGAATTTCTGGGAAGAAGAATGCCCTTCAGATTGCACATTCAAACAACTTAAAGTTGTGAAGATGACAGATATGTCTGGCGTGCCTCATGAGATGGAGTTCATCAAATTCCTTCTTGCAAAGTCACCAGCACTTGAGACAATGAGTTTCTCACCTTGTATATATGTCATGGATGAAAGACTGAATATGTTAATCGAGCTGTTGAGGTTTAAACGGGCCTCTGCTCAAGCAGAAATTTTCGTCATTCTAGATTAAGAATTGTTTGTCTGTTAATAGAGAACAACTAAGTATCTTGCCCTTCCATCTGCTAATTCCTTATCTTTCTTTTGGAATCTCAAATAGCACTTGGGCTCCAAATGCATGTTTCTGTAACATATTCTTTTGAAATGTGAATAATATCGTTATTGAGCAAATTGTATGAAGTTAAAGAGAAGTTCTTTTATCAGGATATTGATGATGCTTTCATCGGAAAGCTTGGAAATTGGAAATAACCTGAAGAAATGGAAGCAGTATGTTATGTCTGAGTCTGATTTGTTCTTAGAATATGTGAATGTCATTGAGAATCATGGGTTGTTCTATTAGTATGTCCTCTTTTAGGCTGAAAACTTTGTCCTGTAAATATTATAGATGCCATCACATATGCATGGATACATGCACATACATAAACCTATGTTGGGTGCAAAAAAAACTTGGAATTTGGGATTCCTAGTGATAAATACCAGTGATAGCTCTTTAAAATTCCTGAAGACCACGGCATTAAATTTTAGGGAGCAAACAAAATTCATTTGAAATAGGACTTTTATTACAAGTAACTCACAGTAAACAACTACAGAAAAATTCTTCACTCGCCAGAAGCAGGAAATGTACCACTCAACCTAAATTTGTCAGTTTTTTCTTGAATCTAAATCTGTACAATCAGAAATGAGACAGATCTAGAGTTTCCAGTGTTATAATACTATACAACAAGTTCATTTCAACACATTTCTATCATGACTCATGAGATTCTTTTTACGTTTCTTCTTTTAAACAATTTATGATTCTCTCCCCATTTCAGAGGTGAAAGTCATCTTGGTCCAGAGAGCTCCATTGCTTGAACCAGTAAGGAAGAGTCATCAGTAAGATCAGAATATCTCTCTGAAGAGGAGAATTCATTGGCTCTAGACCTGGTTGCTTCAGCTCTCTGAGAAGCTTCCCACTTGTCAGCAAGTCCATCACCTTCCAGCATCCGAACCACTTCTGACATCTTGGGTCTATGACTTGGGAGGTTTTGAGTGCATAAAAGGGCCACTTGAGCCATTTCTTCAAGCTCAATTCTATCATAGTTGTTCTTCAGGTCCTTGTCAACTAGCATCTCCAGTTTCTTTTCTTGGTGAATTTTTCTTACCTACATATAATAATAATAACCAAGTACATTAGATTTCTGTAATTTGATACATAGTGAGAATAGTCTGACAAGTAAAATTTCTTTGATTAGCTTACCCAGTCAAGCATGGCTCCTTTCTGGTTAGCTGTCTTCCCAAATTCAAGAGCTCTCAGTCCAGATATCAGCTCAAGTAAAAGGATACCAAACCCAAAAACATCTGTTTTCTCAGAGGACTGCCCGGTGGATAGGTATTCCGGGGCTATATGTCCGACAGTGCCCCGCACAGCTGTTGTCACATGTGACTTCTGGTGATCCAACAACTTTGCCAATCCAAAATCACCAACTATGGCCTCACAGTAATCATCAAGAAGTACATTTGCAGCTTTAACATCCCTGTGAATTATCTTTGGATCACACTGCTCGTGCAAGTACAATAAGCCCCTAGCTGCTCCTAAAGCTATTCTTTTCCTCGTTCCCCAATCTAAGGCTGGTTTGGCTGCAAAGTTAGAACTTACCAACATTATTCGTTGGTAAATTTTTGCATTATTTGGACATTTAAGATTGGTGACAATAAACATTCTAATGCATCTTATACTATTGGACTATTCATCCATTATGTGCTTCATTGTTACGATTTTTAGTACTTATACTTCATAAATCTTATCAATCTGAGTTATAAAAGAGTAGCAATGATTGCTGTTCCATTACCTTTGAGTCGACTAGCAACGCTACCATTGGACATGTAAGGGTAAACCAAAAGTCTCTCTGTCGCTGTCATGCAAAATCCATAGAGCCGAAGGAGGTTGCGGTGAACTGCTAGGCTCATCATCTCAACTTCAGTCTGAAATTGGATTTCACCTCCAATGGCATTTCCATCTTTAAGCCTTTTTACAGCTACAACTGTTCCATCCTGGAGATAACCTTTATATACGTTTCCAAAACCTCCTTTTCCAACCAAGTTCTCGCTACTGAAGTTGTTAGTAGCTATCTGAAGTTCCTTGAAATGGAACCTCTTCAAGTTTCCAAGGCAAACTTCTTCTCGATGTTGTTCTGAAATGTTCAGAAGAGTATTTTATGGGGACAAATTAGCCCTTTCTTATAAATTAAGTGTGTTTTTTCATGTAACTATTTTTATTGTTTCAGTTCTCACTAACCGTTAACATCGAAGAATATTTGCTGGTTGTGTCTTTGCCTCCACCAAAGAAAGAAACCAAAGCCAAGAATAAGTAGGCAGATGCAGCCTAGGCTGGAGCCGAAGGCTAAAGCAATTTTGTGGCTCTTGGGTCTACCAGAGGGTTGTGAGTCTAACAAGGACAGAAAATGATGTCAGATTAAGAGAATTAAACAATTATACAAATTTGGGAGGGAATTTGAATTTCTAACAGAACGGGAAAGTAACATAATCTTAAAGCAGGTGATAGGATACATATAAAAATCTTAAATTCTAGATGGGCTGACTCAAATCATGAATTTTACACTAAAGTCAAAGGGTAGGTGATTAATAGTAAGAAAAAGAAGTAACACAACTTTTTGAGCAGAACTTCGAGATTTGGACAAAATGTAGAAACATTCAAGAGGGGAGAACTGTTCTTACTTTGTGAATTGTTTAAGGACAAAGACATTGGCATTGGTCTTGTTCTGGAGCAGTCATGCTCATCTTCCGCGGCACAGATCAATGGGTTTCCAACAATGCTGTGTGATGTCAACTAAAAATTATGTAAGCAAATAATAAATGGACGAAAATATTACTAATAGTCATATAATTCAATTTCTTGTTTTAAAAACGGTGAACACCGGATTTAACAGCTAACGGCAGAAGTAACTTACTTGAATGTTTTTTCTAGCAATCCTGGCACTGGTCCACTCAAATTATTGAAAGACAAGTCCCTGGCAAATCGAATAGATCCCACGTATTGTTAATCCTTAACCTGATATGCATCAGTTTGGAAAGAAAACTAACTGGCGTCCATAGGATTAAGAGAATTACAGGAAAGTGAGCAGAGTCATGTTTGCCAGAGAGGAAGGTATTGCTCCTGAGAGACTGTTATTATTCAGCCTCCTGATCCAATTCAAAGAAAACCATCATCAGATTCAAACTAGTTTAATCCATCAGATTCAATCTAGTTTAATCCATAATTTAGGGGGAAAAAAAGCTAAAGCATGGCAATATTTCAATATATATACTTACAAGTATTGGAGACCTTTTAAACGGGACAGAGTGCTGGGAATTTGACCAGAGAAGTAGTTGTTAGAAAGATCAAGTGTGTGAAGCTTCGGAAGCTTCCCTAATTCGGAGGGTATATGTCCTGATATGTTGTTATTCTGTAGGAGCCTGCAAAACTTTCATTCAATAAGACATTCTAGCTAGCTAAAAACTATAAATTACAATTTATCTGATGACAATTTGATACTGACACTTGCTGGAGATTTGTCAAGTTTCCGATTGTGGGGGCAAGTGTACCAGACAAATTCTGGCTTGGAGCTCCTCTGAAACAAAATCATTTCAACCACATCAGATACCATATCTTCCCTAATCATTACTGAAGTACTAGAAATGTAACTATTTATCTTTTTGTGTATTTGTTAGTCATTTTCGAGTTTGAATGAGTGTATATTGTGTTTGTGTATTGATATACTAAAGGGCTACTTACAGGCCAATGACTAGACCATCAGGAGAGCATGTGACCATAGTCCAGCTGCATGGATCAACAGCAGCATCATCCCAATTGTTAAGAACCCCATGAGGATCAACCAGAAAAGCTTTTATGCCCATTAAAGCTTGCACTGAAGAAAAGAAAATTTTTTCTTCATCACATACAATTCAAAAGACAACCATGTGTTTCATCAATTAGAAGAAATTAGTTGAGTTACCTTCAAAGTTTACACCTTTTGGTGAAAGCAATCCACATGCAGAAGTCCATAAGCAGATCAAGGCCACACAACTTAAAACAATCTTCTCTTTCCTGAATTCCATTGCTTCAGTAGTTGCAGCTCAAAGAGAGCAAGGCAACAAAGAAATAAAAAACCAGTTTCTTTTATATATAGGGGACTAGGAAGCAGGTAAGGAGCTGGTAGAAGTTTGTAAGCAAACGATTCAACTGAAGTAATGCTCAAGTAGGATTGTGTTGTTTTATGCAATGCTTACATCAAAAGCCAAGCAGTGAAAGTCCCCATGGTTCCTATACAAGAATAGAATTTGCACACACACTCTCAACTTTCTGTCAGAACTCAGAACCAAGAGCCAAGAAACCAGAGACTTTGAGATAGTTTAAAATACACCAGAGAGAAGTAACATGCCTGCCACTGGTTCAATCAAAAGTAGAGAAAAAAGAATATATAAAAGCTAAGCCATATTAACCAAATCTATATAAATATCAAAACATGATTGATAAAGAAAATTCTTTCAATCATGTATTTATGTAGGGAACAGGATGTTTGAGAATTTTCTCCTCTTGTACCACATTATTGTAAAAAAAAAATGTAAAACATCAAAGTGAAGTTTTAACTGTTAAGCACAGTAAGATTTTATTATAATCAGGATGGTTAATCAAAATTTGGGTTTTTTTTACCAGGTGGGTTAGGCAGGTTTTTGGTGTCAGATAGAGAGAATAGAACAAGTGTTGGGATTGCTTTGATTTGCTAAGCTTCCACTGTGGCCTGTGGGGAATCCAACATTCCCTGAGGTTGGCCATTTCTTTGAAAAAAAAATTTAAGTCAGGAAATTCCCTCTTTTATTTTGCTATATAATAATTATTAGCATAAAAAAAGGTGAGAATCTCGAGGGGATTGTGCTTGGGATTGTTGATGTAATAGCTCCTTGTGAGATCTTTGCTGTGTGAATTATTTCACGCATTTTTTTTTTATGCATTATTTTTGTGTTAGGTGTCGCCTTTTTTTATTCTAATGCACTCACCTTGTCTCCTCAGTCAAGAGACTGTCCCATTTAACAATCCAAAAGCACCTAACTTTATAAAGCAAAAGCTGCCACCACTCTTTCCCTCTCTTTCTATACTTACATGTCTACTTTTATAATTCGAGAACATATAAAAATGTTTTATAATTTGATCATTCGGTAATTTATTTTTTAAGAATAATGTGGATATTATTCGATTATTCATAAAAAATAATGTTTTAAAGTTTATTATTTTCATGCCATTTTTGAGTAGTGGACTCTTTAAGAACAAAATAACATTATATTTCATGAGGGTTGTGGACCCTGCATTATCTGGTAATGACTAAAACATCCATTGCCATCTGATGAAAGAGCAATGGGGTGATGATGGTCCTAGCAAAACGGCCTGGAGTAGGAAATTTAATTCCCATTCTCACAGAACAGAAATCATCATCATCATAGTAGAAGCAAAGACTGATGATTGCTTATTTTGATACACGTGCAATGGAGACCCCACAGTTTGGTTGACTTGATCTTTCAGAACATATTTCTTTCCTTTGGACATTAAAAAAACCTAGCTCCATGCAAATTCATTATCATTTTAACAAAAGTAAAGTTGATTTTCAGATGGTTTTGAAGGAACATTTTACTCCAAAACCAATCCAAATGGCTGTTTGGACAGACATTTACTTTTATGCCAATATCAAGGCTAGGAAGCCCTTGGCTTTCTGGGTTTTAACTGGTTTTTCAGGCTATGGAAAGGCCAGTGATAGGCAATATGCTTGTTCAATACTAAAAGAAAATATTCCCATGAATCATTCAAGTGGAAGTTTATTTGTCAATGGAGCATTGCCAACCAAGTGGAAAGAGCACATATACTTTCACAACTCTAAATAGTGAAAATCTAATTGAAATAAAAAAGATCAAATCCAATATTTGCATGTGAAGTTTGCTGAATATTGAATGATTTTACCCAAACGTAAAGCCAAGAAGTAAAAAAAAAAAAAGGACATGACAGCAGGAATTGGACCTGCATCCAACTTGCCATTGAATCTGTTGGGGTTTGAGTGCAATTTATGCCATTGAAAGGTAGATACTGGCCCTTTAACACCATGAACCCTCTAAAATGCATGAAAATTGCATTCCAACAACTAAGAAGAAAGTGACTTTGACAGGAAGATTCAAGTTCTGAGGGGTTCAGATTTTGGGTTTCACATTTTTTCCCCACCTGACAAAAGGGTCTATTATCAATTTGATTGAACATTTGCATTACAGATCTGAAATGAGAATAGGATTGCTTTTTCTTAGCTTCAACATAACCAATGAACTAATATTTATCTTCCCATCATTAGTCCCCACCACTAAATAAGCATTCCACTTTAATGGATTCTTAATAGAAAAATTATTACATATACTATATAATGAAGTTTTTAAATTCTACAAATAGAGTTAGTAGAATGACATATATAATTTTTAAAGTATAATAAAAAATAAAAATAATTAAAAATAAAATGAGATATGTAATAACCTTTTAATTTTATTTATAAAATTAAAAAATTTCACAATGAACGTATAAAAACGAACTGTTTTTAATTATGTACAATTATTTTTTAGTATGATAAAGATATTGGTTCTTTTTCTTCTTGACATATTTTCTCATGCTTTGGTTACATCCCATGCATTTAATTTACTACTATTATTTGCTCCTTTTTAACTCTTCGTTACCATGGGTTGGCAAGAATCTTTCAATCTAATCAATAAAAGAAATTGCCAGGCAGGGTTAATGGAGCCAAAAACGAGTCAAACAAGTGGGATTAAAAAAGAGGAGGTTGACCATGGGATCCAAATGAAGAGGATACCCCAAATGAGTAGGAAATAATTGTTCTTTTTTACCACTAGGGTGTTTTTGAATGGAGGAGCCACATCACATGAATTTAGCTCTGGCTTTGTCCCTTAAAGGCAAAAAGAAGACATTATAAAGCCACCTAAATAGTTGACACACCCTAACCCCACCTTGTCTCACCCCCTTCTGAATCTCTCTATTTAGTCTTCACCATCCATTTCTTTGTACCTGGTACAGTGAATTCAGTCATTATATCACCCTTCATATCGAATTGGCTTTTTTTAGATTGTCATGATTTAAATTTTGATCATAAAAATTAAAAGTTTAACATTTTACGAATAAATCACATAATTTTATTTTTACTGTTATGTATATTTCAATACTCTCCTCTTTTTTTTCTTTTTGACAGCCATTAATTGGAAAGTCTCCCACATAACAGAAATGAACAGCTTATTTCAACATCTTGGAACTGGCTCAAGCCACTTGATACTTTGTGAAATTGCGAACAAGGACCTGATAGATCATACCAGTACACTTAGAACAATCTTTGGAGATCTGAAAAAGCAACCAATCTTCCCATGTTTCAAAAGGCCCCAAGAGTCATATAGTTATGCAAAGATTCATATGTGGAAAGGACAGAGTGACCAAGTTCAAAATTTACTAGTAGAAAAAAGTTGGGCCAATAGAATAAATTCCCTTCCGAAAGGCCTCCTTGAAAAGCTTAGGATGCCTCACACGCAAGCCATGCTTTTTTCTTTTCTTTTATAGTGCGGACATGACCTTTTTATATTCACCAAACTCTTAATGCCACCCAATGTAAAGAGAGGTGAAAGCAACGGTCATCAGCCACACACCCCATCCCTCAAAATGAAAAAAACCAGTGAGATCTCGCTCATGTTTGGTTGCTTGGAATGTTGTTAAGAAAAAGGCCAAGCAAATTCAAGCCATTGTAGTTGTAACAAGGAGTGAAAAGAAGGCAAATTGGTTTAGGATGGTCCCATTTTGAACTTAAAATTTAATTCAATTAACTTATATAATTACAAATATCATTCAATAAATTTAAAATTCAAATCTTAAATTCTCAGCATATCATGGCTACTAAAAAGAAGATAGGTCTCATTTTTAGATATTTTGATGAACAAAATTGATGAGACTGATACCAGTCTGATGACACTGTTGACTCAAATCTATGTTTCAACTATTTACTTTCAGTTCACCCCTTGGTTAATTGATCTGTTTAATTTCTTACTGGGAATTCAGTCTAAAGATGTCTTGTTGGCAAAATCACTGTTTGTAATGATTTGATTTAACCTGTTTTAGAAGCATTAGGAAAAAAAAGAAAGGTAAGTGGCAGCATCAACATGCAGACAAAAATAATTTAATCATAAAGCAATATATATATATATATATATATATGAGGCAATGCAAACAAATGATACAAAACAAAGACCTCCACTACATAAAATTAACAAATGAAAACAATTCACTGCTTTATCACAAGGATAATGACACCCTGGAATCCATATGTCATCTTCCAATTATAAAGAGAATCCTGAAAGTACTGCAGCTGATGGAGTTCGATGACTACAATTCACAATTTATTTTATATGGGTTTTTCCTTTATTCAACATTAAATTGATGTAACCGGTAACCAAATTCGATTAGGATAACCAGGCACGTATGAAAGTAGCCTCCAGTTGTTTTTTTTTTTTTAATGAGAAATCACTTGGAATTCTTGACAAAACGTGAAAGTAGAACTGTCACTGTTGAAGAAAATTGAGTAATTGACGCCCGAGACTGTGCTTGAAATAAACATTTTGCAACAGATTAGTGATTGATCGAATGTGGAACACAACTGTCAACAATCACAAAGCAATTAGCAACTCCATACTTCTTATATTGCTTAGAGGGATCAATTTGTCATGAAGTTACTAAAAATTTTTTAGTTGATATGATTAAAGGTCTACCTTTAACCAGGATTGGAAAAAAAAAAAAAAGATTGAAGTTAACGTTAAAGTTTAAACTGTACGCCTTTGGCTTCGGACCCAAAAAAAAAATGTTCAGAGATGTTCCAAACTTCATAATTTGAAGAAAACCCTGTAAAAAGAATGATCGACCAAGCTTTTTGCTTCTTGTTATTTAGCTGAATATATTGATTCCTGGTTAAATTTTCCTATCAATGCATGTGATGCCGAAAGGATGGTCCGGTTGATTGGGACATAATCTAAAATGCTAAACAGTCAGTCCAGCATGGTGGATTCAGCCATTCAGGTTCCTTTCGAAATGCTGATCTATTAGCCAAGTTCTTCTAATCCAACTGTCACCAGCTTCATTATTCTCAAGTCATACTGGCCCCATTCGACATCTCCTGCAAACGCTTCATTTGAAGGAATAATGGTGCTTGAATTTGGTTTGGAAATATTGTGATAGATCATGATTGGTGCATCTAAAAAGATGGACAGAACCATAGCAGAGTGCAATCCATACAAAAGCTCCCTGCCAGATTCTTTGTTGTACAATAATGCCATTGATATTTACATACAATGCTTTTGTTCCCTTAGTTGTTTAGTTGTTTAGCCTAGTTCAGCCAGCTTAACACCAAATCCTAATAAAAACATGGTCACTCAGCCCTGTATTAGATTATTATTTTTTGGCCTTGGGCTACACAAAGAAACACATCTGGCAAGTGATACTGGGGAACACAATTTGAGACAGACATTTTTGAGTCATTAGCAATAATTCAAAGTTACTTCTGATCCTAAAATCACCGTCAGAATTTAGGCCAAAGTCTGGTCTTAACTTAACGGTCTCCTTCTATTTGAACATTCAAAACCAAGGGGTCAAACACTCAGCCGCTTCTCACCAAGTTACTTTCTGCTTAAAGCCTGTTTTGAAACCACTTTCTGCTTTCATTGCTATATATGTGAATAAAGCAGCATCTTTCCTCAGTCCCCTCAGCATCAAAGGCAAGAAGATAGACCAAGTGAAATGATTATACTCTTAGTTTTAATTAATTAGTTTTAAGAAAAAGCACGGCAACAATGTTTAATCGGTTCAGGTTTCACATACTTCTCAAATTTTCCTCATCCTTCCTCGCCCAAGACACCTTCAGTGGGTTCAGTTCGGCCAGCATAAACAAACAGGAATGCCTCGATACCTCCATCACTAGTAAGATCCCAAAGGAACCAATAGACAAGGTCCACTCTCTGAATTAATGGTTGGCAAAGGTAAAACACTAGCGCAGTGGGTGATTATCTACTTCAATTGTGTGTATTTAAGTGTTTAGAATACTGGAAAGGATGATACTATAAACCAAAGAATTCAAAAAGTGGCTGCAAGCAGAAGCTAAAGCAAAAGCAACCAAGGGCTACCTTGATGGATGAACTGATAAATATGAGGTGGATTCTCAGAATCCTAGAAAAAAAAAAAGCTTTGAATTTATTCCCTGACCAATAACTGCAAGTATGATAGTTGTTACTAGCTGAGCCGAAACTATTAAACAAATGAAGGCAAACAAATCTGATCAATTAAAATGATCCGAAACAGACGAAAACAGATAGAGAAACTATATAAAAAGGCTATCTTACCTTTAAAATGATTCAAAATTGTTTGTATTATGAACTTTTACAAGCCGTTTAAGATAAATTAGTGGCCATAATGAATCCATCATGATGCTTAACTTGAATACTGACGAATTTTGTTCGATCAAAAGTTGTAGCATTGCCTTGAAGGGGGATGCAATTCTGAACTACTGTCAATGGAAAATAAAATGCTTTCATGGAAATAAAATTTATATACAAGTTCACACAGAAAGATGAAAGATCCAACAAGGAAGAATCAAAAAGGCTATCTTATTCTCCCACAGTCCTCCAAGTTCTATGTGACTAGTGAGCTTGCATAGTCTTAGATGAATGTGACATTTATAACAGTTTCCAAAACTTCACATCTTCAGCCATACAGAATATTTAGAAACTAAAAATGCATCATTCTACAAGAAGAAATGGAAAAATGTACAGAAATATTGGCCTGAGCAGAGAAGATTGGAATGCAATTGATTGATTGGCAAAATATTTTCAGTTTCCAGCTATACTGAACAAAAAAGTGTTCAGTGTGCTTTAATTTCTTATTAATTTTTGGATTAAAGCGTGGAAAATGGACACAAATTTGAAACCTGACCCTAGCTCAAATAGTCACACCAACTCCTCGACCTCCTGGTCTTCACTTCCATTATCTGACTGACAGTGACAATTCAAGCCAACGCGTTTGCCTTTGCAGTTTTCACCAGCGCACTTTCTCTGGTATGACTTTTTTAACAAAGAAGTCCTGGCCTCGGAAAGGGGAATGAATTGCGGATACGAACCCAAACTTGCCGAATGCCACTTAAATAAACCAACCGGACAAAACATGGGTTTGGTATGACTCATTTTTCATATACTAGTTGGTTACCACAATTTACAAGTTGAATTTGTAAAGTTTCAGCATTCCAGTATATTCTTGCTTTTCGTTTCTTTTATTCTTTCTAGCAGCACTTTCAAAATTAATCCTGGAAGTAAAATGTCTGGATATTCTGGAAGACGGTAAATCAACTCGTTCAACACTTGTAATTATTGAACAACCTAGTTAGATCCAATAGTTAAATTTTCATAACATCCGGAACAAAAGTTGTGGAATGAACATCCCAAGAGTAAGTTAAGAGTGGAGAATACATCAAGAGAAAAAGAAACCAAAATATTATTAGTATTACATAAAAATTTCTGGATTTATATATCCCTAATGATGGGTAATTCAGCTTGGCCTTGCTGCTGCTGGACAAAAATCCTGTGTCCATGTCTGCACATCCAACTTTCTCAGCTCCATTGCCACAGATGTAAGGGTTTCCTTCAATGCTGCATCAACTAAAAAATCAATTAAGCAACTGAAATAATAAACAAAAGTGATGGTAGCCAAGTTTCCTCTTTCCAGAAGGGTAAAATAAAAAAAAATAAGAAAGAAAGAGAAATTGTTGGAGTGAGGCTTACTGGAATATTTTGGCAGGGAATTTGGGCACCTGACCACTCAAATTGTTGAAGGATAAGTCTCTGGAAAATTAAACAAAGTCCATATACCATTTCTAATCTTTACTCTGAATATTGCCATTATAGAAAGAAAACTATAGGATTAAGAGCCTCCTGTATAGCAATTCAAAAACCAAAATCAGATTCAATCTAATCTTTAATTAATCATGACTTCAGACAAAAAAAAAAAAGATAAAAGAAAAGGGGTCAAATTAAGAGCAGGACATACAGGCGACGGAGGCTTTTTCAATGTGAAAACGTGCAGGGAATTTGACCAGAGAACGTATTGTTAGATAGATCAAGAGTTTGAAGCTTAGAAAGGCTCCCTATCTCAGATGGTATATCTCCTGATATATTGTTGTTCTGTAGAAGTCTGCACAAAATTTCATTCATAAGACATTCTGTCCAAAAACTTTTGTAGTGTGAATTTTTATGCTTACACAAACTGGATGTCGGTCAAGTTCCCAATGGTAGGCGCAAGAGTACCGGACAAATCCTGGCCTGCAATCCCTCTGCAACAAAATCATTTAAACCCCCAATAATAATGTATCTGCTTCAAATCCGATATATAATCAATTATCAATCTATAAGCATGAATAATACTACTTACAGGCCAGCAACTAGACCATCAGGGGAGCAAGTGACCATTGGCCAGGTACATGGATCAGAAACAGATTCATCCCACTTGTCAAGAACCCCATGAGGATCAACCGGGAGAATTTTTATGTCCATTAAAGCTAGTACTGAAGATTTTCAGAAGAAAACAGATAATAGTACATTCACATTTTGAATTTTCTTCTTTTGTATATATAGATTGTGAAGACAACTATGTGTTTGATTGCAGTTAGAAGGAACATCGGTTACCTTCATAGCCGACTTTTGGTGAAGTCGCTAGGAATGCAGAACTAGACAAGCGGATAAAGGCCACACAACATAATAAAACAGAAATCTGTTTTCTGATTTCCATATGTGTTGTAGCAACAAAAGCTAATGCAACTTGAAATCTTGATCTGCTCATTTTAAGCAAGAAGCTAGTAAGAAGCCAGTAGAGCTAGCTCTAAGGTGAAACAGAATAATCCTTTTCCTTGTTGCAGTCATTAACCTTAAGCAGTGTAAGATTTATAATTAGAGCACTTAATCCAAATTTACAGATTTCTCAAGAAATCCTTAGTGCCGTTAATTTTAAGGCACCAAACCCAAGAAATCATGATATACGAGTTTCAGACACATAGTTCTAAGTTATTACGTCCTAATTCAAAGTACATGTTAGCCAACTTCAGGTTTAAATGGTCCCTTCAGATAGAACAAATTCCCTTTCGAAAATGCCATTCAAAAGTCAAATTCCTAATATCCTAATGGTACTTAACAAAATGAAGGGAAAGCAGCACCACTAAGATCTTCCTATTGTTTGGTAAAAAAAGAGAAAAAGCAATTTAAATGCTTGCAACTTGGCCTGGCGGGATCAGACAGAACCAGAGTATGAAAATAAATAAACCTCAGGTTTTTAGGATAAATTGGAACCTCTTTTGTAGCTCAAGCAATAACAAGATCCAGAAAATAACCAATAATGTAAAGCTCCAAGACTAAATAAGAATAGTCAGGAATGATTATTCAGCAAATTCATTTAATGGTTCAAACTTCAAGCATCTAATATATGCTAAAACCATTCAAAAATGATAATATTTGTTGCTCTAAGTATCAATAAACTAAAGCTTATTTCATCTCCTTATAAATTATGAAATTCATTGAATTTGATCAGATGGCGAGGAGTGAATATTCATGGCATAGCAATAGACCTAACAAAACTGAAAATTGGCTCATAGTCAAGCTCAAGAACAACTAAAGAGGCTGAAACTCGAAAAAGTAGTGTCACTTGCCACTTAGATATCCCCACGACAAAATGTGAAATTGATTCTTACAACAAGTGCAGTAAAGAAAATGAGAGAATATATTCCTAAATGAATCCTAAGCCACATCTGCAAATGAAATAGTGGTTTTGTCACGTCCCGAGATCAAGACGTAACACGACCATATTACTTTGAAGAAAATCCCAAAGTAATACGAAGCCTTCTTTCTTAAACATTCTAAAATTCCTCAATAAAATAATCTACCAAATAAAATTCATATCTTTAATCCAACTGATAATACATCTTTATATATTCAAATACAAATCATATAAAATATAAAACTATCTTTTAAGATCTCATTGGCCAACATATTCTCTGACGACTAAGTAATCTTACCCATTTCATCTTCTAGCTTCACACAAGACTAACCAAACTTATCACTTAGTCATCTGTAAATAAAAAGTAAAAGAGAAATGAGCAAACCACAGCTCAGTAAGTATAGACTCACACACCTTACCAGATCAAGCATCGTTTTCTTACACATCATATAGATTATTTAAAACATTCATCAAATCATAATATCAAAACATTTCAAGATCATCGTTTTGTCAAATATTTCATAAATTCATAAATCAATGTCAAAATATGTCACTTCATAAATCATTGCAAAATATGCTATCATTCAAATATCATAATCAAACCAAATCATAGATCAATCATTAAAATCATCATAAATCATCATTATCATTCATTTATCGTTAGCTACGGTCACTGCTATAACTCGTGACATTGGCCGTATCGACAATTTCATTCTCATGATCATTGCTAACTATTATAACCCGTTAGCCAGGGCTTACGCTAACTACTATTACCCGTTAGCCAGGGTCGTATGATCATGTCTTTGCTAATTACTATTACCCGTTAGTCAGGGTCGTAAAACTAGTTCTGGTGTCGATGATCCCACTTCACAGGGGTATAAAAACGTAGCTATCATAAAATCATTCTTTAAACATAAATCATTTTCTCATTTCATTCATAAACATGATCCACCATTTATATAGAGAAACACAAAATAATCATATGCCTGATCATATTTTTATACACCGAAAATAATGAAATAAAATATTCATTCATTTAGAAACATATATATATACATAGTTTCGAAAACAAGCAAACTGTGTGAGATTCTACTTACCTCTATTCGATTCCACCACTTAGGTTTTCCCCCCAAAATAATTAATGGCCTATCCAAGATCATTTCAACAGATCAGAATTTAATCAACCCTTTTTGAGATTATTTATACAAAAATCAACTAAGTTACACAAAGGGTTAACTTAACTAATTAATACTGGCAGCCTGACCTCTTTTCATTAAAATACTCATATCTCAATATATCCAAATCGGAATTATGATCTTTTTAATGCGTTAGAAACTAGACTTAATAAGCTTTCTAACCATATATGGCACACCTCGTAATTCCTTGTAGATTAATTATAAAAATTTTTGAAATCCACGTCATATACTGTTGCCAAACAGCCTATATTCCTTCTAATAAAAACTATATATTTATTCACAGGAAACTCCAAATTCAATTCCGCTTGTTTCATTGGAAATTAGACTCAATAAGCTTTCCAAACATATATGGCTTAATCTGTAAATCCTTGTATAAAAATTAAGAAGAATTTCGTAATTCAACCCTGATGCTGTTATCTTACAGCCTGCATATCCTTAAGTTAAAATTAAAAAACTCTTTATAGAAAACTTTGATTTGACTTTCGTTTATTTCATTAGAAACTAAATTCAACATGCTTTTCAATGATATATAATAATCACAGCAATAATCTATCCATTAATACAAAATTTTATTTTAATTCATTATTACAGATCACAACATCTCATCCAAAAATAAAATTTCTCCTTCAATCTTTAAAAATTCAAATCCTTACTTTCAGCCTTCAAATTCCATTCAATAATCATCAATAAATCTTAAGAACATGAAATAAACAAAGCCCAGTAATTTACCCAAATAGACCATGAAGATTAATGAAAGATTTCATGATTTTTCTTGGTTTTGCTCTCAAAACTTTAACTCCAAATAATAGCAATCAACTTGATATTTCTTTTCAAATAAAAAGAGGGTATGTACTCACCTTTAAGAGATTAACTTGATTGTAGCCTCTGATTGTGAATCTCAAACTTGATTTTTCATATTCTCTAACCTTAAAAAAGATGAAAAAAAAGAACTCTATTTTCTTTCTGTTTCACTATAATTAGGTTTCCTTTCATCTAATACTTCAACCCTTTTCTTTTACTAAATAATATCTTAATAAACTGATAGGCTTTAGTATTAGTCTAGCCCAATTGTTATTTGGGTTGGGGTATTACATTCTCCCCTCCTTATAAGAAGTTTCGTCCTCGAAACTTGATTTACATCCACATCTCATTCTTTTAGTTTTGCAATCATATCTCTTATCGTATGATTGTTTCATTGAACTTTGAAAAAAAATAATCATCTTGCCTCAAAACTTGTTCTTTCTAATCAACCATTCAAAAAAAATATATATATTTCAATATGTTAAAACTCATATCATCTTGAATTTCTAAATACTCATATCCAATCGCATAGCGTCTGCTAAGATATTCTCTTAACATAAATTCATCATATACACTAAACATCAGATGTGACAATATTCTTTATTTATTAAAGATTCATCACTTTCTCAACTAATAATAGCAAACAATTTAGAACTTAAAATTAAATCAGGCTTCTACTGTGCACTCTGATATTTTTTTCCAATAAAATTCAAACAAATTAACTTTCATAACATTATTTTGTAACAAGAAAAGTATGTGTCCACAAAATTCCTTGTAATATACTTCATACCACGTGTTCATAACCATAACAACCTTGAATAACAATTTCAACAAATCATTTTGTCACAAAAAAGATATCACATAGTACTTTAAATTTTCTTTTCTTTTCCACCGACAACATAAAATTTTTTATCAATTAACCACTAGAATACATATGACATGAATGCAATAGATCATATCCATAAATTTATACCATATAAATTCAAACATAAATCTTTGGTTACCTAAGTTGTCTCCAATTTTGAATATTGTTCTTTCTAATATACCAATTATCATATAACAATTGATTCTTCATAATCCCCACAAACATCATAATGTCTCAAATTCTCTTTTCACCAAATATATTACTATCATCTTCATGTCAAAGTTAAAAACTATGCATCATAATCCATAAAAAAAAATTCTTTTATAAAGTTTGAACCAATAAGAACTCCAAACACTTAAATTCACACCAAAAGTATAATTATGAACAATAGCCAAATACATCACATTATTTCAAAAGTTCTTTCAAACTTTTCTAAAATTGAATAGATGTTCAGCATCACCAAGTACACAAAATCATCAAAAATAAAATTTCTCCTTCAATCTTTAAAAATTCAAATCCTTACTTTCAGCCTTCAAATTTCATTCAATAATCATCAATAAATCTTAAGAATATGAAATAAACAAAGCCCAGTAATTTACTCAAATAGATCATGAAAATTAATGAAAGATTTCATGATTTTTCTTGGTTTTGCTCTCAAAACTTTAACTCCAAATAATAGCAATCAAGTTGTATGATCATGTCTTTGCTAACTACTATTACCCATTAGCTAGGGTCGTAGAACTAAGTTCTGGTGTCGATGATCCCACTTTCCAGGGATATAAAAACGTAGCTATCATAAAATCATTCTTTAAACATAAATCATTTTCTCATTTCATTCATAAGGATGATCCATCATTTATATAGAGAAACACAAAATAATCATATGCTTGATCCTATTTTCATACACTCAAAATAATGAAATAAAATATTTTTTCATTTAGAAACATATATATATACATAGATTCGAAAACAAGTAAAATGTGTGAGATTCTACTTACCTCCATTCGATTTCACCACTTAGTTTTTTCTCTCAAAATAATTAATGGCCTATCCAAGATCATTTCAATAGATCAAAATTTAATCAAGCATTTTTGAGACCATTTATACAAAAATCAACTAAGTTACACAAATGGTTAACTTAACTAATTAATACTGACAGCCTGATCTCTTTTCATTAAAACAGTCATATCTCAACATATCCAAATCAGAATTATAATCTATTTAATGCGTTAAAAACTAGACTTGATAAGCTTTCTAACCATATATGGCACACCCCATAATTCCTTGTAGATTAATTATAACAATTTTTGAAATTTACGTCATATACTGCTGCCAAACAGCCTGTATACCTTCTAATAAAAACTATATATTTATTCACAGGAAACTCCAAATTCAATTTTGCTTATTTTATTGGAAAGTAGACTCAATAAGCTTTCCAAACATATATGGCTTAATCTGTAAATCCTTGTATACAAATTAAAAAGAATTTCGTAATTCAATCCTGATGCTACTGTTTTACAGCCTGCATATCCTTAAGTTAAAATTAGACAACTCTTCATAAAAAACTCGGATTTGACTTTCGTTTGTTTCATTAGAAACTAGATTCAACATGCTTTCCAATGATATATAATAATCACAGCAATAATCTATCCATTAATACAAATTCTATTTTAATTCATTATTACAGATCACAACATCTCATCCAAAAATAGAATTTTTCCTTCAATCTTTAAAAACTTAAATCCTTACTTTCAGCCTACAAACTCCATTCAATAATCATCAATAACTCTTAAGAACATGAAATAAACAAAGTCCAGTAATTTACCCATATAGATAATCAAGATTAATGAAAGATTTCATGATTTTTCTTGATTTTTCTCTCAAAACTTTAACTTCAAATAATAGCAATCAACTTGATATTTCTTCTTAAATAAAAAAAAGGCATGTACTTACCTTTAAGGGATTAACTTAATTGTAGCCTCTAATTGTGAATCTCTAACTTGATTTTTCATATTTGCTAACCCTAAGGAAGATGAGGAAGAAAAACTCTATTTTCTTTTTATTTCATGATAGTTAGGTTTCCTTTCATCTAATACTTCAGCCTTTTTTTTTTATTAAATAATATCTTAATAAACTGATAGGCTTTAGTATTAGTCTAGCCCAATTATTATTTGGGCTGGGGTATTACATTCTCCCCTCCTTATAAGAAGTTTCGTCCTCGAAACTTGATTTACATTAATATCTCATTCCTCTAATTTTGCAATCATATCTCTTACCGTATGATTGTTTCATTGAGCTTTGAAAAAAATAATCATCTTTCCTTAAAACTTGTTATTTCTAATCAACCATTCGAAAAAAAAATATTTCAATATGTTAAAACTCATATCATCTTGAATTTCTAAATATTCATCCAATCACATAGCTTTTACTAAGATATTCTCTTAACATAGATTCATCATATACACTAAACATTAGAGGTGACAATATTCTTTATTTATTAATGATTCATCACTTTCTCAACTAATAATAGCATAACAATTTAGAACTTAAAATCAATTCAGGCTTTCACTGCGCACTATGATATTTTTTTTTCCAATACAATTTAAACAAATTAACTTTCATAACATCGTTTTGTAACAAGAAAAATATGTGTCCACAAAATTCCTTGTAATATGCTTCACCCATGTGTTCATAACCATAACAACCTTGAATAACAATATTCACAAATCATTTTGTCACCAAAAAGATATCACATAATACTTTAATTTTCCTTTTTTTTCTACCGACAACATAAAATTTTCTATCAATTAACCACTAGAATACATATGACATGAATGCAATAGATCATATCCATAAATTTACACCATGTATGTCGTAACGTCTAGATCCGGGGATCCATCGCTTGACATTGACTTTAGGGAGTCGCCACCAATCTTTTTTTATCTAGGTGTGATTGGCCACCTAAGGAATCTGTCCTTTCAGGGAACACCTAAGCTTAAGGGTCCCTAAAAGAATAGGTTCAGGTCTACTAACCAGAACAGGGTTCGGGAGTTCGGTTACGTGTGAGGAAGGTTATAGCACCCTCACAACGCCCATCAAAAGATGGTACCAGCTTAAATTTGTGTTATCCAAAAGCTTTAAAATTTTACCAAGTAATTAGTTATTGGAAATTATTCTCAATTGACTCTAATACTTTTAGCAGAAAATTGAGAAAATTCCCTCACCTCAGGAGTATGCAAGAAAACTACTGTTTCACTTACAGAGGCTCCGTCGTCGGATTATTTAAAGAAAAAATCAAAATCAAAATTTAGATAGAAAGGAAGGATTTTTTTTTGTTAAGGGAAAATTGATACTTTCAACTTTTCCCCAAAAATATTTTCTTGAAATTTTAATTTCGAGGAAAATTGATACTTTCAACTTTTCCTCAAAAATTTATTTTTTTTTTGAAAATTTATTTCTAAGGAAAATTGATACTTTCAACTTTTCCCCAAAAATATTTTTTTTTGAAAATTTATTTCCAAGGAAAATTGATACTTTCAACTTTTCCCTAAAAATATTTTTTGGAAATTTGGATTTTCAAGGAAAATTGATACTTTCAACTTTTCCTCAAAAACCCTTTTTTGAAATTTATTTTTAAGAAAAATTGATACTTTCGACTTTTCCCCAAAAATATTTTTTTGAAATTTTGATTTTCAAGGAAAATTGATACTTTCAACTTTTCCCTAAAAATTTTTTTTTTTGAAAATTTATTTTTATTTAAAGAAAATAAATAAAAAGAATATTACATAAACCTAATCTAATAAATAAAAAAATAAAATAAACAAATAAACAAAGAAAAAAAAAAAAAAAAAAAAACCTGGAGCGGCTCGGATCGCGGCTCGGCTCGGCTCGGCTCAAGGAAGAGAAAACGGCTCGGGGGAAGCGGCTTGGTGGCTTGGCTCGGCTCGGCTCGGCTCGGAGGGGCTGCACGCGCGGGTCAGAAAGCGGGTCGAATCCCGGGTCGGGTCGGGTTTTCGGCAAAACGCGCGGATCCTCTGATTAACTTAAAGCCAAAACGACGTCGTTTTGGGAGGGTATAAAAGGCACTACCCTCTGTTTTTCGGCAGACCGCCCCTCCTCTCTCTCTCTCTTCTTCCTTCTTTCCTCTGCCTTCTCTCTAAAGACTGAAGAACACCGGTGGGATTTCGCCGGATTCTGGAAATTCTCGCCGGAATCTGGAGAATTTCGCCGGAAGTTCGCCGGAAGTTGCCGAAAGATCGCCGGTTTCTGGGATTCTTCGCCGGAAACTGGGATTGTTGCCGGAAACTTCAAGTTTGGCCGGAACTATCGCCGGAAAATTCAAACTTCGCCGGAATTTTTGCCGGAATCTGGAAATTTCCCAGAAATTTCCAGAAAATTTTTTCGCCAAAAATTTCTAGAAATTTTTTCTCACTTCCAGACCACTCCTAAACTTTTCCTAGCTTCCTATACGCCTCCTTTTCTCTCAAATCAGTAGCTTTGCTTACTGTTTTCTGTGTCCTTGAACTGTTCCAGGAGGTGCTTTATATAGGGATTGATCAGGAGTTTCTGATCAATCCCAATTCCTCCTTGGACGGGAATTCAGTCTTTGAATCCAATTGGACTCTCTTGATTGAATTCCCATTCCCGGTAGGATTCTTCAGCTTCAATCTTAGCCCTCCAAAATCAAAAATAAAAAATACTAGATAATAATCAGATAAATCAAAAGATATTTAAAAAAAAAATATCTGATAATCAGGAAAAATCAGAACAGATAATTAAAAATAATAATAATAATAATAATAATAATAAAATAAGATAAACCCAAGTATATATTACAAAAAAAATAATAATAATATATAACTGTATAAATAAAATACATATAAATCTAATCTGAATAAAAATAAATAAATAAATAAAGATATACATAATAATAATAATAATAATAGAATACATAAAATACAAAAGAAGAAAAGAAAAAATATACAGGATTGAAATGGGCCTTACCCATTTGGGTCAGGCCCAATTGATCTGGGCCCGGACCTAATTGGGTGTCTACAGCTGCCCCTCTTTGCACATTTTTTGTGAAACAGAAATTGCGCAAAGACGTAGACACCCAATCAAGACTCAACTCAACATTTTTATTTTTTGATTTTTTTTTATTTTTGTTTTTATTTTTTTATTTTTTTTGATTTTTTTGTTTTTGTTTTTTTGTTTTTATTTTTTTGTTTTTTTTTTGCCGAAGCTCCTCTAAACAGAGACTCAACGACTTTTGAAAGTAAATTGCTCCTCTAAACAGAGGCAACGGACTTTGGAAAGTAAATTGCTCCTCTCAACAGAGGCACCACGACTTTGGAAAAGTAAATTGCTCCTCTCAACAGAGGCACCACGACTTTGAAAAGTAAATTGCTCCTCTAAACAGAGGCACCACGATTTTGGAAAAATAAATTGCTCCTCTCAACAGAGGCACCACGACTTTTGAAAAGTAAATTGCTCCTCTAAACAGAGGTACCACGACTTTGAAAAGTAAATTGCTCCTCTAAACAGAGGCAACGGAACTTTGAAAAATAAATTGCTCCTCTAAACAGAGGCACCACGACTTTGAAAAGTAAATTGCTCCTCTAAACAGAGGCACCACGACTTTGGAAAAGTAAATTGCTCCTCTAAACAGAGGCACCACGACTTTGAAAAGTAAATTGCTCCTCTAAACAGAGGCAACGAACTTTGGAAAGTAAATTGCTCCTCTCAACAGAGGTACCACGACTTTGAAAAAATAAATTGCTCCTCTAAACAGAGGCAACGAAACTTTGAAAAATAAATACTCCTAGACAATCATGTCCGAAGGAGTTGAAAGTTGTGTTTGAAGGGATTTCAGGAGATTATGCCCAAAGGTCTTATAAATCAACCCTGATACCAAAAGACATCCTATTTCAAGGATTAGGAACTTACCTGACAAGTTTCTTCTCAAACTTGCAAAGTCTTTTCATATCTGTCTTTTTCATGTGGGATGTTGGAACACCCTTGCTTCTTGAATTTGTACACTATATTCTCCTGAAAGTAGTGTATGCTGTGCAATGCATATGAATTTCAATGCATGCCATGCAAATGTTGGCCAATTAATTCCTGTTCAATGTATGGTACTCAAGTTTCTCAAGCTCTTTTTTTTCTTGGGTGTCAAGCCCTTTGATTCCTCAAGGATCCAATTGCACTGCTCTTCTAAGATCGAACCAGTGTAGCTCTCAATTGTCTCTTCCACTCACATTCTTCTTGTAAGAAATCTCTTCCTAGATTCAATTTCCTAATTAGGAACTGAACATGTCGATTCTGCCTTTCTCACTCTTGACTCATTCAATGTAATGTAAAAATCTTTCCTGTGGTTATTCATTCATCAATCATTATTTCAAATTCAAAAAGTAAGAATGCATTTGCACATTTCTTCAATGGTGGGGTATTAAGAAGAAAAGAATCTGAATGTTGAGAAACAGTCATAAGAAAAAAGACACAAAGAATGGAATAGAATGTCTCTTATTAGCAAAATGTTGGCAAACTTTGGTCAAGAAAGAATTACAAGGATAGGTATGGGGACAAAGCCCAAAATGAACAATCAGATAATCATGATAACACATCTCAGAGTCTTTTCTGAAAACTCAACCCTCTGATGTATTTAACAACTTGGAACTCTTCTGAATTTGCTAACCTCCATATCAGCAGACTTTCAGATTCGATGCTGTATTCTTCTTATCTAAGCCGCCTTTTCAGGTTTTCAACTTAGACAAACCCCTTATGACTCAAACCGCCCTTTTTGGGTTTTCGCCTTGAGTCCTCCTTTTTCATTCACTTTTTTCTTTTTTTTCCATTTTTTCCATTTTTTTTCATTTTTCATCATTTTTCATTTTTTCCATTTTTTCATTTTTTTATTTTTTTATTTTTTTTGTATTTTTTCAAGCATAGTATTTCTTCACAGCATCAGAATTTACAGGATGGGGTAAATCGTTTCCATCCATCTCAGTCAGTATCAATGCTCCACCCGAAAAAGCCCGTTTCACCACATACGGCCCTTCCCAATTCGGAGTCCATTTTCCTCTACTATCGTGCTGGATTGGGAGAATTCTTTTCAAAACCAACTCTCCTTCTCGAAAGCAACGAGGCCGAGTCTTCTTATCATGAGCCCTCATCATTCTTCTTTGGTATAACTGACCATGGCACAGTGCAGTCAATCTCTTCTCTTCTATGAAATTTAACTGCTCATAACGTTCACGAATCCATTCGGCTTCTTCTAACTCAACTTCTTTTAAAACTCTCAAAGAGGGGATCTCTACTTCCACTGGTAGTACAGCTTCCATCCCATAAACCAAAGAAAATGGGGTTGCCCCAGTAGAGGTACGAACTGACGTTCGGTATGCATGCAATGCGAATGGTAACTTCTCATGCCAATCTTTGTAAGTCTCGATCATTTTTTCCAAAATCCTCTTTATGTTCTTATTGGCTGCCTCAACTGCCCCATTCATTTTTGGGCGGTATGGTGCCGAGTTATGATGCTTGATCTTATATTGAGCACATATTTCTTGCATCATCTTGCTATTTAGATTCTTGGCATTGTCTGAAATGATTTTCTCCGGAAGTCCATATCTACAGATAATCTTCTTTTTTATGAACTTGCAAACCACGGAGTGTGTCACGTTTGCATATGAAGCTGCTTCTACCCATTTTGTGAAGTAATCTATCATCACAAAAATGAATCTGTGCCTGTTAGAAGCCTTTGGGGTGATTGGACCAATGACATCCATGCCCCACATTGAAAATGGCCATGGTGGTGCCATAACATGTAAAGCAGACGGCGGAGCATGAATCTTATCAGCATATATCTGGCATTTATGGCATTTACGAGCATAATCAATGCAATCATTCTCCATCGTCAACCAGTAATATCCCGCTCTCATAATCTGTCTTGCCATCATATGTCCACTAGTATGTGCCCCACATATTCCATCATGCACCTCTTCAATGATTTTTTTCGCTTCAGTCTCATTTACACACCTCAATAGTACTTGATCCTTGCTTCTTTTGTAAAGGATATCCCCATCCAGGAAAAAGCTCATAGCCAATCTTCGGATGACCCTTTTATCATTTTCTGTTGCATGAACTGGATACTGCTGATCCTTGACATATTGTAAGATGTCATAATACCAGGGTTTTCCATCTTCTTCCCCTCTACATTAGAACAATACGCTGGTATATCCTTAACATCTAACTTGATGGGCTGAATATCGGTGTCATCATTAATTCGAATCATTGCAGCCAGAGTAGCCAATGCATCAGCAATCACATTTTCTTCTCGAGGTAAGTGATCGAACTGGACATCTTCAAATTGTTTCGTCAACTCTAGAATATACTTATGATACGGAACGAGTTTTGAATCTCTCGTCTCCCATTCTCGTTTCAACTGGTATATAACTAGAGCTGAGTCTCCGAACACTTTCAGTGCTTTTACTCTTCTTTCTATAGCAGCTTGCAAACCCATAACACATGCCTCATACTCACGATGTTATTTGTGCAATTGAAATTTAACCTCGCTGTTACAGGATAATATCGTTCTTCTGGAGAAATCAGAATTGCCCCAATTCCATGTCCCCAAGGCATTAGCAGCTCCATCAAAGTACATTCTCCAACATTTTTCTACATGCCCCCTTCCTCCAGTTGAGAAATAGTCATTAAGTCTTCATCAGGAAA
>NW_019167971.1:16692098-16870845 GCF_002303985.1 Durio zibethinus | reverse complement strand
AGATCACCCTTCGACCATAGCCTTGGGCTAAAAGCTATTGAGATGTTACTATTTACTTTGAAATCAAAATCAAAAGTCAGGGCATTTCAATGGCACCTCCAATTGTTTTAGCTCAAGTCAGATAGTTTGTGGACAAAGGCGAACCACTCCTCTTGATATTAGCTTCCCGCATTTCATCTTCAACACATTAATGGCTAACTGGGCAAAATCGTCTTCCACACTTTCCTTTGGCAACTGGGTACATGAATCCTCCAGGTCTGAAGGTTTTCATACAGTGTGGGATAAACATCAGTCTAGCTATTTTTTTCTTGATGGCCTTCTTTTGACTTCCACTCTGCCATCTCATAGCCTAGGCCTACCCTGTCGCTATTGTCTGCTATTGTTGGAGGTTCTTTGATTCCTTGTAAATTTTTGCCTAGCCCTAGTCCTGGACACCAGCCTTTGTTGATGACTTGGCTCACCACTATCTTTGAAAAGGCTGACTTTGAAATCCTTCACCTACAGTATTGACCAATTCAAAAGATCGATAGGAGCATTCCAATGCTTCTTCGGCCAGCCTCTACATATGGAGTGTTCAATGGTTGGGTCACTAGCATGTCTTCCTCCCCAACTACCACTACTAATTGACCTTTCACATTGAATTTGATCTTCTGATGCAAAGTAGAGGGTACAGCTCCTGCCATGTGAATCCATGGCCTTCCTAACAGACAGCTGTAGGATGGAGAGATATCCATCACTTGAAATTTTATATTGAAGGTGGCACGGCCCAATTTGTAAGGGCATCTCAATATCCCCCAGGACTTCTTTTCTGGTTCCATCAAAGGCTCTCACAATCATCTGACTATCTCGCATATGAGAATAATCGATGGGTAGCCTTGCCAAAGTTGACATAGGCATGACATTGATGGCAGAACCATTATCGATAAGGACTTTAGCTATGATATGGCTCTGGCACTTTACTGTGATATGCAAGGCCTTAGCATTTCTCTTTCCCTCTAAAGAAATCTCATCATCACTGAATGAAATGTGATTTGGCATGACTAAGTTTCCAGCCAAGTGATTCACATATTCGACAGACACGTTATGTGCCACGTATGCCTGATTCAACACTTTCAGCAAGGCATTTCGATGTGGCTCTGAATTCAGCAACAGTGATAACAATGAGATTCGAGCTGGCATTTTATTCAACTGTTCCACAACTGAATATTCACTATGTTTTACCAGCTTCAGGAATTCACAAACCTCCCTTTCTGATACTGGCTTTGGCTGATCTTCTTCAGGCTCTATCTCTGGATTATTTCGTCTTTCTCCTTCTTTAGCCTTCTCTCTTCTAGCCTTTTCTAGCATTTCTGGGGTGTAACATCTCCCACTTCGAGTAATGCCTCCTACACCAGTAATGTTAGAAGCATCGGCTTTGGAGACCTCTTCTTTTTGCCCCTGCACTACAGCGTCACATCCATATCTCCAGGGTACAGCTTTATCATCTTTGTATGGGAAAGGAGTCGGGACTTTAAAAGTTACCGGCCTAGGGAGGAGCTTGTCTATGACTGATTTTGGTTTGTTTCCACACCGAATTGTCACTGGTTTGGGAAACAGCTTTTCAGGCCTATCATTCATGCACACCTCAGCATTCTTCAAGCTTTCTTTTTCTTCGTAGACCTCTATCTGATGTGAATTCAGGAGTTTTTGCACCTCTCGGTGAAATTGTTTACAGGTCTCAATGGAGTGACCTCTTGCCCCACTATGATACTTACAACTAGTACCAGCTATATATGCTCCATGATAGCTGTGTGGACTTACCAGTTGCATCATGTCTGCCTTTCGTAAGACATCAAACAATTGATCGAGAGGTGTCTTAATATCTACCACTTCTTTCTTCACATGGCGCTCATGCTCTTCATCTATAGCATTCACATTATGATTTGGCAAAGGATTGCCACTAACATTTGGTGCAGTCATCCCTCCAGTGTCAAAGCAGATCATCCCATCCTTAATCAATCGTTGCACTTTATATTTCAGGGTAGTGCAATTTTCGGTGGAGTGACCAGCAATCCCATAATGGTAGTCACAGTGGGCGGTGGGATCATACCACTTTGGGTAAGGTGGCTTGAGGGGTTCCAATTTACTTGGAGCAATCAAATGATTGTTGTAGAGCTCCTTGTATAATTCCGTATAGGTCATGGGAATAGGGTCAAAAACAGGTCTTTCACGAGTGGTTCGTTGCTCCCGCGAGCCACCAGCAGCGTTAGTTGGGCGAATTTGTGGTTTTGGGGTGGGTTGAATGTTAGAACTGTACATGGTGTTTTGGGGTCTATGAGAGGTTTGATAGGTTTGGGGTATGGTGGTTGGTATGGGTGAAAAGAAGTGTTATTTACAGTGGGGTGATAGGGCAGATATTCTGGTGGGGGGTAGGGCGAATAACCCCTAAGTTGCTGTCTATCAAAGCTCACAGCCTGAGCTTCAGTTTCTTTTTTCTTTGGGATTCTTTTGCTAGATGCTTCATTCCCTTCTAGCTTGCCATTCTTGATGGCACTCTCAATGATTTCTCCTGAAATTACCATATCGGCAAAATTCTTTGTTGCATTCCCTATCATCTTTTCATAATAGGGAGGTTTTAAAGTGCTAACAAATAGCACTGTAGTTTCTTTCTCGGTCAGAGGAGGCTGTACCTGAGAAGCAATATCTCTCCACCTCTGGGCATACTCTTTAAAAGATTCGTTTGTCTTTTTCTCCAGATTCTGTAAAGACAAACGATCTGGAGCCAAATCGATGATATGTCGGTATTGACTGATAAAGTCATGCGCCATATCGCTCCAAGAGCGAATGCGAGTCCTGTCCAGTTGAACATACCATCTGGCCGCAGAACCAGTAAGACTGTCTTGAAAAACATGCATCAAGAGTTTCTCATCCTGTGCATGAGCTGCCATCTTCCTGCAATACATGGTGATATGGGTTTTGGGGCACTTTGTACCATCATATTTTTTAAATTTTGGTACCTTGAACTTATGGGGGATAACCACATCAGGAACTAGGCAGAGCCCCGCAGCATCAACTGACCCATAGAAGCTAAATCCTTCCACGGCCCTTAGCCTTTGCTCTAGCATGCTAATCTTGGAACTCTCCTCAGCTTCCACCCTCATCTTTTCCCTTTCCTTCTCTTTTAAATCATCTAAATCAGGAATTGGTTCTGCTGCCTTTTCATTGAAGACAGGATTTAGATAGCTATTATACTGCCCGGGGTTGAAAGTCGATGGCATTCCAGGATATGTTGGATATGCGAAGTGTTGTGGTGGGACCTCTTGGGCAGACTGAGCTTGAGGTGGGCCAAAACCTGGAGGGTACAGGGGGTCAGCTATTTCTTGTAATGGGGGAATTTGTTGGCTTGTACTTCCTTCAACTCCTTTTCCTTTATTCATATTATTAAGAGCCTCCAGAATCTTGCTTAGCTCACCCTCAATCTTCTCTTGGGCTTTCTCTATCTTTTCAAATCTTTGGGAATTTTCCTGCTCCATTTGCCTTACTCTGAATCTGGTGTTGAATCGATGAGTAGGATTTTCGCTAGACGGAGCTATCCTGGAACCTTGAGTACCATATCTTAGAATCAGTAAATTGGCATGATCATCACATGGTTATTTTGTAAGTGTAATGAATGAGAATGCAATGAATGAGAATGTAATGAATGAGAAATGCATGTATGCAAAGAACATTTGCCTCAAAACGGTATTCAACTAAAAATTTTCATTTATTCCAAAAAACTTTGGTCTACATTGAGTTTATCATCCTAGCATTATAGCCATAAAATTGTTTGATCTGTTCATACTGGGCCTTGGCCTCTTCTATGAAGTTCAAGAGACGCTGTCCATGTTCTCCTACTGGGGCCACCACTTGTCTTAATGCCTCTGCCTCTTCCACCATCTCTCTTGCCTTACGCACCCCTTTATGAATTTGGGCTGTTAAGTGCTCAATGTATTTCTGCCTCCCTAGGTTCTCTCTTTTACCACACCAGACTTGGTATGATAATTCTCTATGTTCTCTAACCAATGCAGCAATGTGGTCTCCTTGTTCATCCAACCTTTGACTTAGCCCGCTCAAATAACTGTTTAGCATGTTAATTTCTGCCTGTGCTTCAGTACTTTCTTCTTCTAATTCGGCATACTCTTGCTTCAGTCTTGTGTTTTCCTCAGTCAGCTCGACAATGGTTATCCCTTTGGCCCTTTCTCTCACACATAGCCTCTTATGCTCCTGGTGTAACCTTGCTAGATCTTCAGTAGCTGCATCACGTTCTCTAGCAATCTTATGAACTTTAACTTCATAATTTTCAGCTCTACCTTTCCACTGGGCTTTTTCTTCTTGAAGTTCTTGAATCTCTTTCTTTAACTTGATCTTTTCAAATTCAAACTCTTTTGTTGCCAGCTCTAACTCTGATGGTATCTCTTCAAGCTTTTCTTCTGTCGGTGGTTGAGAGACTTCATAAGTGAATACCATTTCCTGTCTTCTCTTTGTTCTCCAAACCAAGTAACCTGGAGTGACTTTTTCAGTGAATGGTCCAGGACTCACTCTTTGGGGATTTTTCCATGCTTTGATCATCCCATTCATCCTCTGAAATGCTTTAGGCTCACTATAAGAGAAATCTAACTGATGAAGCCCATAAGTCATAGGAATAAACTGTTCTCCCCCTAATTGTCTCCTCACTAAGAGCGGTGCATAATTCGTCACTCCCCATAAACCCAGAAGTGGAACCACTGTACTATCTCCACATTGGTATAACATAGGCTCTCGATTCATCCATGGGACTAACCATCTCACTCTGGCACCTTCCAACTTTTGCAAGAAAGTTATCCATTCTTGTTTAGACTTCTGCTTTGACCACCCACTTTCACAGAACTCTTTGATCGGAAAGCGATTACGGATATAAATCTTCGAGAAAGCCCCATTTCCTTGTTCAAAATGGCTTTTCATCCATACGTACAATAGCTGTATGCATCCTATGAAGCGCCCTCCATTCCGACAACAATAACTCAAAGATCTGATAGTCTCTGCTAATATTACCGTTGAAGGATTACAGCCATTGATCACACTCTCAAAGAAATCAACCACTGCTATCTCAATATGTCCCAAAACCTTTGGAAAGATTACCAGTCCGTATATAGCCAAGGCAAATATGTCTAACCCTCGTTCTTCATTGATGTGTTGCATCAGAAACTCATGAAAGAACTTCCAAGGTAAGCAAACCTGTTCTTGTTTCTTCTTTGTATGAGAATCCACAACTTCCTTGTCTATCCCCATGAGTTGAGCCAGACTTTTACGAAATCCTGACTTATGTTTTTTGACATATATCTTGTCAGGAGTCTTTAGATGCAAACCCAATAAGACCGAATATTCTTCTATGGTGGGAGTCATATCAGCTTCGTTAAAGATAAAACACCTGTATGCAGGATCCCAGAATTGTGTTGCAGCTCTAATTAGTTGATCATCAACAGCCACTGCTAGAAGGTGTGCTATATGCCCATGCTTCTGACAAAACTGCCCTTGTCTTGACAGACTCATCTTTTTCCAGATGTCAACCAAATCTTCTAAATTATTCTGTTTGAGGAGGACAGATGTTTCTTGAGACAGAGTAGACTCATACCCAATTGGCAAGCAATCTCCCATCTTCAATTGAGTCTTTTCTGATAGGGCCCTTACTTCATTAGGTGTCCCACAGGGTGCTAATACTGATGAAGAGCAAACTAGGCGTTCATTGGTGTCCATGAAAAAAATTTGTTGAAGACCGTTTTTCAAGCAAATGTTCTTTTATGCAACCTTATGATATGCGTATGAACCAATGCAAAAGAAATAAGAAAAAGGTTAGTATACCCAGAAAAAGAACAAATAACTAAGTAATTTTACACATCACACATCACACAAAATAAAAGGGATGAATCCTATGCTTTTGGTCAATTCTAAAAAGGAAGAGTGATAGCTCTATCTATAGGTTAGGCATTCTTAAGGTTCACTATATGTGGTTTTAGGGTCAAAGTCTAAAGGTCCTCAAATTGTTCCTTACATCCTTGTCCATCACAGACTAGTAAGGCACCCTAATCCTCACCCATTACAGGCTACAAGCGAAAAAGGTTCAATTTGAGTGGGAGTATTTCGCTAGCCACTGCGGAGGCATTAGACCTCACGAAAGCAATAGGTACTTTACTCCCTCCTAGAGGGACGGAGCTCGGGTATAGAGCTCATGTTATGCACATGCACATGAATGACATAATTAACAAAGTGAATAAACATGAATGAACAATAATACATATATACAAAAGGGTTCAATTTTATTAGGCTTTTGGATAACACAAATTATTTGCTGGCCTGACTCTCAAGGTCCCCAGCGGAGTCGCCAAGCTGTCGTAACGTCTAGATCCGGGGATCCATCGCTTGACATTGACTTTAGGGAGTCGCCACCAATCTTTTTTATCTAGGTGTGATTGGCCACCTAAGGAATCTGTCCTTTCAGGGAACACCTAAGCTTAAGGGTCCCTAAAAGAATAGGTTCAGGTCTACTAACCAGAACAGGGTTCGGGAGTTCGGTTACGTGTGAGGAAGGTTATAGCACCCTCACAACGCCCATCAAAAGATGGTACCAGCTTAAATTTGTGTTATCCAAAAGCTTTAAAATTTTACCAAGTAATTAGTTATTGGAAATTATTCTCAATTGACTCTAATACTTTTAGCAGAAAATTGAGAAAATTCCCTCACCTCAGGAGTATGCAAGAAAACTACTGTTTCACTTACAGAGGCTCCGTCGTCGGATTATTTAAAGAAAAAAAACAAAATCAAAATTTAGATAGAAAGGAAGGATTTTTTTTTGTTAAGGGAAAATTGATACTTTCAACTTTTCCCCAAAATATTTTCTTGAAATTTTAATTTCGAGGAAAATTGATACTTTCAACTTTTCCTCAAAATTTATTTTTTTTTGAAAATTTATTTCTAAGGAAAATTGATACTTTCAACTTTTCCCCAAAAATATTTTTTTTTGAAAATTTATTTCCAAGGAAATTGATACTTCAACTTTTTTCCTAAAAATATTTTTTGGAAATTTGGATTTTCAAGGAAAATTGATACTTTCAACTTTTCCTCAAAAACCCTTTTTTGAAATTTATTTTTAAGAAAAATTGATACTTTCGACTTTTCCCCAAAAATATTTTTTTGAAATTTTGATTTTCAAGGAAAATTGATACTTTCAACTTTTCCCTAAAAATTTTTTTTTTTTGAAAATTTATTTTTATTTAAAGAAAATAAATAAAAAGAATATTACATAAACCTAATCTAATAAATAAAAAAATAAAATAAACAAATAAACAAAGAAAAAAAAAAAAAAAAAAAACCTGGAGCGGCTCGGATCGCGGCTCGGCTCGGCTCGACTCAAGGAAGAGAAAACGGCTCGGGGGAAGCGGCTTGGTGGCTCGGCTCGGCTCGGAGGGGCTGCACGCGCGGGTCAGAAAGCGGGTCGACGCCCGGGTCGGGTCGGGTTTTCGGCAAAACGCGCGGATCCTCTGATTAACTTAAAGCCAAAACGACGTCGTTTTGGGAGGGTATAAAAGGCACTACCCTCTGTTTTTCGGCAGACCGCCCCTCCTCTCTCTCTCTCTTCTTCCTTCTTTCCTCTGCCTTCTCTCTAAAGACTGAAGAACACCGGTGGGATTTCGCCGGATTCTGGAAATTCTCGCCGAAATCTGGAGAATTTCGCCGGAAGTTGCCGAAAGATCGCCTGTTTCTGGGATTCTCGCCGGAAACTGGGATTGTTGCCGGAAACTTCAAGTTGGCCGGAACTATCGCCCGGAAAATTCAAACTTCGCCGGAATTTTTGCCGGAATCTGGAAATTTCCCAGAAATTTCTAGAAAATTTTTTCGCCAAAATTTCTAGAAATTTTTTCTCACTCCCAGACCACTCCTAAACTTTTTCTAGCTTCCTATACGCCTCCTTTTCTCTCAAATCAGTAGCTTTGCTTACTGTTTTCTGTGTCCTTGAACTGTTCCAGGAGGTGCTTTATATAGGGATTGATCAGGAGTTTCTGATCAATCCCAATTCCTCCTTGGACGGGAATTCAGTCTTTGAATCCAATTGGACTCTCTTGATTGAATTCCCATTCCCGATAGGATTCTTCAGCTTCAATCTTAGCCCTCCAAAATCAAAAATAAAAAATACTAGATAATAATCAGATAAATCAAAAGATATTTAAAAAAAAATATCTGATAATCAGGAAAAATCAGAACAGATAATTAAAAATAATAATAATAATAATAATAATAATAAAATAAGATAAACCCAAGTATATATTACAAAAAAAATAATAATAATAATATATAACTGTATAAATAAAATACATATAAATCTAATCTGAATAAAAATAAATAAATAAATAAAGATATACATAATAATAATAATAATAATAGAATACATAAAATACAAAAGAAGAAAAGAAAAAATATACAGGATTGAAATGGGCCTTACCCATTTGGGTCAGGCCCAATTGATCTGGGCCCGGACCTAATTGGGTGTCTACAATGTAAATTCAAATATAAATCTCTAATCATCAAAGTTGTCTTCAATTACGAATATTATTCTTTCTAATATGCCAATTATCATATAACAATTGATTTGTCATAATCCTCACAAACATCATAATGTCTCGAATTCTCTTTTTACCAAATATATTGCTATCATCTTCATGTCAAAGTTAAAAACTATGCATCATAATCCATAAAAAAATTCTTTTATAAAGTTTGAACCAATAAGAACTCCAAACACTTGAATTCACACTAAAAGTATAATTATGAACAATAGCCAAATGCATCACATTATTTCAAAAGTTCTCTCAAATTTCTCTAAAATCGAATATATGCTCAACATCACCAAGTACACAAAATCATCACTTGTAAGTTTTCATCCAATCTTTTACCCTTGTAAAATTCAAACAATCATTTGCACTTGTAAGATTTCAAACAATCATTCTTAACCAAAACATGCATATTTTTCTATAAATCGATTACTCCTTTAAAACTAACTTCCTTACTAAATTATCTAGATAATCACAATTTTAATTCCTTGCTAAGTACACAACCCTATACCACAATAAGCCATGTTCTCCATAAATATAAAATTTGAAGGAATCCAATAGTATACTTCAATTAAAAACTATAACCACAAATTAATCACTTTAGCCATTAAAAATATCAATACACCTCAAATAGAAATTTAATGATCAAACTTTAAATTAACTATACAAACATCCAACTCGCATAATCAAACCTTAAATACTTTTTTAATAAAAATGTAGAACTAAATCAAGTGAACATCCTTATTTACCTTGAAGAAAATCTCAAAGTAATACAAAGCCTTCTTTCTTAAACATTTTAAAATTCTTCAATAAAATAATCTACCAAATAAAATTCATATCTTTAATCCAACTGATAATACATCTTTATATATTCAAATATAAACCATATAAAATACAAAACTATCTTTTAAGATCTCATTGGCCAACATATTCTCTGACGACTAAGTAATCTTACCTATTTCATCTTCTAGCTTCACACAAGACTAACCAAACTTATCAATTAGTTATCTGTAAATAAAAAGTAAAAGAGAAATAAGCAAACCACAACTCAGATTATAGACTTACATACCTTACCAGATCAAGCATCATTTTTTTACACATCATATAGATCATTTAAAACATTCATCAAATCATAATATCAAAACATTTTAAGATCATCGTTTTGTCAAATATTTCATAAATTCATAAATCAATGTCAAAATATGTCACTTCATAAATCATTGCAAAATATGCTATCATTCAAATATCATAATCAAACCAAATCATGGATCAATCATTAAAATCATCATTATCATTCATTTATCGTTAGCTACGGTCACTGCTATAACCCGTGACATTGGCTGTATCGACAATTTCATTCTCATGATCGTTGCTAACTATTATAACCCATTAGCCAAGGTCGTATGATCATGTCTTTGCTAACTACTATTACCTGTTAGTCAGGGTCGTAGAACTAGTTCTGGTGTCGATGATCCCACTTCCCAGGGGTATAAAAACGTAGCTATCATAAAATCATTCTTTAAACATAAATCATTTTCTCATTTCATTCATAAACATGATCCATCATTTATATAGAGAAATACAAAATAATCATATGCTTGATCCTATTTTTATACACCGAAAATAATGAAATAAAATATTCATTCATTTAGAAACATATATATATACATAGTTTCGAAAACAAGCAAAGTGTGTGAGATTCTACTTACCTCTATTCGATTCCACCACTTAGTTTTTTTTCTCAAAATAATTAATGGCCTATCCAAGATCATTTCAACATATCAGAATCTAATCAACCCTTTTTAAAACCATTTATACAAAAATCAACTAAGTTACACAAAGGGTTAACTTAACTAATTAATACTGGCAGCCTGACCTCTTTTCATTAAAATACTCATATCTCAATATATCCAAATCAGAATTATGATCTCTTTAATGCGTTAGAAACTAGACTTAATAAGCTTTCTAACCATATATGGCACACCTCGTAATTCCTTATAGATTAATTATAAAAATTTTTGAAATCCACGTCATATACTGCTGCCAAACAGCATGTATTCCTTCTAATAAAAACTATATATTTATTCACAGGAAACTCCAAATTCAATTCCGCTTGTTTCATTGGAAATTAGACTCAATAAGCTTTCCAAACATATATGGCTTAATCTATAAATCCTTGTATAAAAATTAAGAAGAATTTCGTAATTCAACCCTGATGCTGTTATCTTACAGCCTGCATATCCTTAAGTTAAAATTAGAAAACTCTTTATAGAAAACTCTGATTTGACTTTCGTTTGTTTCATTAGAAACTAGATTCAACATGCTTTCTAATGATATATAATAATCACAGCAATAATCTATCCATTAATACAAAATTTTATTTTAATTCATTATTATAGATCACAACATCTCATCCAAAAATAAAATTTCTCCTTCAATCTTTAAAAATTCAAATACTTACTTTCAGCCTTCAAATTCCATTCAATAATCATCAATAAATCTTAAGAACATGAAATAAACAAAGCCCAGTAATTTACCCAAATAGATCATGAAGATTAATGAAAGATTTTATGATTTTTCTTGGTTTTGCTCTTAAAACTTCAACTCTAAATAATAGCAATCAACTTGATATTTCTTTTCAAATGAAAAGAGGGCATGTACTTACCTTTAAGGGATTAACTTGATTGTAGCCTTTGATTGTAAATCTCCAACTTGATTTTTCATATTCTCTAACCTTAAAGAAGATGAGGAAGAAAAATCCTATTTTCTTTCTGTTTCACAATAGTTAGGTTTCCTTTCATCTAATACTTCAGCATTTTTTCTTTTACTAAATAATGTCTTAATAAATTGATGGACTTTAGTATTAGTCTAACCCAATTATTATTTGGGTTGGGGTATTACAGGTTTACATGCTAAGCATAATTAAACAAAGACAAACGATTTATTATTAGCAGTTGAACAATTATACAGTACTATTAACCCAATAATTAGTGTACTTATGTTGTATTTTTTATTGTCAAATACGTGTAAAATATAAAAATTATCATATTAAAATTTATGTTAAAATATCAAATATGAAATATATATTTTTTAAAATTCATATAAGATTTTTGTTAAAATTTTAAATTGTATTAGGTAGTACCTAAAGCTTGGCTGATCTAATTAACTCCACCGAATCAGAAGATATTTAATAATCTTAGAGAATTGCATTTTATGATAGTGAAAGAAAACAAATTAGAAATTAATCATTTTTCTCATTAATAACAAAAAGGAGCTGTGTGGTATAGCAGTTTGTGGAGTGCATAAGATGAACAGCAGTGATAGAAGCAGAACAATGGTCAGCAAGCATGCAGGCTGCAGTGATCAATTAATTGTTTGATTAAAAGCAAGAACCACAGGAAAAAGAAATGAAAAAAAATGATTGGAGCTGATTGGATTGGAGTCCGAGTCTCCACAGCCACAACGTTGAATTCTTATCACTAAACTACAGCCACGAGTCCGGACTTTGACCGTAAATAGAAATATATTCTACAAATATAATCTTTAATTAAATAACTGGAGCATTTTTCAAAAGGAAAGTTCAGTCTGTGAACTAATTTTCCTTTTTTTTTTATTTTTGTTATTCAATTATTCCACCGCCGCCCCGTGCCTTTTGGGGGGCATATTATTGGGAACTGTTTATCAATAACCATCCTCTTTTCCATCTATTTCTATATATTGTATGGCCGACATATCATATCTTTAGCTATGCTTCGGATATCAATCACTGTAATCTTTTGCTTCATTTCTGCAGGTTCTTTTTCTCCATTGTGATCTGTCAAAGTTGGCCAGCTTGTCCCTTTCAAAAAGAAAAATTACCTGTCTTTCCCACCGTCTACTCTTTACATGAAAAGGATTTGAAATATTCCAGTCAACCTATTCACATTAAACATTAACACCAGTTCAATCTTTGTAGGCCATTAAAACACAAAAATGGACTTGTATTCGGCAAAAATGTTCTTAATTAAAAATATAATCGATAAAATTTAAATTGATATAATATTAAATTTAAATTTAAATTTGATTTTAAATTTAATATTTAAAATTTAATTTAAATTTGATCAAATTTTAATTTTATAATTTAAATTTAATTTAAAATAAAAATTAAATTATTTAAATTTGATTAAATTTAATTAATATATAAAAATAAATTTAATTCATAAATTTGATAAAAATTTAATTATTTATACTTAAATTTAAATTTAAAATATTTTATCAATTAAAATATATTAAAATATAAAAATTTAATTAAAATTATAAATAATTAAAATTAAATATAAAAATATTTAAATTCAATTCAATCGATAAATTAAATTATTTAAATTTAAATAATTTATAAATATTAATATATCATTTACGATGCAAATTTCCCACAAAAATATAGTTCCATCTTACTTTTCAAGTAAATCGTCGAGATCAAGAACACGACACTTAAATTTAGCACATACGTCATCGATATAAAAGGATACAGCTTTTATTATTATTATTATTATAAACGATGTTAAATAGAAACATTAACTCAAATTCTGCCATACAAATGACAGTAACATGCTCAAGTTCCATGCATACCGTCAACTGAATGGGTAACACTGACACGAATTGAAGGACAAAGTAAATAATACCCCATGCTCTAACCAGGCAAATGCCGGAGGAGCAATTTATTTAATTAACCACCAAAAACCATAGAGCAAATAAACCATTGAACTACTCTTCTTCTTCCTCTTCCTCTTTCCAGCAGCATTTCAGAGTTGATCTTGGAGAAACACAGCCACCAGTGCTGTTAAATTTCCGGTACATGATGGAACCACCAATTCCAAGTTCTTCAATGCTTCTCTCTCCGCAACAGTAACCTTTAAAATCCAGCAGACAGCTCTGCTCAAGCGACTGACCCGCAACATCAACATGCACTGCTACGGAGAAGTCACTTGGTTTGAAGCAGAACAACACCCTTTCAACCAACTGCTTCAGATTCAAATCTTTCAGATCATAGCCCACAGCTTCAAAGCTTGCATAACTAAACCCATCTTCTGGTGTAACATGAATAGTAGAAATTGCATCCCCTTCAATTGCATTCATTGAATAACCGCAAGGATCAAACTCAAAATCACATATCTCAGAATCTGGAAGGATCCTCCTTATGCCAGAATTAATGGTCATCACAGCTGCAGAGCCTGCTTGGTCTTTGTAGAAAACTGAAGCCATTTCCCTGTCCAAACCAGTCAAGCACATCTCTACAGTGTAAATAGGGCCACTAGCAGTAACTGAATCTGCAGATGCAGAGTACACATGCCATTTCTGTTTATCAAGCCCACCCATTACATAAGCCGTGCTGCCAGCACCAAGCTTTCCAAAATAGCTATCAAGGATAGTGACTTCTTCAGCGAAGTTACGGTGAGGATAAGGCTGAGCACCAGGGAAGATAAAACTCCCACGAGTATACCTAACAGATTTTATGGCAAGAGAAAGACTGACAGCCAACTTCAAAATGGGTGGGATTGCAAGAAGTAACTTTGTTGTCCCACAGGTTTTGATGATGATCTTGTAAGGATAGACAAAGAGGCTAGACTCAGAAAGGACATAGGAGTCCACATGTTTGTTTGACAGTGAAGAAACTATGGTGCACTCAGCTGGACCTAGAATCTCATCCAACTGGGCTTTCGACAATGATCGAAGACCTTTTCCTTCAGGATCAAAAAAGATGCCGGGCTCAAAAAATGATATTTCGAGCCTCTTTTCATAACCCTCGAATCCAATTGCAGATACTGCCATTGCGAAGTCAACCAAGGGATACCACTACAGCCACAAAGTTTCTTAGAATCGCACAAAGTACACAGTCGCCAACGAAGGAGGTTGCAGTTGTAAAGAAAAACAGTCACGAAGAGAGAGGAGGAAGAGGTTGGTTGAAGAAAGAATCTAAAACTAACTAAGAAAGCAAATAACAGTTGATTGACCACTACCAGTGGTCACACGGCACACTTAGAGTATATCAGGAAGGCTTGCGAGCGCACTGCAAAACAAGAAAAAAGAATAAACATTGTATGATTCATACAATTAAAAAGCCAATAGCATTTTCATGATAAGCAATATTCAGAGATAAGCCTCCACATACGTTGGAGTAGGCAGCAGATCGGAACTTCTTGATTCCACCGTTTGGTCGAACGTCTTCAATGCTGTAACCTAGGGGAGCTTCGTAGAATAAAGATTTACTACTACTAGACTTCTTTTTCCCACCTTTAGACTCCATTAGATCATTCAGTCACACCTACATTACCATTAAAACAAAATAAAGAAAACATCAAAAACTCTGTTCAATACAGAAAATTTCAAAAACTCAAAACACAAACACCTATATAAACGACTATAATCATGTAACAATCTATACAGCCAAATATCCAGAATAAAAACACTACAAGTTTCACAGCTAAGAGATCATGCACAATTACATTTTTTTTTATTAAAAAAAAAATTGCTTTCAATAGGAAGCAAAGAAATTCAAATATTTGCAACCAAAACTATCACCCACAATATTGATAAATTTTTGAAGACTTATAGATAACAATAAAGAGAAGATTCAAGAATCACGAGGACAATATTATACTATTATTCATCCAAAAAAAAAAATCAAAGACCATTATTTTAACATAAAAATATACTCATCAAAACAAAAAACAGATTTCTATTTGATAAAAGAACAAATACATAAAACATAAGTAATATTATAAGAAGATACTATTTATCTCCTCCAAGAATACATCTTCTAATTCCCAATCCATCTTAGATTCAAATCTCATGCAAAACATATATTAAACTAACAATAAACGAATCATAAATCGCATCATCAATACGAAAAACAAATAAAGAATCGAAAGAATCGACACTTACAATTCAAAACTTGAATTTCCTGAAACAAGCGATGACAAAAAATGGATTATCAACCTCTGCTCAGATCCTAAAAAGAAACGCAAAAACAACACATCAGTATATAAAAACAATAAAAAAGAATCGACGAATCTCTAGATTTGAATATGGTTAACTAAAATCGAAATAAAAAGGAAGAAATACTAACCAAAATATTATAATCTCAAGAAAACGAAGGAAATAAAGAAAAAAACAAGCCTTAAAAATAGAAAATGAGAGGCTAAGGCCGAGAGCTTTAGGGCGTATCGTATTTCTCGCGGCTCACGCAAATTATGAGAAAATGAGCTTACTGGGGGAGGGTCCTATTTATAGGGGGGAGGTAGGGCATTTTCTTCTTGGAAAAGGCTGCCACTGAATGGCGAAAAATTTACGTCTTGCCCCCTATACCATTTTCCAGGAACGTTCCGGTAACTTTTTGTTATTTTATTATTTTGGTTAATTTTCGTTTGACAAATCTACCCGTGGGGAAGGTGTAAAACGAATCTGGCCGTGGACAGCTGGATTCTTGGGGGATTATGAAACCGAGTGTTTGGTTTAGAAACGTTCTTTTAAGATATGCACCGAAAGAAAAAGAAAAACGTTTAAGATTTACCCTTTTTTTTATATTGGATTATTCTTTTTTTTCTGATGATAAAAAAAGTTTAGAGGTTTAAAAAGAATATAAGAAAGACGGAAAGTTAAAAGAAGTATCAAAGGCTTGGAAGGTTTTTTTTTTTTTTAATAAAAAAAATTAGAGTTGGTAATGAATTAAATTAGGATAATTTTTTTATTTTAAATTTGATTTAATTTTATATCTATAAAATTTAAATTCGATTTAAAATTTTTTTATATTTAAATTTATTTTGATATTGTATAAATTATATTAAATTTAATTTGATTTAAAATTAATAAAATATTTTTAATTTAAAATATTATTTTTTTAATATAAATATAAAATTATATAAATTAAAAATTAAAAATAATTTTTTATATATATTTGGTTATATCAGATCAAATTTATCTACTTTAACTTGATTTTGACTTTTTTATTACATTATTCAACTTAATTTTAAACTTAATTTTTTTTAAAAAAATTAACCTTATAAAATTAAATCAAATTAAAATTTATCGAAGCCGAATTAAGCTATCAACCTTAGGAAGAATGATTACACGGTCAACACTTAATGTTCAATTATTTTGGGACCAATTTTGTTGTTCAATTATTTAATCATTTTAGAAGAACGGCGGCGTCTAAATTGGTCAAACAAAGCAAGCAAATTTCTTAGTGACATACCCCACGCTATAAATAGACAGAAAGATAGAGGATATTTCAGACATTTTACATGCCTAAAGAAACCACCTAATGTTATCATCTTTTCTTTATTTATATTTTTTCTAAAAGTGGCTATTCATATAATAGTATACGTAAAAATATTAAAATTTATATATTTATATTATATTTTATATAAAAATTAGGTATTATAATTAATATTAAAATATAAATATAAAAAATATATTTTTAATTTTGTTAAATTTATATATAATTATTATTAAATTTTTAAATAAAATTTTTATTTATTTTTATATTGAAGTTGTTTCCTTTGTTTTAAATTTTTAGATCTATTTCTTTCCCAATTGGCAACATTTGATTTTAGATGGATTTAACTTTTTTATAATTTTAAAAATGTATTTTTTTGAAAAGTTATTTAATTTATTGTCATTATATTTTAAATTTTACAATTAAAATTAATAAAATGGCATGATGATTTTTTTAACCTGAATTAAAAAAATTACACTATTAGTATATAAAAAAACTTTTTTACCCATATGATATATTTAATTTATTATGATAAAAAGAATAATTTTAAAATAAAAGAAAAGAAATACAAGTATTGATATTTTAATATTTAAATTTGCTGAAATTCACCTATTTAAAGATGCATGAATGAATTGAGTTGATTTTTAAATTCACGTATTTAAAATTTGACGTACACAAAATTTTCATAAAAAATCAAATTTTGAGTGAAAAAACTTTTCCTTTCGCAATAAGATTAATTTGTGTGAGTTTTAAATAAAACGCTTTCATGGTTTTTGAAGAGTTTAAGAAAAAATAAATTATTTAAAATATATTAAACTAAATATATATTAATCTCAAAACTTTATTTGTATAATTAAAATTTTTTGTTGTTCAAATATTAAAAACCGACTCCAGAAAAAAGGAAAGTGAAAAAGATTCGAAGATTGGTGTCTGAAATAAAGTCTCAGCGAGACTCTTTTAAGATTGCGTGGGGGACACCAACTTCGGTTTTTAGTATGAATTTATTACGGTGATGATGATAAGATTCTCGGTGGGTCATTCTTCTGACACGCACGTGACGCGTGACCTGTAAATTTCTCCACCGTTACTTTTTCTTATTTTTTATATTAGTTTAAAATAATATCATAAATAACCTTGAAATTATAATAAAATCTTCAACTAAAATTTTAAAAAATTTATAATATAATACTTAAATTATAAATTTATTAATTAATATTATATTTATTTTAATATAATTAAATTTAAATAATAATATATAAGAGATAAATAATTTTTAAATTCACATTAACTTATAAATTTATAATTTAAATATTATATCAAAAATATTGATTGTTTCTTAAATTAATTGTTATATCAATAGAGTTGATATTTGAAAGTTACATATTTACAAAAACTTAAACGCATAATATTTTTTAAAGTTAAGTATATAATTAGATAAAAATTTTAAAAATAAATTAAAAATTTAAAAATAAAATACTATATAAAAATTATTTTAATTTAAATAATAAATTAAATATTTTGTTATAATTTAAAAATTATTTATAATATTAATCCTATTAATTTTTAAGGTTGTATTATAAATAAAAATTAATAATTTTAAATTTAAGAGAAAGGAAAAGAGCAATGCTCTCAACTAGGGCTGTAAACGAGCCGAGCCGAGCCGAGTAGTGAGAAGCTCGAGCTCGAGCTCGACTCACAACTCCGGGCTCGATATTCGGTTCGAGCTCGATCGAGTTTTATTTTTCAAGCTCGAGCTCGATTCGTGATCGAATTCGAGCTACTCGAGCTCGCTCGATTAAGCTCGATTAATATGTAAAAATAAGCTCGATTCGTATACTCGACAAGAGTTCGATTATTCATGCTCGAACTCGAACTCGAACTCGGATTCGAAATATTTTATTAATTAAAAAAAATAAAAATATATTTAAATATAAAAGCTCGATTAGGCTCGCGAGCTACTCGAGTCAGATATAAGAATACTCGAATTCGGCTCGATCGGTAAGTCGAGCTACTCGAGCTCGAGCTCGACTCGACAATAATCGAATCGAATTCGAATTTTTTTCGAATCGAACCCGAGTAACTTGCGAGTACTAATGTATCATTTACACCCCTACTCTCAACCCCTGTCACATGCTTCCTTGCTTGTCTGGTTTGCCAACTTGCAGATCATAATCTACTCAAAATATTTTTAATTCAGTTAATAATTATAACGTCATGATTCTGTTAATAATAATAAAAAACAGATTGGATCACTGTCCAAAAATACCAGAGAGTTGTCTTTTCAGTTTTTTGGACAACTGTTAAATCTGGAGAGATTGATATAATCCCACATTTGTTTTATTTTGAAAATAAATTATTTAAAAATTTATTATTCTATACACCCACAAAGATTTTCTAAAATTTCATAAGAACAATGCTAACTATTTATTATTTTTTTATTAATATATTAACACGTGCCGGTCACACAAAAAAAGAAAAATTGGAATTGGATGCATTAGACTTGGATAGATTAGTGAAATGAATTCATGCTTAAACAAGCCCAAAGTAGAAGGGATAAATATGCTGCTGCGAGAATTTATTTACTTTTCTAAATGGGCTTTGTCCACTCACCATCTCCGTCTTAGTTTTGGACTGGCCGTCATAGCTGCTGGGCTTCAACTTCTTTGTTTTTTTAGCAGATTTAGAAAATTTTCAACAATTTCAATTTGAGGCACATCATCATTGATGCTGGTCTGTTTGGGTTTCGATTTTTCTCTTTGCTCGTTCCAAAAGGTTCCTTTCGTCCAGCTAGATATAGGCATGTAGGTAGGCAAAATTGCTGTCACTTACATTTATTTGAAAGGTCTTAGATGTAATCCCCACAAACATAAAGAATGTGTACGTGTGTTCAAAATTAAACCAGATGCAGTGAACTGGTTTATAAGAAATTTATATTATTTTTTATCAAGTAATGGGTTTTATGCAAAATTATTAATATAAGCAATTATGCTTGGGAGAATCAAATACTTAGGCAAAAACTTTTCTTATAAAGAGAGAATCAATCTTTTATAACCCAACAGTCTAAAAAACCATTTAGTGTAAGAGAGGATCAATCTTATTAAAGAGGAGATCGGTCCCTTCTTTACAAAGTTTTTTTTTTTTGCTAACATTCTTTAGAGAGTTAAAATTTTGAGTTTTTTACGTTAAAATTTCGTTTATCGTCTGAAGAGAGAGAGAGAGAGAGAGAGAAGCTTTGGCGGCATTTATGCTAAGTGCCCAACTGATCATCGCAATTTCACAACAACCTAAAATTCAATGTTGTACCAAGTTTTCTAACCTATGATGTCACTTGACAGCATGCAATTGCTTGTAAAACAGCTTATAATTTAGATTTGATTTTGATTTTTGTGGTGGAAATGATTTAGGCAGAAAATTGAACGAGTTGGTTGATGGTTGATAATATTGATAAAACTTTTAAGATGCACATTCAATTTAAATTCAATGTAATGAATAGGAAATTTAATATTATAATAAATATTTATTTTAAAATTACTTGATAATAAGTAAAATAATTTTTATTATATTTATGTGTTCACAATATTTTTTTGATTTAGCTAATGTGAGATGATGCTTGTGTTAATTACTAGGATATTAAATTTTATAAAAGCGTCCAATAAAAAATAATTTATTATATATAAATAGAAAAATCCAACTTAAATAATATCTTTATTAATTTCATGGTTGCCGTCCTCGTAAAATTTTGCTCGATTTTGCATTGCCAAATTGTGAACCTCATGCTGCCGTCAGCTTCGAACCAATAATTCATACACAATAAAATATTCACTAAAAAGATTCTATATCTCAATCCTCGTATTGGAGGACTTGTAACCATGCACACTGGTGGTTGTGGCTTTTGGTACATAATAAGTTGCAGTTTAGGGACACAAAAATGATGATAAGTAGTGAAATTCGATTTATTAAATATTATTTTTTTATACAATATTTGATATTATTTTAAAAATTATCATTATATTGTAATCAATGATATCTTATTATTCATGATTTTAAATTATTTTTCTTGATTAATTTCATTAAGTTATAAAAATTAAAGATTATTATATTTGATATTATTAAAATTAAATATTATTTTATTTAAAAGTATAAAAATAATTATGTATATTATAATAGTTATACATATTTATTTATCAAGTAAAATAATTTTTATAATATAAATAATGTAAAAATATATTTGAATTAAAAAATAAAATTAGTATTGTTAAAATCATAATAACATAAAACAAAAAGATTATATTATATATAAAATATTTTGAAAATAAAAAATACATAAAATTTTTTAACTTATTGTAATAAATATTAGTTTGAAAATATAAAATTTTATAATCTAAAATAATTATAATTTTAAGAGAAAATAAGTTTTTAATTTACATATTAAATAAATAATATTAACTTTTATTAATTTTATATATCATTTTATTTCGATGATAAAAATTTTTAACATTTTTTAATGAAAATTAGATTACCTTTCAAAACAATGATTTTATCATTTTCGATGATGCAAAATCAAAATCAACCCCACACATAAAATCATTAAGTATTTTCCAAATATAGTAGTATAATAATCATATTTAAATTATCATAATTTTTGAAGTGATCATTAAATATTAAATATTATCTTAAAAATAATTGAATGAATCAACTATATTAAACTTCAAATTTTGTCTATTGTCTTTTCTCTTTCATTAGTTATTGGATATTTAATATTTAGCTATAATTCACATGGATGTCACAGATGGAGTTGTCTCTCCTTTCCCTTTCTTTTTTCCTCCTAGTTGAGTTACTAAGATTATACCGTGATTTGCAAAGGAAAAATTAACTAGTACTAAACATTCTCCATTATAATTGAAAAGAGATAGTCTCAATTAAAATCTCAATTAAAAACATTCTCATTAATTTCGAACTTTTAGAACTATCATTTTTAAAGAATTGTGAAATTCTTAGGTTTAATATGATTGATTATCCCAATTTGATTTTAGGATATGCAATATATATATATATATAATAAAAGTTTTTTAATTAAGATTTTCTTAATAGACTTAGTAATTATATATATTACACGATGATACAACAAAAATAACATAAAAAATTAAAAATTATAATTAAAAAACTTCTAAAAATTTTACAAAAATTTTATATTTATTGTTTCGATATGAATTATAGATATAATAATTATTATATTGATTTAATATAAAATAAAATACGACACAAATAAATGAATTTTTATATCTAATTTTTTAATTTTAAATGGTAAACTCCAAAAACCATATATCTAAGAGGAGAAAAATAGAAAAAATCGAGAATTTATGATTGAGATAGCAAATTTAGCATTGCATGCAAAACAAAACCCGTTTGGAAAAAAAAAAAAAAAAGTCTCTCATGAAAGTTTGCTTTTTCTATTTTGAAAACGTAAAAGAAAAAGAAAATTTCCATTTAAGTTCTCAACAACCTTGAGCTATTCCTTATCCAAACTAACACAATTATTGCTGAAAAAAAGCAAAAAATATTAAATGTAGATGTACGATTTTCTGTGGCCACGAAATACACATGCTATTCTTTCCAACTTTCCAATTAGTTTGCATTAATTTTCACCCAAAAAAAAAAAAAAATCTTCTTCCATTTCAAAGGGAACTAGTTCTGTTTTCAATCATTTGACTTAATTGCTCGACGTTACCAGTGGTTGTCTGCCACATATCAATTTCTTGGCTTTTGATATATGTATTAGATAAGACTACGCTCCATTTGAATATAAAAGCAGTCACCGTAGCGTGCGATTAGGCCATTTTTGTTTAACTGCACATTGGAAGATGTTCGGCAAAATTACTAATACTATGATGGAGTATTTTAATTGCATCATATCTCTTCAACGACGCTAAAATATATTGTTTAATTGCTCGTCGTGATGCTCATAGGCAATATTGCCTCACTATTTACTTTTTTTATTTTTATTTTGCATTTATACTTACATGACTATAATTAATATCCTTATTATATTTAAAATTTACATTCCATTTTAATTTGTTCGTTTTACTTTTTTTTTTTTCATTTTGATATTTGATATATAAATAAATAAATTTAGTAATTTTTAATTATTTATTATTTTATGAATATTAAATATATATTATAAATTTCAATTATACTCAAATTTTAATTTTGTGAAGTAATACTCAAATTTTAATTTAATATTTTTAATAATCATTTTTCTTTCTTGCTGCTCTTGCTGTATTTATATTTAAATACATATTTTATTATTGAATTTAATGTTATCATTACAATACTTAAATTCACATTAAAATAAATAATTTTACTATCATTATTAGTTTCAATCTTGTTATCCATAAAAAAAAAAAACCCTTTTAAAAAAATCTTATTATCAATCAAAAGGATTCTTTAAAAATTAACACATTTTATTTTGACTTTCAAGCCAGTACTTTTGTTATATTTTGGAAATGAGACGGGATCGGTTCCAATAGAAATCCTTGCCCATTTACCTGTTCCACCAACAGTTATTGGGAAAAGAAAAGGTGCTTATACCAAAATCCTATAAATAATAACGAAGTCCTTATGAGTTACATTTCTTTTAGAAAGCTGAAAGCACTATTTCTCTCTCTCTAGTTCTTGTCTTTGTCCAAGGACCGAAAAATGGCAAGTTGGCAAGCATTGATGGTGATGGGGCATCGGACACAAGACTTCACTATTTGTTTATCATATCATAGATTCAAAAATTTATAATTGAATTAACAAATAAATAAAGTTATCATCGATTTTTTTTATTAAGTGTGATTGATCATCTAAAGAACCTATTATTTTAAAGAACTTTAAAACGTGACTAAAATTTTCTAAAAGAATAGGTTCAGGTCTACTAACTAGAATAAGATTCAAGAGTCGATTACATATGAAAAAGATTATAACACCCCCACATGTCCATCCGAATGATGGTACCATATTATTTTAAATTTATCCTAAGGTATTAAGTCTAATAGTTTCAAATTTTAACGTCAAATATTGAAAATAATTCATAAGATTCTTCCATCAATCTGATAGAAATCTTAAAAAAATATTTTCTCACATCAAGAGTATTCAAAAATCCAATTTAGATATCTTAAGGAGGCTCCATCGTTGGAAAAAAGTTTAATTATTATTATTTATTATTATCATTCATTTTTTTTGTTTGTTGAAAATATATCTAATTATTCCACCATTTGGACCAAATTAGATAATATTTTTTTTAATTTTTAAAATTTTCACCATTTGGCCTATTTAAAATTTTTTTTAATTTTTTTTCTTTGGAAAGAAAATAATAATAATTACTTTTATTGAAAATTTTCATCTAAACTATTCTACCATTTGCACCAAATTTAGAGAAAATTTCTCACCTAAAGATTTCTTAGAATTTTACCATTTGAAATTTTTAAGAATCTCATCTTTGGATAATTATCAAATATTTACAATCCAAATTTTATTTGAAAAAAAAATAAAATTATTTTTATTGAAATTTTGTCTAAATTATTTCACCATTTGGCCAAACTTAAATAAAATTTCTCACCTAAAGAGTTCTTAAAAAATTTACCATTTAAAATTTTTAAAAAAATCTCATCATTGGATAATTTGTATTTAATTTTAAATTTTTTTTATTTTTTATGTTTTTTTTAATTTTTAATTTTTTAAATTTTTTTGGGTTTGAAAATAAATATTAATTATTGTTATTGAAATTTTATCTAAATTATTCCATAATTTGGGACAAACTTAGATAAATTTCTCACTTAAAAATTTTATAAAAATTTATCATTTAAAATTTTTATAAATTTCATTATTGGATAATTAATATTTATTCCAAAATTTTATTTTTTTATTATTATCTTTTTTATTTTAATTTAATAAAAAACTAAGAGAAATAAATAAATAAAATGCTTAAATAAAATTAATAAGAAAATACCCAAAAAAAATCAAAATCGGCTCGACTTGGGCTGAAAAACAACTCTGCTCAAGACAGAAAATGCCACTCGAAAACATGGGTCGGAGAAGTCGGCTTGGCTCAGCTCGTCTCCAAGGATCGGCTAGCACTCGGGCCAACACGGGTTGGCGCTCGGGTCGGGTCGCCCGATTTCAAAACGTGTGGATCCTCTAAGAATAATAACGTCAAAACGACATCATTTTTAGCAAGTATAAAGGCTCAAACCTCTGTTTTTTTCGCAGATGACTTCTTTCCCCTCTTTCTCCTTTTCCTTTTTTCCCTCTTTCTCTCTAAACAGAATTTAGATTCCAGCTGAATGTCTGTCGGATTTGAAAAAACCCATCGAAAACTTCAAAGTTGGCTGAAAATCTCGTCGAAAAATTCAAGCTTCACCAAAAAATTCATCAAAATCTGAAAAATTTCTAGAATTTTTTAAAATAAAAAGTCAAAATTCCTAAAAATTTCCTAAAAACTCTAAACTGTCTCCAACACTATTTTTATTTTTTTTCTTTGTGTTTTTCCCTATGATCCGTGTTTGAATCCCCTCTAATTTCTCTTTATACGTTTCTGTTTGAACCTCTATTTATATGCATTGATCAGAAACAATTTTTGATCAATTTTTATTCCCTTTTTGACTAGGATTCCATCTTTGAATCTCAGTCTAACTTTACCAGCCCCTATTCCAAAAGGAAACAGAAATTAAAGATTTAATTTCAGACCAAAAAATAAATAAAATAAAATACAAACAAATGGTAAAAATAATAAAATAATAAAAATATAATAATAATAATAATAATAATATTATTATTATTATTATTATTAAAAATTAAAACTAAAATTGGGTCAAAACTGAGCTAAGCCCAATGGGCTTAGGCTCAGCCCCTGTTGAATCAAGACCAATGGGTCCGAGCTTGGGTCCGGACAAATTAGGTGTCTACAGCTACTCCTTTTTGCACATTTTCTATGAAACAGAAATTGTGCAAAGAGTAGACACCCTCCTCATGGTCATCCTAACAAATTCATGCTTCTTTTTTTTTTTTTAACAAAACTTTTTTAAATAGAAGCAACAGACTTCAAAAATAAATGGCTCATCTGAATAGAGGCAACGAATTTTGAAAAATAAAATACTCCTTGACAATCATGTCCAAAAGAGTCAAAGATCATGTTTGAAGGAATTTCAGAAAATTATGTTCAAAGGTCTTGCAAATCGATCCTAATACCAAGAGATATCCTTTTTCAAAGGTTAAAAACTTACCTCATAAGCTTTTTCTCAAATGAAAATTAAAAAATAAAAAAGTCTTCACATTTGTCTTCTCCATGTGGGGATCCTAGAATACCCCTACTTTTTGAACTTATGCACTATGCTTGCTTGAATGCAGTATATGCTATGCAAAATACAATGCGTGTAAAATTTAATGCATGCTATGCAAATGCTGACTAATTAATTTCCATTTAGTTATGGTACTCAGGTTTTTCAAGCTTTTTCTTGGGCCTCGAACCCTTTGTTCTACAAAGATCAAGTTAGTGTAGCTCGTAATCATTTTTTCATTTAATTCTCACATTTTTTTTGCAAGAAATTCTCTTCCAAATATGTGTCCTTATTAGAAACTGAACATATCAAATTTACCTTTATCACTCTTAACCTTTTTAATGTAATGTAGAAATCTTTCATGCTATTATTTATTTATTAATCATTATTTCAATTTCAAAAAGTAAGAATGCATTCACACATTTCTTCCATTGCAAGGTATTAAGGAGAAAAAGAATAAGGATGGTTTGGAAATAATTAACAGCAGACACACAAAGAATAAAGTAAAATGTCTTTTATTAGCAAAAATATCGACAAACTCTAGGCAATGAAAGAATTACAAAAATGGGTATAGGGAAGGTAAAGCCCAAAAATGAATAATCAAACAACCATGATAACACATCTCAAAGTCCCTTTGAAAACTCAACCATCTGATGCACTTAGCAACTTAGAGCTCCTCAGAATATGCTAGCCTCCATGCCAATAAACTTTTAAATTCGATGTTGTATTTTCCTTATCTAAGTTACCTTTTTAGGTTTTCAAGTTAGATGACCCCCTATGACTCAAACCGCCCTTTTTAGGTTTTTGCCTTGAGTCTTCATTTTTTATTTATTTTATTATTTTATTATTTTTCATTTTTTCTATTTTTTTAAAGCATAATACTTCTTCACAGCATCAGAATTTACATTATGGGGTAAATCATTTTCATCCATCTCTGTCAGTATCAATGCTCCATCAGAGAAAGCCCGTTTCACCACATATGACCCTTCTCAATTTAGGCTTAATTTCCCTCTATTATCATGCTGATTTGAAATAATCCTTTTCAAGACCAATTCTCCCTCTCAGAAACAATAAGGTCGGACCTTTTTGTCATGAGCCCTCATAATTCATCTTTGATATAGCTGACTATGGCATAATGCTGTCAATCTCTTTTCTTCAATGAGATTCAACTGTTTATAGTGCTCTCGAATCCACTCAACCTCCTCTAGTTCAACTTCCTTTAAAACCCTCAAGGATGGGATCTCTACTTTCACTGGCAATACGACTTCTATCTCATAAATCAAAGAAAATGGGATTGTCCCAGTAGAAGTACGCATTGATGTCCGATAAACATGTAATACAAATGGTAACTTCTCATACCAATCTCTATAGGTTTTAGTCATCTTCTCAAGAATTTTTTTTATATTCTTATTAGCTACCTCCACAGCCCTATTCATTTTCAGACGGTATGGCACTGAATTATGATACTTAATCTTGTACTTGGCACATATTTCTTGCATCATCTTATTATTCAGATTCTTTGTATTATCTAAAATGATTCTCTAAAAGTTTGTATCTATAAAATATTTTTTTTTTTAGAAACTTACAAACCATAGATCGTGTCACACTTCCAAATGATGCTGCTTCCATCAATTTCGTGAAATAATTTATCATCATGAAAATGAATCTATGCCCGTTAGAAGCTTTTGGGGTAATAGGACCAATGACATCCATGCCCCACATAGAAAATGACCAGGGTGGTGCCAAAACATGTAACGCAGATGGCGGAGCATGAATCTTATCAGCATAGATTTGGCACTTATGACATTTTCGAGCATAGTTAATGTAATCACTCTCTAGTGTTAACCAATAGTACCCTGCTCTCATGATTTATCTTGCCATCATATGTTTATTGGTATGTGCCCCGCATATTCTATCATATACCTTTTCAATAATTTTATTGGCCTCAACCTTATTTGCACACCTTAACAATACTTGATCATGACTTCTTTTATAAAAAATATCTCCACCTAGGAAGAAATTCATGGCTAGTCTTCGAATGACCCTTTTATCATTCTCTATTGCTTGGATAGGGTATTGTTGATTCTTAATGTACTGTAAGATATCATAATACTAAGATTTTCCATCATTTTCTTCTACATTAGAGCAGTGAGTCGGCATGTTCTTGACATCTAACTTGATGGGCTGAATGTCAACATTATCACTAATTTGAACCATTACTGCTAAAATAGCCAAGACATCAGCAATCAAATTCTCTTCTCGAGGTAAATGATCAAATTGAATATCTTCAAACTACTTAATCAACTCTAGAATATACTTGAGATATAAAATGAGTTTCGAATCTCTCGTTTCTCATTCTCATTTCAATTGATATACAACTAAAGTTGAATCTCTAAACACCTTCAATGCCTTAAACCTTTTTGTCTATAGCAGCTTGCAAACCCATAACACATGCTTTATATTCAGCAATATTATTTGTGTAATTAAAATTCAACCTCGCTGTTATGAGATAGTATTGCTCCTCTAGAGAAATCAAAATTGCCTTAATTCTATGTCCCAAGGCATTGGTAGCTCCATCAAAATACATTCTCCAATGTTACTATTTATACCCTTCATTTTCTCACTGAGAAACAATCATCAAATCTTTATCAAAAAATTATAATTTCATCGGCTCATAACTTTCAGTAGCACGATCTACGAGAAACTCGACTATGACACTTCATTTAATTGCTTTCTGGTTTACATACACAATATCATACTCTGAGAGCATTAGTTATCATCTAGCAATTCTTCCAGATAAAGAGGGCTTTTTAAAGATGTATTTAATGGGATCTAATTTTGTTATGAGCCATGTGGTATGATAGAGCATATACTGTCTGAATCTTTTAGCATTCAAGCTAATGTACAATATATTTTTTCTAATAAAGAGTACTTGGACTCGTATTCTGTAAATTTTTTACTTAGATAGTAAATAGTTTTTTTTTCTGCTAGACTCATATTGCTGCCCCAACACACATCCTATTAAATTCTCGTATATTGTGAGGTATAAGATTAAGAGTTTTTTTAGAACAGGTGGCACCAATACTGGAGGATTAGACAAGTATTGCTTTATTTTATCAAAATCCACTTGACATTCTTCATTCTATTTTTCAGGGTTATTCTTGCAAAGAAGCTTAAATATGGGATCACATTTGTAGGTAAGCTGAGAGATAAATCAAGATATATAGTTTAATACATCCAAAAAACTTTGAACTTCTTTTGGTGTGCTGAAAGGTGATAAATTTTGAATGACCTGTACTTTATCTGGATCAATTTCAATCCATTTTTCACTGACCACAAAACCTAGCAACTTCTCTGACTTTACTCCAAAGGTGCACTTAGCTGGATTTAACTTGAGTTGAAAATTTCTCAATCTCTCAAATAGCTTATTGAGATTGGTGACATGATCTTCACCTTCTCGAGATTTTGTAATTATATCATCTACATACACTTCAATCTTTTTATGCATCATGTCATGAAAAAATATCACCATGGCTCTTTGATATGTTGCCCCAACATTTTTTAACCCAAAGAGGATGATTTTATAGCAAAAGATCCCTCACATAGTTACGAAAGTGGTCTTTTCCATGTCATCTTTAGCCATCTTTATCTGGTTATATCCTGAAAACCCATTCATAAAAAAAAACATCGAATGCTTGGCTGTATTATCTACCAGTGTGTTAATATGAGATAAAAAAAAATTATCCTTTGGGCTAGCCTTATTTAAATCATGATAGTCTACACACATTCATATATTTTCATCTTTTTTAAGAACTGGTACTATATTGGATACATATTCTGGATAGTTGGCCACTTGCAAGAAACCTACATCAAATTAGTTTTTCACCTATTTCTTGATTTTTAGTAACATTTCAGGCTTCATCTGCCTCAATTTCAATTAGACTGGTTTACATTCTAGCTTCAAAGGTAGTTTATGCTTTACTATTTTTGTATTGAGTCTAGGCATATCCTGATAAGATCAAGCAAACACATCTACGAATTTTTGATGTAGATTTTTCAATCGTTGTTTATCTGTCGACGAGAGCGATGTGCCAATCTTAACATCTTTCTTATTCTCCTCATTTCTCAAATTCACCAATTCAGTCATTTTTTGATGGGGCTCAATTGGTTTACTTTCTTGCTCAATCAATCTCATTAGGTCTAGAAGAATAGTATATTCTTCAGAATCATCTTCGTTATCAAGTGTATCAGTATTAATTAATTTTTCAAAATTAACCCCTTGATCGTTATCATGATTATTTTTCTGTTCATTCAAGGACCTGAAATCAAATGAAATAAGATGCGTTGGTGAAATGTATGGAAAAATGGGAAAACAAAAAATGAAAGTATTAAAAGAAATAAATGAAAATACATCACTCCTAATTTTATTAAAATAATAATAGATAAAGGGTCCAAACAAGAAAAACTACCCCAAGGCTTTGGGCATAAGCTATTGAGATGTTTAATAACATTGAACTGGTATCAAGGATAACAAGCATCTTAATAATGTTTCAGTTGTTCAGCTCGTAATCTGGTAGATAAGGACAAACCCATGTTTCATTCTCATTCCCATTTTGTCTATAGTTGCATGAATGAACAAATCAGCAAATGTTTTTTCCATGCTTCGTTCTAAATCTTCTTCTGTAGTTGGGTACAGGAACCCTTCAAGCTTGAAAGTCATATAAATGTGGGATAATCGTTGTTGTCTTGCTAGCTTGTCCTCCCCTAATTTCCTAGCCTTCCACTTCATAACCAAGGCTTAATCTCTCCTTGTTGTCCATTGTTGTCGGAGGCTCATTTATCCCTTGTAAATTTTTGCCTAATCCCATTCCAGGATACCAACCTTTATTGATGACCTGACACCTCACTATCTTTGAACAATGTTGACTTTTGAGTCACTCACCCACAGAGTTAACTAACTCAAAGGACCGGTAAGAGCATTTCATTGCTTTTTCAGCAGCTTCCACATACAGAACATTTAAAGGCTGAGTTACCAGTATGTCTTTTTCTCCAAACACTATTACCAATTCCCCTCTACATTGAACTTGATCTTTTGGTGCAGGGTAGAAAAAATAGCACTTGTCATGTGAATCCATGGCCTTTCCAACAAGCAGTTATAAGACGGAGAGATATCCATCACTTAAAATTTTACATTAAAAGAGCATGACCCAATTTGTAAGGGCATTTTTATATCTCTCAAAATTTATCGTCTGGTCTTATCAAATGCTTTAACGATCATTTGACTATCTTTCATATGAGAATAATCAATAGGTAGCCTTACCAAAATTGACATAGGTATGACATTGATAGCAGAATCATTTCGATGAAGACTTTGGCTATAATATGGCTCTTGCACTTAACAGTGATATGCAGAGCCTTGGTGCTTCCCCTTCATTCTGAAAGAATCTCATCATCACCAAATGATATGTAATTTGGCCTGATCAAGTTTTCAACTAAATGGTTCACATATTCAACAGATATATTATGTGTCACATATGCTTGATTCAGCACTTTCAGAAGGGTATTTCGATGTGGTTTTAAATTTAATAACAGTGATAATAATGAGATACATGTCGATATCTTATTTAACTGTTTCACCACTGAGTATTCACTATATTTTATCAGTTTCAAGAATTCACAAGCTTTTTTTTTTACATCGATTTTGGACAATCCTCTTCAGGTACCACTTTAGGGTTATTCCTTTCTTCACTTACCTTGGCTTTTTCTTTTCTAGCTCTTTCCAATATTTTTAGAGTATAGCATCTTTCACTTAGGCAATACCTCTCACACCAGTTATATTGATAGTATCAAGCTTAGAGACATTATCTTTTTACCTCTGAATTATTGTGTCACAGTCATATTTCCATGACATAACTTTATTGTTCTAGTAAGAAAATAGAGCAGAGACTTTAAAAATTACTGGCTTAGGGGCAAACTTGTCTACGATCGACCTTGGCTTATTCCCACAATAAATTATTAATGGTTTTGAAAATAGTTTTGGTGGCTAGTCAGTCATGAAAACTTCAACATTTTTTGAATCCCAATCTTTTTCATAAAATTCAATCTGGTGTGAGTCCATGAGTTTTTGCACTTCTTGGAAAAATTGCTTATAAGTTTCAATAGAGTGACCAGATGCCCCACTATGGTACTTACAGCTTTCATCAACTATACATGCTTCATGAGAAATATATGGACTGGCTAGTTGTATCATGTCAACTTTTCATAAAATATCAAATAACTGACTGAAAGGGGTCTTGACCTCTACCACTTTTTCCTTCAGATAATGCCATCGTTTGTCACTTAGAGCTTTCACATGATGATTAGGCAAAGGATTGCCACTAACATTTGGTAGAGCTTCACTTTTTGTATCAAAATTAACAATTCCATCGTTGATCAGTCTTTGCACTTTATATTTCAGGACAGTGTTTTCAGTGGAATGACCAATAATCCCATAGTGATATTCACAATGAGCTGTAAGATCGTACCATTTGAGATATGGTGGCTTGGGTGGCTCTATTTGATTAGGAGCAACTAGATGATTATTGTAGAGCTCTTGATATAATTCTGTATATATAATGGGAATTGGATCGAATACGAGTTTTTCATGAGTAATTCGTTGCTCCCGTGAACCACTCATAGGACCAGCCAAACGAATTTGAGGTCTAGGAGAAAGTTAAACATTAGAACCATATATGGTAGTTTGTGGTCTAAAAGGGGATCAATGGGTTAGGGAATAGAATGGCTATGGATTTGGTTGGTATTGGTAAGCATTATTCACAGTGGAATAATTTTGAGAGTAGCTCTATGTTCTGTAAAATTGATAACCCCTGAACTGTTATCTATCAAAGCTCACAACCTGAACTTCAGTCTCTTTCTTCTTTGAGGCCTTTTTAGTAGATATTTTCTCTCCTTTTAAATTACCATTTTTATGGCATTTTTAATAATTTCACCCGAGATCACCATGTCGATAAAATTTTTTATTGCATTTTCTTTCATCTTTTCATAATAGAAAGATTTTAGAGTGCTAATAAATAACACTATAATTTTTTTCAGTTAGAAGATGTTGCATCTGAGAAGCTACATTTCTCAATCTCTAAGCATATTCTTTGAATGATTCATTTATCTTTTTCTTCATATTTTACAAAGATAAATGATCAGAGGCCAAATCCATGATATGTCGATATTGACTGATAAAATCATGAGTCATGTCACTCCAGAAATGGATGCGAGTTATGTCTAACTAGACATACCACCTAATAGTCGAACCAGTAAGGTTGTCTTAAAAAATATGTATTAGTAGCTTTTTATTATGAGCATGAGCTGTCATCTTCCGACAGTACATGATAATATAAGTTTTTGGGCACTTTATACTATTATATTTTTTAAATTTTGATACTTTGAACTTAGAAAGAATGACTACATTAGGGACTAAGTAAAGCCCAACAGCATCAACTGAACCATATAAACTAATTCCTTTCACAGCTCGTAGCCTTTGTTCTAGCATACTAATTTTGAAGTCTTCATGACCTTTCAGTTTTATCTTTTTTTTATCTTTTTCTTTCAGTTCATCCAGATCAGGGACTTGAATTGGTTCTACTACCTTTTCAGTAAAGATAGGATTCACATAGCTGTGGTAATGCCCTTGATTAGAGGCTGAGGGCATTCCAGGATATGTGGGATATGTGAATTGTTGTGGTGGAATTTGTTGTGTGGGTTGGGCTTAAGGTGGGCTAAAACCAGTGGATACAGGGGATCAGTCACTTCTTGTGATATAAGATTTTGTTGGTTTGTGTTCTCTTTTACCCTTTTTCCCTTATTCAACTTGTTGAGAGCATCCAAAATCTTAGCCAACTCACTCTCAATCTTTTCTTGAGCTTTTTCTAATTTTTCAAATCGGTGAGAGTTTTCTTGCTTCATTTGTTTGGTTCTAGCTTTGGTGTTATATCGATGGGTAGCATTTTTGCTGGATGAAGCTATCCTTGAACCTTAAGTACCATAATTATATGATTATTAAAACTATGTATTCTATGTATGATATGCAAATGTATGCATGAAATATACTAATATTTACCACATCACCAATATTGATAAAAAAAATCTCAATTTCAAACTTTATTAAATAAAATTTCAAAATTACATCATAATAAAGTCAAAGTAATATTCTAAAGTCTTAAACATCAGCCTTTGTTTCTAATGCCTTTTTATAAACTTCCTAGCTTGCTGATAATGATTTTGTGCCTCATCTAGGAAATCAAGCAGTTATTATCCATGGACTCCCACTGCTTGCACCATAGCCTTCAAATTTTTCACTTTTTTTCCATTTTTGATGCTTTATCTATGGCAACGCATAACTGATCAAACAAATGCCTTGGATGCACTTGTTTTTCTGTGCACATGTCTTTCCATAGCCCACTCTATTGAGTTTGTCTCCTGTACTCATCAGACAAGGCTTCTACTTGTGTTGTGTATTGATCCATTATCTCTTGTAACATCTGGCTATGTCTATGTGCTCTAGTAGTGGCCTTTTATTTTTTTTTCACTCTTATTTTTAGCAATCTATTTTCTTTTAAAAGTCAAGCAAGCTCGGGTGTGACTGATGAATGTGTTATATCTAGATCATTAAATAAGGCTCTTCACTGATCTTTTTGCTCTGTCAAGCTCTGGATTTTCAGTTCTTGAAGTCGTAGACTCTCTTTCATTTCTAATTTCAATCACTTATTTTTTATTCTAACTCATCTTTCTCATATTGGAATTTTCTCTTATCTGTTTCCATTTTAAGCAAAGGATCCTAAAGAATGGGTTTTGGAGAATGCCTTATTTGTTCATTAGAAAGCACGATGTCTTTTCCCCTCCTTGCATGCCATATATTATATTTTGAGGTAACGTCATAAGTAAACCTCCCTTAGTTAACCCTGGTGGTTTACTTTCATGCCTTATTGATTTTTTTAACCATTCTGTATGCCTCTTTATCAGTGAATGAGAACTCTCACTAGTTAAGTCCATAAGTTTTCGAAATGAATTGCTCACATTCGGATTGTCTTCTCACCAAAGTTAGGGCATAAGTAACAGTACCCCATAAGCCTAATAAGAACACCCATGGTTGATTTCTACAACTATATAATACTGTATCATGACACATCCAAGGTGCTTTCCAAACTATCTTTAGACTATCAAAGGCTCAAAAATAAGAAACCCATTCTTTTTTTAATTTTTCTTAAGGCCATGTGCTGTAACAGAATTCTTTCATGGGGATGCTAGAACGAAGGTATGGCTTACGAAATTGACTTTTTTTACATTTTATGTGACTCTTGATCCATACATAAAGCAACTGTAAATATCCATTAAATCGACCTTTACCATTTCTGCGATAAAAGTTTAGAGATCGAATGGTTTTTGCTAAAATGGTTGGTGCTACATTGACTTGATATGCTAACTGATCAATAAAATCCACCACTGTGACATCAACATATTCGATGACTTTTGAAAAGATCACCAATCCATATAAAGCTATAGCCATAGCCATTAATCCCTAATCATCATCTATGTACCCCTGGATGAAATCTCGCAGAAAACTCTGTGGAATAACCTTACTTTCACCCTTTATCTTGACATATGAATCGACTTGAGGTAAACTAAGTCCAAGCATTTGCACTAGTTTTTTACGATAGCCCACTTTGTTGGACCAGTAAATCTTGTCTGGATTTAGTAGATCAAAGCAAAGTAGGACCATATATTTTTTGATTGTGGGCACCATGTCTGCTTTATTGAAGATGAAATATCTATAAGAAGGATCCCAAAATTGGATGATAGCCCTAATCAAATTATTGTCCACTTCCACCTGAAGAATTGAAGCTATATCTCTATATCTATTCTTAAATGCCTCATGCCTTATCCTACTCATGCATCCTCAAACACTACTTAAGTCAACTAGATCATTTTACTGTAGCTCGAGATGAACTTTCTCAGGTAATGATGAAATAAAGCCCTCAGGCAAGTAATTTTCTTATTTTCTTTAACTTTCCTCTAACTTGATTTTCAGTTACTGGACAGACTCATGATGGACTGATGTAGACTTTGGTTGTATTTGACTTTCCATAGATGTAAATAAGAGATCTGATTTATCAATAACTGATATGTGGTAAATATTTCCTATATGCAAATAATGGTGTTAGACATAATTATGAAAATGATGCATAAAATGATATGATATAATAATGCTTAAAATATGAGGATGCATGTTGTGATGCATAAAAACAAACAAAAATGGTTAGATAACGAACCGTTCCTTTTTGTGTACTAATTTTGGGTTATATCTATTGATAGGTAAAAAGGGCTCTATCTTAAGGTTGACTTTTTAGGGGTACACTTTATGCAGGGTTAGGTGGTTTTAACCACTAAAGGTTCTCAAATTATTTCTTACATCATTATCCATCACAGACTAGTAAGGCAGTCCAATTTTCACCCATCACAGGCTACCAATGAAAATAATTCAATTTGAGTGAAACTATTTTGCTAACTATTACGAAGATTATCATCTCATGAGAGCATAGGTACTTTACTCCCTCTTAAAAGGGACAAAGCTCATGTATAGAGCTCATGTAATGTAAATGCATGTGATAATGTGTGTGAAGGAACATATGGTTATCGTCCCCATAAATTAGACAAAAACAAGAGAAAAAATGTTAGTAAACAAATAACTTAAAATCATTAGTTTAAAGGATAAGATAAATTCAAAAATTATGGCTTGACTCTTTAGCAATCTCCAGTGGAGTCACCAAACTGTCATAACATATAGATTCAAAAATCTATAGCTAGATTAACAAATGAATGGAGTGCCACCAATCTTTTTTATTAAGTGTGATTAACCACTTAAAGAATCTATCCTCTTAGGGAACTCCTAAGCTTGGCTAAGGGTCCCTAAAAGAATAGGTTCAGGTCTACTAACCAAAACAAGATTCAAAAATTGATTACATGTGAGGAAGGTTATAACACCCCCACATGCCCATCCGAATGATGGTACCATATTATTTTGAATTTATCCTAAGGTCTTGAGTCTAATGGTTTCAAATTTTAATTTCAAATATTAAAAATAATTTATAAGATTCTTCAATCAATCTGATAGATCTCTTAAAAAAATATTTTTTCACTTCAAGAGTATTCAAAAATCTAATTTGGATATTTTGAAGAGGCTCCATCGTCGAAAAAAAGTTTGATTATTATTTATTATTATCATTCATCTTTTTTGTTTGTTGAAAATATATTTAATTATTCTACCATTTGAGCCAAATTAGAAATATTTTTTTAAAAATTTTTAAAATTTTTACCATTTGGGCCTATTTAGAAATTCCTTTTATTTTTTACTTTGGAAAGAAAATAATAATAATTATTTTTATTGAAAATTTTCATCTAAACTATTTCACCATTTGCGTCAAATTTAGAGAAAATTTTTCACCTAGAGATTTCTTAAAATTTTACCATTTGAAATTTCTAAGAATCTCATCTTTGGATAATTATCAAATATTTACAATCTAAATTTTATTTGGAAAATAATACAATTATTTTTATTGAAATTTTATCTAAATTATTCCATCATTTGGGCCAAACTTAAATAAAATTTATCACCTAGAGAGTTCTTAGAAAATTTATCATTTGAAATTTCTAAAAAATCTCATCATTGGATAATTTGTATTTAATTCTAAAAAATTTTATATTCTTTATGTTTTTTTTTTAATTTTTAATTTTTTAATTTTTTTTGGTTTGAAAATAACTATTAATTATTGTTATTGAAATTTCATCTAAATTATTCCACAATTTGGGATAAACTTAGATAAAATTTTTCACCTAGAAATTTTATAAAAATTTACCATTTGAAATTTTTATAAATTCTATCATTAGATAATTAATATTTATTCCAAAATTTTATTTTTTATTATTATCTTTTTTATTTTAATTTAATAAAAAACTAAAATAAATAAATAAATAAAATGCTGAAATAAAATAAATAAGAAAATACCAAAAAAAAATCGAAATCGGTTCGGCTCAAGACAGAAAAGACGGCTCGAAAACGCGGCTCGGAGAAGTTGGCTCGGCTCGACTCCAAGGATCAGCTAGCACTCGAGTCAACGCGGGTTAAACATGGATTGACGCTCGGGTGGGGTCGTCAATTTCAAAACTTGCGGATCCTCTGAAAATAATAACGCCAAAACGACGTCGTTTTCAACAAGTATAAAAGGGTCTAACTTCTGTTTTTTTTGTAGATGGCTACTTCCCTCTCTCTTTTCTCTTTTTTTTTTCCCTTCATTCTCTCTAAACAGAATCCAGATTTTGGTTGAATGTTTGCGGGAATCTGAAAAAACCCTTCGAAAACTTCCAAGTTGGCCGAAAATCTCATTGAAAAATCTCGTTGGAAAATTCAAGCTTCGTCAAAAAATTCACCAGAATCTGAAAATTTTCTAAGATTTTTTCAGAAAAAAAAAGCCAAAATTCCTAAAAATTTCCTAAAAACTCTAAACTGTCTCCAACACTATTTTTTGTTTTTTTTCCTCTGTGTTTCCCCTCTAATCCCTGTCTAATTCCCTTATAATTTCTCTTTATATGTTTCTGTTTGAGCCTCAATTTATAAGAATTGATCAAAAATAATTTTTGATCAATTTTTATTCTCTTTTTGACTGGGATTCAATCCTTGAATCCCAGTCTAACTCTACCAACCCCTATTCCAGAAGGGAACAAAAATTAAAGCTTCAATTTTGGACCAAAAAATAATAATAATAAAATAATAAAAACAAAATAACGAAAATAATAAAATAATAAAAAAATAAAAAATAAACTAATAATAATAATAATAATAAATTAAAATTAAAATTAAAATTAAAAATTAAAACTAAAATTGAACTAAGCCCAATAAACTTAGATTCAACCTGAATCAAGTCTAATGACCCAGACCTGGGCCTGACAAATTAAGGTGTATACATTGTTGATGTAATTTAGTTCTTTATGACTATAAATATAGCTTGAATGCTCACCGACTCTTTCACTTTGTGTTTTTGTCAACTTGATGATCAGTACTAGAGTTCTTACACTAATCAAAAAGCCCAACGATCAACTCACCCTTGTTCCTCAGTTCCAGCATGAAGATGCTTCTTTATCTGCATTCTTTCAAGTTTTTGTTCCTTGTGCTATTCCTCTCCCAAAACATCATACAATCCTTTCAACAATATCTTCCTACCCTGAAGAATTACCACCAAATCGATCTCGCCCAAGTCACAGGCCCTGAAAGCATTGCCTTTGATTGCAAAAAGGAAGGGCCGTATGTTGGTGTATCTGATGGCAGGATACTCAAATGGCAAGGGCCTAATCTTGGTTGGAAAGAGTTTGCCATTCCTTCTCCAAACAGGTAAATATGCTCTATCCAGCTCAAAATTTTTTTTTGCAACTTTTTATGTTCAACGGAATAAAACAACATTTTTTGGTTTTGAAAGCCAAAAGATTTAGTTTAATGGTAAATGCATGTACTTGTATTCTCGCTCAAAATGTGAATTTGAATTCTTTTTCTTCAAAAATCAGCAAGAAAAATGTTTAATTTTTTTAATAAATATCATAATTAAACATTATCTTCTTGTTATTTGCTCAGATTGTTTGGTGGTTTCAGTTTGCCCATATAAATGCAGTTGTTAATGAGAGGGCCATTGCCCCATTGCCTCGATGTAGTATGTAAGATGTTGGCTCTTATAGAGGCATTCATTATAAAGTACTACTTGCCGGGCCCTTTTTTTTCTTTACCTGGTTTATGTTTCTAGTTTTTGATTAAAATTAACATTAATATATCATAATTGACTAAATGCAATGTTCATTACATATCCAAAAACTAGTATGTAAAACATTTTAAATTTATTATACCTTCCCAAAGAGGAAAGCTAAAAACCCTATGTTTCATTGAACTCAAACATAAAATCACATGCGAAATTAATTTATATATTTTTTATAATGTCATATATTATTATTTTAATAAATCTATAGTTAAATATATTTATTTATTTGTTTATTTATTTATGATTTCTCTTATTAAACAACTATTGTTTATATAATGAAAACAAAAATTTTTAGAACTCATAGAATTATTCACTCTCTACCAAACAGAAATGAACTTATTGATTTGTTGAAATAATAAGAAACTGATGAATTGGTGGTTAATATTATTTTCTTTGTTGGATAAGGGATAGGAAGGTGTGCGATGGGTCAACAAATCCAGACCTAGAACCAACATGTGGTCGGCCATTGGGTTTGAAACTCAACCATAAAACGTGTGATCTTTACATCGCAGATGCTTACTTTGGTCTCCTAGTAGTAGGTCCGAATGGGGGCGTGGCTCAACAGCTTGCCACTTCAGCTGAAGGAGTCCCATTCAGATTAACAAATGCTTTAGACATTGATACCGATACAGGGGTGATTTATTTTACAGATAGTAGCAATGTCTTCCAAAGAAGGTATTTTAATTTTTCTTTTTAGCTTCCCCAATCCAATTGAAATTGGGTTAATTTATTATAACTCGAGATATTACAGAGAAAATGTCTAATTCATAGTTATTTTCTCATACGTTAAATTCAATAATTCTTAATTCGATTTCAGAATTAAAAATTTCGCATTCGAATTTTTATTTAAAAGAATAGACAAAAATAAAATTAAGATTTTTGGTAGGGTAGGTAAATTAATAGTCAACAATACATTTAATTTTCCGTATGATGATGACCTCTAGTTAGGACGTAGAAGGTCCGTACAACAGTAAATGAGTCAGTATAATTAATAATTGTCAGAGGATTAGTTTATGTCTTTGATATTGGACCAAAAAAGAGTCAATCTTTTTAACTATGGCCCCAATATATTAAATACCAAAACCAGAAAAGAGAAAACAAGTAATTTTTCTTGTTTTTCCTTCTCACGTGAAATTAAAATCAAAATTTAATTTAATTGATTTAGGTTATTATTTTTTAGAGAAAATTTAATAAATTTAGAATTTAAATTATAGTATTTATAATTTTTTATTACAGTTTTCTTTTATAAAAAAATGAAGACGAAATTATTATTATATTTATTTATTAGGTTATCAGTTACATTTAAAAAAAAATACTTTTGTTCAATAATTTAATATCAATTTTAAGAAAGATCATATTATATATGGTATATTGATCACAAATTTTTTATAACAAATATTTTAAGACAATTTTTAATCTTTAATAATTCTCATTTTAATAAATAGTTTATAAATTCATAAATAAGATTATAGATCAATGAATTTGTGTGACATCTAGTGAGATAAGTAGTTTAAACGTCAAAATTATTGTGATTTTCTTTTAAATGGTGAAAGAACTAATCAGCATTGTGATTGTGTAGGCAAATTATTTTATCAGCAGTAACCTTTGACAGAAGTGGAAGGCTGCTTAAATACGATCCTCATAGCAAGGAAGTAGCTGTCATATACAAAGGCTTAGCATTTCCTAATGGAGTAGCCTTAAGCAAAGATAATTCATTCCTTCTGGTTGCAGAATCAACTAAAATGAGAATTTTGAAATTCAAACTTGAAGATGAAACAAATGGTTATGTTCCGGAACCGTTTGCACAGTTATTAAGAACCCCAGATAACATCAGAAGGAATGAAAAAGGAGAATTCTGGGTTGCACTAAACAGTGGAAGAGGAGGGATTCAGAATGATGACCAGACCAAATTGCTTGGTGATGTTGACATTTCTTGGTTTACCATGGATCCCGTTGGGGTAAGTATGATCAAGATGGAAAGATTTTGAAGCAGTTAGATGGAAATGGTGGACCCACATTAGATTCTGTCAGTGAAGTTGAAGAATTCAATGGAAAATTATACATAGGTTCAGTGGTAAAACCTTATGTTGGGATCCTAAACGCATAAGATTTACAATGTCAATATATAAAAATGAATTCTTATATTAATATAAATGTTTTTCTATCATATTTGCATTAATAAAATCTCTTAGTTGATGCGAAATAAAGCAAGTTACTAAACAAATCAGTGGTCGAATTCATGAACAAGTTATAGTAATGCATAACATCTTGTTTATTGATATTTGATAGACCACTGACTTGATTTTAATTGATTATACATTAATACTAACATCTTCTGGTTTGGACATAGTGTGTCAAATTGTCAAGTTTTTCTTTCAGCTGAGAAGACTTCTTGGTGTACTAGACTAGACACATTTTCCTTCTATGGGTAAGGATTTTGCACTCGCTAGAGGGAGGCTTATTTTTGGCAAGAGCTGAAAATTACTATAGAGAGATATACAAATCAAATCATAATGTCATCTCCTAACTGTAACTGATGAAAATAATGAGGATGATTGATTATAATACAAGTATGATGATTACCATAATCAAGATATGTATCAAATATCAATCACCTAAACCTTCCCCCCCCCCCCCCCCCGGCCAGGGGTTATTTTCCCCCTAAAATGAAAAGATCGGGAAAAGGTTGTCAGATTTGAAAGAATATGCAATTTGCATAAATTACAGCCAACAGGATGCTAAACTCACCTAAAGTTACCTTTATATAGCCTTATCCAACCATGTTGGCAATCTCGATGAAGTCTTCATACCCATTTGGGCAAGGAACACCGAATATAGGAGGTGCAGCAAGAACACAAGGGAGGCACTATTGAGCAAAACCTGTTGAATAAGCATAATAAGAGTATGTCTCAAGCACCCAACAAAAAAAAAAAAATTAAGACGGCACAAAGGTAGGTAAGATGTACCAAAATCCCAAATAAGGAATATATAAAGTTCATTGACGGAATCAAATTATGGCCATGGCAGCAAAAATGTACCAAAGAGAAGCATGGATGTCTATGGTGATCTGCAAGCATTTGAAAGAACTATGCAAGTTAATTTCTGATACTGAAGTAAGTACAAAGATTAGAGATATAAAAGGATAAACAACTAGCAAAGCCAGTTTGTGTGGAGATCAGTACCCAACCTACGAGGTATTATCCGCTTTAATCTGAAGGTCTCGTAGTTTTGTCCCACAAAAATTGCCTCACAAGTTTGGGATTAAGTCTCAACTTATATATCATATCATATTTACACATTCTCCCAATGTGGGATTGGGGGCGTTACAATATATTTTCTCTTATTAAGAAAGAGGTTGCCAAGACATAGCCAACGACACCCATTGATCGAGCCTGCAATTTTAAAAAATTGTCCACCACAGCAGTTCAGGATATAAATAGAGGATTCCATAGCTTCTAATGAGAAAGAATGTGCATAAGAGAGAACACTACAATTGAGCACAAGAAAATCGAGACACCCCAATCGGCAATTAACTGATTTCAATGTGTGAGAAACTGGAAAAAATTTTTCTCTTTTAATAGGCTTCATAAAATAAGAGGCATTTATCATACATAGATTAAAACCATAACAAATGTCGTTCAGATACATTTCTTATATAAAACGCTGTAACAAACATGTGTAAGGGCAAGCACCGTTTCTTATATGAAAAGATTCAACAAACATATATAAAGACATGCACTACTAGTTACCTCCACAAAGCACCCATTGTGAAACCAAATATTCCATGTGTAAGCTGCATGGGCAAAATATTAAAAAGGTCAGTCAATTATTCACTATTCCACTTACAGAAACAAATGTAAAATTCCACTACCACCAGTGCATTGCAACTTTGGCAGAAAAAAATGAACACATCACAACACAACCCAGCTCCACCCATGGAAAAAGAACAACATTGGGATTAGAGAGAACGAGAGGGCTACCGTACTTGACTTAAACCTAATTAAATATTAACTACAAACAGGTTAAATTTTTTAATGCTTTGGTAAATTTGTTTAAAAATAAAAAGGATTTTGCTTAATTGGAAAAGACCAGTGAAATATGGGAAAAGCATATCAGGCTTTTGTACTTAAAGCAAAATCATCACAACTTGTAAGGCTTTTCCACCATAAACCCCAAGAACAAGAAGAACTATAGCTGAAAAAGAGATAGAGAGAACACACAAGATCCTAATTTTGGTATCTGAGGCGTAATTGGCAATTTTAGTGGTTTAATCATAACTCAGATCACGCAAAATAAGTTCAGGTCAGATCAAATTCAGCTCACCAGATTGCTTAGGGCTTTCTCAGGGCCAGACAAGACAAAAAATAACATAACCGTGGACAACTGGCAAGATGAAAGACCATCTCAATAATTAGGCATCCGATAACTTTCTAGTAATATTCACACATTAAATCTCTTGAAGAGTTACAAACCAATTGTTTCCTCCCACATGCAACACCCCATCTTATAGAGGGGATCACTATTGGCAATGAAAAGAAACATCCAAAGTAGTTATGCTGGCAAAAATGGAATCTGAGTTAGAAACATGTATAGCAATAGTCAATAGATAATGGAATATATTAACAACTGTTTCCAACGACCAAATACATAGTGTTGGCAGGGCCGCAAAGAGCTTTTACTTTCTAAAAATGACCCATCAGTGAGAAATGAAGAAATTAAAGAAAACATAAGTGATACCAAGTAAAACTACTATGATTATGATGCCCCAGAAATCCCATTCCTTTTCTTTTGAAGAGAGAAATCCCATTATTATGATTATAAAGCTCAAAGCTGAACAAAATTAAAAACCAGTTTTTTTTGTCAACACATACAGTACCATCAGCTTTAACCTACATAATGAAATATAATATTTTCCTATCTCATAAATCCCATTGCATGCTTAAAATTTAAACATGAAACCTCTTATTGGTAATCTCAAATTCTAATTATTTACTGTTGCCTTGGGACAAAAGAAACATTTGAACCTAATATCCCATAAAAACCCCAACTCTCAAAGGCAGCTTTCTAGCAACTAATGAAATTAAGAATGAACGCATTGCTTAAAATATAGCAATTCAAACACTCTAAAGACTTGACCAAAAAAATGAAAAATATATTTTTATAAAAAAGAACCTATTTTACAATTGACAAAATTGAGAAAGATAAAACAAAAGAAGCCTCAATTGCGAGGGAATTACGCAAGAAGTAGACAAGTCCGGCGACAGCAGCAAACATGAAACACTCCACCAATCTCAGCGTCTTTCTATAAACGACACCGTTTGCTGCCAAGTCTTCAAGTTCCACCGCCGACCCATTGCTGGGTCCTTGTCTTTCTTCTTCATCGAAATAAACCGGTGGTTCGACTTTGGAAAGGTTTGAAAACTCGAAGCATAGAAGGAAACTGAAGATGATTGAAGGGTAGTTTGGGAAAGAGGTGAGGTAAGAGTGGGCAGCAGGGAAGGGTAGTTCGGGAAATTCGGTTATTATTCATCATAATAGCATTCTCGGATTTTTGTTTTGATCGTTTATTTTTGTTAATCAGTGAGCCGTGACATTTACGAGCAGGTGAGGATAGGGAGGGGCCTTTTGGGCTAAAATTAGGCTGGGCTTCTCCCTTCAAAGCAGCGAAAGCAAAATAAATGTGTTGATATTGTTAATGGGCTTACCCCTAAAGCAGAAACCCATGACGTCTGAAAATATGTAACACTGATAATCTTTTTGGTACTTTTTTTTTTTTATATTTGAAATTGTGGGATTTAAATTCTGATTGGGGAAGTAAGATTTTAGCAATTTAGCAATAAAAAAATCATAATTTATATATAGCTTTTATGATTTGGCCAACTTTAAATTTATATTACCCCAATATTTTCCTTAAAATATTTTTTATTTATTTAAAGACATAAATATTAAAAAAATAACTATTAAATTTTATTTAAATAAAATTTTATACTTTTATTGTACCTATGTAAGACTTTATCATTTCATTTGTATTTATATGAGTTGTTATTTTAAATAAAAGATTAATTTATATTAAAGTTTTTTTGGATATACATTAAAATTTTATTTAGATATAATAAAAATATAAAAAATTTATTTAAATAAAATAATAATTTTAAAATTTTAAAATTTTTTTGTTATTTTAACCATAAAAAAGCCACTACTGAACGACTCCAATGGGGTGCCTTTAACACCGGCTGGCTTCCACCAAAACAAAAGGTAGGCATAAAAGTAAAAGGTATGTAGACCACATGACGAATAATCATTCATTGTTTGTTCTCTCTAAAATTCAAATTCAGAAAACAATAAAACTATCAAATTCTTAGAATTTGAATCGTCGAAAGAGCCTTAAAAGAGGCTTTTTTTTTTTTTTTTTTCTCTTTTGCATTTCAGGTTGATGGGTACCTAAGCATGACTAATAATATATGTAACGTTGGAAAATGTTGAAGTTACTGTTTAAATTAACTAATTTATACAATTATTTTTAAAATTTTATATTTAATAAATTTAAATTTTAATATCGATAAATTTTTTTTATAGAAAATGCTGTTAATTAGTAAAAAATATGGAGAATTTCAATGTCTTACATGGGCAAAACTTTTAACTTTACGATCCCAAAGCCTTTTTAGAGTTCATCAATTACAAGATTACAAAGTTATTAGCGAGGAAAGAACAATGGAACATCATGATTATTACCATCTCTAAATACAATAAAATAAATTAGACCAAACAATAATATCACTTGAAACAATTATTATTTATTTGCCTCAATGATGTATGTGGATCTAGCATGCGTTGAGCATGCCGCCTCCCCATCATGTCTCGCCATGGACATGCTTGTACCAATAACAAGCTTCATTTCTTTTATTAATTATTTATTTTTCTTCTTTCCTTATGTTTTGTGATCAATATTTCGTTTTTGGCTGGTCTATATTTTTTTTTTATAGATATGGAGCTTATAAAAGGTATTGTTAATGAAATGTGACACATCTATTTTTTTATAAAAAAAAAGTTTAAGAACAAATAAGATTTATTTTGTTTTTAAAATTTAATTAAATCATCAATTTAATTGAGATTTATAAATTAATTAAATTTTTATTTACTTATTTTTCATACTTACAAATCATTTACCAACAAAAAATCATGAAGAGATTCGAACCAGGTGCGATTGTTGGCATGACACATCTAGTCTAAAGACATCATCCTAGTTTTTATACTTTTGAGGGTTTGGTTCATGAGTTATGTCTAAAATTGTTTCATACTTCTCATCACCAAGATTGCCTATGAAGCCTAGCATATAAGAACAGTTAATTTCCAAAAGAAAATTCTAGGGAAAAAATGCCAAAGAAGTTAGGCCTCCATTCCTCCATGGGGACCATGCAAATGGATCTGTCGGTAGAACACGTGCTCCATATCTACATGAAAAGAACATATGATACAAGATGGGTTTCATGAACCATGGCACAATTTCAAAAGAAAGTGGACCAAATTAATGTATGCATTCTTATATCTTTATTTATTTTTTCTGATAGGTGACTTTCATCAATCCAATAGTAGAAGAAAATGAAGAAACGATTCTAATTGAGAAGAGAGTGTTTTCCACTTAGCATTTAGCATGGGAAAAAAGTCAATAATCAAGAAAGAAAAGTGAAGAAAATCAGGGAAAAAGTTGACAAAACACATGACAGATTGATGGATTTGGACCATGCATACATTGATTCAAAAGACTTTTTAAGGTGGGACTTAAATGACAGAAAAGAAACTCTACAGCATGTAGCCCACAGGGTAAAATCAAAGTGGCTATGGGCAGTGGAGTAGAGAGCGTGAGCTTGAGCTTTGGTTTTGGTTTAGTAGGAAGATACTTACTTGGCTTGTTTCAGAGTTTCAGTAACTTTACTCAATTTGCTGTTGCATAGTCCCTACACAATTATACATGTAGGAAATGGTGCTTTTCTACATCACTGTTTTTACTTTGTCCAAAGAAAAACGTAAAGGCAACGCCTTCTCTATGCTTTTCATTATCATCCATCTACCTACCTTAAAGTGTTCAGCTACCTTGCATTCTTGAGAATCTTAAGTGTCTTTAACTTTTCTAACTTTGCTATTTTTCTCTTCCACTTTCACTTTTCCTCCCCATAGTTGATCCTTTGCTTCCTTGATCAACTTCAATATATGCCTATTAAAGCAAGCATTTCGATCTTTATACCCTTTCTCGAGATATGTATTTTCTGGCTTGTCCAAGCACTACTTCCTGAGAAGCCAATCTTTCCAAGTTTGGGGATTCATTTTAGTACATAATGAAGAGAAGCCATGAAAGAGAGAGGCAAAGCTGTGGAAGTGTACAACAATATTGATTTTTTCCAAGATTATAGCACTTCATCGGATGTTCCATGTAAGAAACACCCGCAACCATCTTCAGTTGGTGTATGTGCTTATTGTCTCAAGGATCGTTTGATCAACTTGGTTTGCTCAGATTGTGGTGAACAGCGTCTCTCATCTTGCTCTTGCTCTGAAATCTCCTCCAACCCTCGAACTTCATGCACTGGTGAGGTAGGTAGCGTTGGTCGTGTCTCATTCTTGATAGAGAATGAAAACAAGGATCAAGTTCTAAATCCAATTTCCAAGCCTAGAAACAGTAATAGTGGAAATAAATCAGAAGAAATTTTCTTACTCAAGAGAAGCAATAGTAGCTGCGTTGAGATCAAGAAAAAGAACGGATTTTGGAGAATTGGAAGGTTGTTTAGGAAAAAGAGAGACAAAGATAGTAATAATTGTGGTAAGAGTGTTGGTGGGGTTGATGACAAAAGTGATTTGTGGGTTGTTGATTACACGGGCGTGTCAAGGTCAAGGTCTCTTTGTAGCTTCAGGGGTGGTGGATTTTTTGGATCTGAAGATGGAAGTGACTTGATGAATATTTCAGGTGCAAGGAGCTCCATTTCAGCTGCTAGGAGTTCTGGTGTCAATGGTGGTTTGGTTTTTGATCCTGAACGGAAAAGTGGGTTTAGTGAAGCAGAGCCGAGGAAAAGTGGCTTTGATAGTGAAAGAAGAGACAGTTCTTTCATTGAGTCTGATATTGCAGATATTAGAGCTATGAGAAAAGGTGTTGGTGGTCTCATGGATGTTGATGGTGGTTTTAATGGAGCAAACAGGCGGGTGTTTTCTCTGAAAGAGAGTTATTTTACTGGTGGGGATGATTCAGGCTTCATTGACTTAAAATTTGATTTCCAATCAGAGCCTAAAGGGGATATCCCTGCAGTGAAGAAGGGTGTTTTTTCTGCTTTTGGCAGCATGAGGGATGGTGGTGATTTTATGCCATATAAATCTGGTGGTTCTATTGAAAATGCACTGGTTGGAGATGGGGCCTTTTGCAATGGAGGTTCATGTCGGATGACAGTGGATGAAAGAGGAACCAAAAAGAGCAGAAAAAGTTTCAAGGGATGGCGATGGATGTTCAAAGCACCATCCAAATTGGACCATTCCGGAGAAGAAAAATGAAGATCTTACAGTTCATCCCTGAAGCCCTGACAGGGTTGAACTTGAATAGCCCAATCTTTCAAATTTCAAGCTGTGTTTCCTTTGTGTTCTTTTCATATGTATTTTTCCCACATACTTTCTTATGTAGTTATGTCCATTTAAGTAATGAAACAAAAGTGGCTAGCTCAGGAATGTCTTTGATTTTTCACTTACTTCAAAAACTCAAGAGAGGAACAAAAAGCAACAAGGTATTTTCAGGTTTACCATTTCTTCCTAAAACAATCTTCACATCATCATCGATACAATATTACACTTGGTGAGGAAGCAACTAAGGCTTGTCAATCTCAAACTAGTTCCAACCAACTTAATTTAATTTTTTTTCCCAATAGATGGATTCTATAACAGGGTATCTTTCAATTCCAAGTCCTTGGTGGAATTGTCAAAAGATTTTACAAACCAAGCAACCGAGTTAGTTAACGACTCTTTTGAAGTTTGAACATTGAAATTGAATAGATTTATGCTTCATTTGGGCGGCGGGAGAATGGGAGAGGTTCAATCACAAAACGACACTCTCAATGTGATAAAATCCCTCTTAAAGCCTATCTAATCCAAATGAAGCATTAATCTATCGGATGATAGGGTTGAATTTATAATTAGAATAGTAATTTTGAATATTAGCAATCCCTTGGATTCTAACCTTCATCAACCAAAAGAATGAAAGCATGAAAGAGAATTGCTTTTTTAATTGTTGACTTTTTTTAATCTTTTGGATTAAAGTTAATTATATATTTTTATTTGAAATAAAAAAAAATACAAATTGATATCTAAAGAATTAAAATGTGTAATTTGCACCCTAAACTTTCAAACTATATATCATTTTAATCTAAATTCTAGTATTATTAACTTAACTTACCCATATACTATCTAATCATTATAATTTTGTTATATAAATGTTATTTATTAAATAAAAGTATTAAATATTTTATAAAAACTTCTAAAGGATGTCATGTGGATCTCCTATGACAAATAATAATTGATCTATTCTAGACAATTTTTACAGGTTAAGTAAAAAATATTTTTTTAATTTATATAAAAAATTGGTTAATAATATGTGCAATAAACACATAATTTTATAATATTTATCAAATGTTATATATATATATATAAAAGCTAATATGATTAGCAAGATTAGAGTTAAATTTAAGATGATATATAATTTAAAAATTTAGAATGCAAATTGTATTATTTAAGTCTTTAGGAACTAATTTGTATATTTTCTTAAAATTTAAGTACCCCAATATAATTAATTTTTTGAATTAGAACTGAGGTTTGAATTCTAATCCCTTGGCCCTGAAGCATAATCCATTAGCACCGAGCTAACAGCTAATTGGTAATAGTTGCTTTCCTCCTTTGCGTCGCGCATCTGCTTTTGAATTGGTTTATACTTTGATAAATGAACAAAGCTTCCACGAAACGTATACACTTAGCTAATAGTAGACGCCATTGAACTTTCAACTATGCATTAAAAAAAGGCTTGCTCTGACTAGTTGTTAGTCAAATGTGTTGTTACTTGTCTAATGCCAATGTTGCTTGTTTGAATTCAACATATCTTCTCTTTCAGTTCAGATTTTATAAGAGATTTCATAGCAGAAAAGTACTCAGAGCAGCAAAATCAGAAATTTTTGGAATTTAGAAAGATGTATGTAACAAGGCCTCTTTCTATGTATAAACAGTCTCCTTCAGAGCTTGAATTACCTCCTCCTGAGGGTCCGAATTCCGGTATTCTGGTAATCCTGGATGAAGAAGCAGAACCAACTTGTTGTTTTGGAATGTTCAAAAGTCATGAGCTGAATCGCCTGCCTTTCCCTCAAAACAAGAAGATACGGATTCGCTATAATAATAATAATAATAACAATAATAATAATAACAATAGTACTTATACACGCGCTGCAGCATTCATTCCTGTTCTTGATCAACCATTGTCTTCCAATCGGTACTATGCGTTACAGCCTCGAGGAAGTCATAAAGGGTAAGTATGTTGTCATAGATTTAACTTAGTTATCAATTTCTGAGGATATTGTTTTGTATTGGCTCTTATTCTAACTATTAATAGTGGATTTTTGAATTGGGGTGTAGGGAAGCATTCACAAATTCAGCAGAGGAAGATGTTGTCACTTGCTGTTTCTGCAAGTGTTTTCCTGACATTGAACCACAGCCAGCAGATCATCGTGACATATATCAACAATTTGAGATCTGTCCTCGGAGTTGGGGAGGCTTTGTTGCCAAATCTGTAGCCCCAGATGGGGTTCCTCCAACGTTCTTGAGGAGAAAAGGCTGGCGAGTGCTCATCTCAACTCCTCGTAATTTCACATTAGGTGAAGCACCAGGGCTTGACACTGCCCTCCGAGCCCGCCTACCCGAATTCAACTTCCCATTATCTCACAAGAGTTCAGAACCTATGGTTGTTGGAAAATGGTACTGTCCTTTCATTTTCATCAAAGATGGAAGACCGAAAGACCAGATGGCTGAATCAATGTATTATGAAATGACACTTGAGCAAAGATGGGAACAAGTTTTTGACGATGACTATAATGAAGATAACACCGTGGTCGTGGATGCCACAGTTGAAAAAGAAGTAGTTAGAGTTGATGGGATGGAGGTTTTGCAAGATGAGAGGGAAATACTTGATGGGGTGATGTGGTTTAGGAGTTCTAGCGTAACAGGAGGGGAAGTAGCTATTGGGTTAAGTTTGGCAATCGTTGAGAGAATGAAGTGGGAACAAGAAAGGTTTGGGTGGACTGCTGGAAATGAAAGGCAAGAGAGGATTCAAACAGTAGAGGAATTTGGAAAGAATGGTAAGTGGAACAAATTTGGGTGTTATGTGTTGGTGGAGAGGTTTGTATTGAGAAGAATGGATGGAAGTGTGGCATTGACCTATGATTTCAAGCATACTCATCAGATCAGAAACAAATGGGAGTGATCATTTATGCTTCTTTTGTGCCTACGAGAATTTTCTCCTGGTCATGATTGTGTATAATTTCTAATATAAATTAGGTTACTGTAATGAAGTTAATTCTTCTTCGTTTGCTTTTTCCAACAAATTTTGAATCAATAACACGAAAATATCTGAATTCAACACAGTTGAACCATTTCTTTCTACAAAAATTGACAGTAGATGACATGCTGAAACCAACGGAAAACCACTAAGTTTTTGCCACTTTATCTTACTACTAATATAAGAATCAAGCGTTGTCCCGACATCCCTTCTCCCACGAAAACGCCACACTACAGCACTGACATATGATGACAAAAAGGGAAAATGCTAAAGGGAGTGAGTGAAAGAACAAGGTTGCTTTCCAATTTGGTCCCAACCATGATGAAGAAGAAGCAATCCCCTGGTAGTGTAATGAACAGAGCTAGACTGATTAATCATAGTATTAAGGAAGCTGATGGTTCCCAAAAAATAAAGAAAGCAAATGAAGTATCGCAGCCTTAAAGAAAAACCAAGGAAAACTAAAGATAGCCTGAAGAAAATGTACATGACAAGGCCTCTCTCAATGTACAAAAAGTTTGCTTCACAGTTGTTCTCAATGCCTCCTGAAGGCCCGAATTCTGGCATCTTGGTGATCCAAGATGAAGAATCCGAAGTAATAATAAGCTGTCGGATTGTGCAAATTGAAAGACTATAGTGTCAAAGAGGCTGAATAGATTTATATGTTTCGTTTGGTTCCTTCGGTATATATTTAGGTTGAACAGTGTTTGCAAGCTATGAGAGTAGAGCACGACCTTGCCACTGCTACAGCAAAAATTTTCTTGGTGACAGGCAGTAGCTGTCAAGTATGCAGCAGCTTCTTGTTGATCCTCCTCGAAAGCGGGCAGCAGCTTGTTCTACATTGAAATTCAATGGCTTTCTTTAATTATTTTTCTCTTTTAATGTCTCAGGTTTCAAACTAAATCACGCATGAATGGTTGTGTGAACCTGTCTCAAGCTTTTCAGTTTGCAACGAAGTGATTCACAATTATTACAGCAATAAGCTATAAGCTAGACCTTATTGGGAAGTATCAAGTTATTTGAGATAAGCAGCCGGGCATACTTTGGTTTTATTTGTTTACCTCAAAGTCAGAAGCAAAGGGTGACAAAACTTTGGTAGTGTCAGTGAGTGGCAGTGATTTTCGGTACCCTATTAGACCTTGTCGCCAACTTTTAAGGTAGTGCTTGTTAACGTATTGAAAAGATTTAGATTAAATTTTTTATTAAAAATAATTAAATTAAAATTAAAATTGATAAATTTAAAGGTTTTATTATATAAATTAAATATATAAAATTTGAAAAATTTTTAATAAATTTTGATATATTTTTTATATAAATATTTTTAATAAAAATATTGATAAAATTTTTATGAATAAATAAATTTAAATTAAATTTAAATTATAAATAATATTTTAATATTTTTAAATATTATTAATTTTTACATTAAATTTTATTTAAAAAATTTTATATAAATTTTATCCCAATAATTGTGATAATCGAGTTTTTTTCGAGATATTTTATAATTTTGTTCCTTAATAAGGATCATTTTAAATTTGTTTGCGTAAACGAGGTACTTTGTAGCCTGTGAATATCATGTCAGATTCTTTAAATACATTATCGTTACTTTTTCTTTTTTATTACAAAACACTGTTTCTGCCTGCCTTTGAAACATGGTGAAACAGGGTAGGAACAGGGTTTCTAATTCAACAAAAGATTTCAACCCATCAAAAGCTTATGGAATGCTAGATATAATTATCCTCTCGTTAAGATATGAAAGGAAGGTAGCATTTTAACGAGCTGATCTTTCAAGCCACTAATAATATTCTTACGTTCTCTGACTATGCATATATCTTCTACTGTATATAGCATTATAACACTACAAATAATTAAATAGCTTAAATATTTATAAATGAAAGCTTTAAGACCAGTGCTTAATAGTTTAATTGAAGCATTTCCTCTTCGATCCTGAGTTTTACAGCCTAAAGAGATGTACAATGACAGGGCTGTAGATAAAGGTTCCAAGTCAATGACACCCTTAGTAAGTCTTTCATTTTCTTATTGCTTTGATTCAATATTTTGGCCTTGTTTTCATAGCCATTTTTACTTTCAACTGTCTTCTTGATTTGATTTTGGCATATAGGAAGAACCCTAAATGACAAGTTGATTCAGTTTTCTCATTCTGGTCCATTCTTTTTTATTAGTGGCCAAGGGGGTCTTTGCCAAAAGGGGCAAAGACTGATCACTGTTGTTATAGTTGAGAGAAAGGCTGCGCCATCAACTGATCCCCCAAAGAAGTTTCTTCTCAGTCCTATGTTCTAGTAATCAATTCGAGCCCTCCAGCAAAATCCCCATTTCCATCTCCAAGGCCAACACAGTTTCCCAAGCATCATGGCCCTGTTAAAGAACTTCCAAACGCATCATCTATAGGGACAAATTTGGCTCCTATATCTCCATCCCTTGTTTATGATCCCACCTAAAGTTTTCCTATTATGCTTGCTACTGATCTTTGATTGCAAGAGAGTTAAAAGCATGGAAGCAGAGAACGTGTAATCTCTTGTATTTGAAAAATACTTCCATGAAGGTTGATAAGTGAAATTTATGAAATTTTTTATTAGAAATAAATAAATTAAAAATCAAAATCAATAAATTAAAAGATCTCGTTACATAAATCAAGCTTATAAAATTTGAAAAAATTTTAATAAATTTTGATATATCTATTAAATATATATTTTCAGTAAAAATATTGACAAAACATTTATCCTTAAATAAGTATCAATCAAATTTACATTATAAACAATATTTTTAATAATTTTTTTTTACATATTACTGATCTTGATATTAAATTCTATTAATTTATCAATTTAGATTTCTTGTTAAAGTTTTTGTCTATTCATTTCTAATAAAAAATTTCACGAACTTCATCTATAAAATTTTATATAAGTTTTGTGCTTTATATTTTGTATGTTAAAAGAAAAGGATAATAAAAAAATAGAACAAGGCATGATAACCTCATTTAGATAAATAAGTTTAAAATTATACCTATTAAGAAATAAAGATTTTAGAATAACTTTCCGTAGGAAAAGAATTCTGTGATAATCTTGCTATTAGAAATTGTTTTTGTTATCCAAATTGTATGAAAAAAATTTGTTAAAATTTTATGAAAGGTTATCAAATATTTAATAAATGTTACTAAAATATATCCAAAGTTAAAAAAATGAAAATTATATAAAAGGTTATTAAATTATTTATATATATATATTTATAAGGTTACAAAGTCGTATTAAAAGTTATCAAAATGATATGAAAATTATAAAAATTTTGTCAAAAATTACCAAAATTATATCATTAGTTACTAAAATTTTATTAAATGTTATTAAACTTCTAACAAACATTACCAAATATATCAAAAGTTATTAAAACGAAAATTATATAAAAAGTTATCAAATTGTATTAAAAGTTACTAAAATTGTATTAAAAGTTATTAAAATTATATTAAGGTTACTAAAATTTTGTTAAAGATTACCAAAATTTTGTTAAAAATTACCAAAATTTTATCAATGATTATCAAAATAATATCAAAAGTTATCAAAATTTTATCAAAAGTTATAAACATTTAACAAAGTTTACCAAAATATATCAAAGGTTATCAAAATAAAAATTACGTAAAAATTTATCAAAATTATCTCCAATATTACCAAAATTATATCAAAAGTTACCAAAAATTTATCAAAAGTTATCAAATATCTAATAGAGGTTATCAAAACAAAAATTATATAGAAAATTATAAAACTTGTATTAAAAGTTATCAAAATTATATCAAGGTTACTAAAATTTTGTCAAAAATTATCCAAATTGTATCAATAATTATCAAAATAGTATCAAAGGTTATTAAAATTACTAAAATTATATAAAAAGTTACTAAAATTATATTAAGGTTACTAAAATTTTGTCAAAGATTATCAAAATTTTATTCAAGATTCTCAAAATAATATCAAAAGTTATCAAAATTTTATCAAAGGTAATCAAACATCTAACAAAAGTTACCAAAATATATCAAAGGTTGTCAAAATAAAAATTATGTAAAAACTTATCAAAATTATATAAAAACTTACCGAAATTATAGGAAAAGTTACCAAAAATTTATCAAAAGTTATCAAAACAAAAAGTATATAAAAGGTTATCAAATTTGTATTAAAACTTACCAAAATTATAACAAGGTTACTAAAATTTTGTCAAAAATTACAAAAATTGCATCGATAATTACCAAAATAGTATCAAAGGTTATTAAAATTATATAAAAAAATTATCAAATATCTAACCAATATTACCAAAATTTATTAAAGGTTAAATTATATCAAAATTTACTAAAATTGTATTAAAAGTTATCAAGATTATATTAATTTGTCAAAATAATTTAAAAAGTTATCAAAATTGTATCAAATATTATAAAAAGCAAAACTATATCAAACACTACCGAAATTTTATCCAAGTGAAATGAAATGTTTGATTTGTGTTTAACAAACTACTCATACCAGTGGTAATAGGACTCGTTTGGTTAAGATTTGGCAAGAAATTGGCGATTAAATGAGATGGGAAGGCTTTATCACCGCACTATATCATTTGATCAAATGAATTTTTAACTTTTATACACAATGTAAATGAATAATAATTAAATAACTTTTATAAGGAGAGAATGAAAATGAGCATTATGTTATGGAATATACTATTATTTAGAAGATAGAACAAATAAAGGTCCAAAACAAATATTTGAGTGCACACTTAAATGGAAAGGATATAACTTGAATATATAAAATAAAAGCAATATGCTAAGACTATAAAAAATTGGAGGCAAATAATGGTTGATATATCCTTATTTCCATGTGATTTCCAGTTGTTTTGCTTGTTTTTATATGAATTGTCAGTTGAATTTTCCTCTGGCAAATTGGTTTAGAGTGGAGACCACCTTAGGCTTCATTTGGATCTTCATTTGGTATTGTTGAGATGCGATTTGCATCACTGTTTTACTTAAATCGTATTGTTTTTGTGATCACACTAATTAATCTTGATGGTCCCCAGTTCCCTGTTGGAGCTCTGAAAAATCACCCAACCTTAACGCAGCCTTCTTCCAATTTTGTTCCTATTTTTTTGGCTTTTTTTTTCTCCTCTACCCTTAAAGTCATAATGATTTGACAAAAATATCTCTACCATTTTTTTTTTGTTTTTTCATTTGTTAATTTAAAATAATTTTATTAATTTAAAAATAATAAATAAAATGTATTAATATTTTCATTAAATAAAATTTTTAAAATTTTAAATATTATAAATAATATTTAAAAATTTATCAATATATTTTTAAAATAAATTTTTTATAGTCATTTCTATTCTCACCTCATCGTTATCGATATTTTATTATTTAAATATATATTTTATTATTATAATAATTAATCTCATTTTCATCAATAATTTTAATTTTATCAAACAAATATTAATATCCATCCAAATATATATTTAATCTAGTGGCTTTGAGCATTGGTCCTGGAAGAGGTCTCTGAAGCTGAGCTTTGAAGGTGAGGTTAATTCTTTTTGTTCTCAATGCTATACAAAAGGAATAAGTGAAATCTGTGATGGTTTTCCATTACAAAACTTGATTGATTGATTTGTGTAAAGAAGATGAACTTCCAACTCTGAGTTTAATTTTTTGTTCCCGAAATCTAATTGAAATGTGAGTTCACATAAGAGTATAAAGTCTGCCTTTCCCTCTTTTCCACACCAGATTGCTCTTTGGCGATTTACTGGAAAACCAGAGAGTCGTGTCAAAGCAAACGACCAGTCAGCCAGGGAAACGATTGCCACAAAAATTAATATTGTTAAATGATCAAAAAACAAGCATTTATCGATAACATGTGGCAGGAATTAGACACCGTACTAGGATGTGCGACGAATATAATCCATCTTTTTCATTGGTATACTTTAACGAAAGATCCCATGGAACACGGTGACAATATTGTGACACTTCAATTATTTAATGACGCGAATATATATATATATATATATTTAATTTTCTGGTAAATATATATTTTTATAAGATAGTTTTGGTTCGTATTTCCTTTAAAATATGGAAATCTTTTATACCCAATATGTGAGGAATGTATTTAAGCACGTTTCATTATAATTACTGTCTAAATTTTGGCTAAAATCATCTTTACCAAAAAATTTTTAACATATTTATTGTCTTAATCAAGAATTTGCTTTGTTGTTTCATACAAAATTTTTTTTTCTTAGCTGGTGTTTGATTTAATTATTGAAGTTAGTCTTTTTCAATGCGTCTGAATTTTTATTTTGAAAGTCGGTAAATAATTTGTTTTTAAATAACTAAAAATAACAACAAAATGAAATTTTAGTGCAAAGACAGCCCGAGTATATTTAATGAAATGGCCAATTTAAAAACAGCATTAATTTCTGGGCCACAGTGTATTTAATGATACACCCAAAAAAACTCCAAAGGCATGGGAAACGTTGTTTACGAGTGGACCCCTTTTACTAGTCCTATAATCGCGGAAGCAGCCACACGTTTTTTGGGTGATTCAAGGGAAACCACAAAAAAAAAAAAACTTTTTTTTTTTTATTTTAAATACTCTTTATTGCATAGTTTCTTATTTTATAAAAACGAAAAAGTTACATTATGTCTTTACTCGATTAGATGGATTCAATTTGATTCAAGTTGAGTTATGAATAAATTTTTTTTTATGTTTAGATTCGATCTAGCTTAATATATTATTTGGTTAATAAAAAATTAATTTTATTTAATTTTAAAATATGTTTACAAATATTAAAATATTTATATTTTAATATATTTTTTTAATTTTCGAACTTCTTGAACTTAATGGATGGAGTCAAGTATTAGAATCGATTTTAAAAAATTAATTAATTTCTTTCAATTCATAAACATTTTTAATTTTATAAAATATCATTTTAAAGAATAAAGAAAATATCATTTTTCATTATTTCAATCTAAATCTAATTGATCTTGACAGTAGCCTGGATATGGACATAAAAAATAGAAAACTCATGATGAAAAAAAAAAAGATGAGCAAGTAGCCTTCCTTAATTAGACCTAATATCTTAAAGTTTGTGTGGACTGACAATAACATTTCACTTATAATTTTTTTAATACAATCATTTAATTATTTAATTATAATAAAAATTTATGTAAAAATTTATTGCTTATAAATATAAATTTTATATAATCATAAATTTTGATTAATTAATTATAATGAAAATGTTGTGAAAGATATACTTCCGGACTGAAGAGCTAGACAATGGATAAAGTCGGATGAGCTAGTGTCGTCTCACCTATCATTAGTGTCCTTCTTCTTTAAATTTGGGTTCCTCTTTATAGCAATGTTATATATGTCGCCCTTTTTTTTTTTCAGTAGGGTTGATTGAAAATTAATAGAAGAAATAATTGGGATGGTAAAGTGTCTGGCTTTAAACTTCATAAGGCAAGTTTATTTGATCTCAAACAATAAGTTTTTTTTTCTTTGTATTTCACCCAAAAATTCGTAAGAGATTTCAATATACATACAATCATATTAATTAGTTTGATAAGTTTTCAAATTAAAATTTCAATAATTAGTTTAATTAGTATACTTTCTCTATATAACCATACTAACACTATACTTTTGTTCTTTATTTTTTTTACTTAGACATTAAAACAAAAAATTCAACACGCAATCGATAATTTTTCAAAGTTGTTGGCTAGTATAAATTGATATAAGTGATTAAAATTTAAAGTTTAAATATAAAATATTTAGATTTGAATTCTTTCGATTTTTTATTGAGAAATAAGTTATAAATTCTAAAAATATTAAAAAAAATTTAAAGATATTCATAAATCTTCTTGTGGAATGAAAACTTATTTCAACTTTAAAAATAAAATAACCTCTTTTATTTTTAAGCTTTTTAGAATTAAAGATAGATCTTTATTTTTTGCATTTGCCTTTTGTTATTTTTGAAACCAATTTAGAATTAGAAAAGGTTACGAAGATCAATGCTACAAGTGGAAATAAGCACATCCTTCCAGAGTCTCGTGCCTAACGCACGTCCATACATCGTTGCATTTGAGAGATTAAAACTAAAATCTACATATAATTACACAAAATATTTAACAGTTTTTATATTTTAATAAAAAGGGGGTTTTTTATTGGTTTTTTATTTTTAAAGATATCTAATAATTTGCATTCCCCCAACTAAAACACTAACGGATAGTTGAAGTTGATGTTTCAAGCTAGCGCAGCCACCAGTTGTCGTGGTGGTTGGAGTTGAAAGTGCAATAGTTAAATATCAGCACTTCAACACCGGCGACTAGTTTAGCAGGACTCAAGAAAGTACGGCAAATGGGACAAGTCATGGAAAGGCTGTAACCAAGCCACCTATCCAAGCAAACCTTATGAAAAAGGTGATTACATCTCAGCTCTCTCATCTCATCATCTTCTTCTATTCGGCATAGGCAAACAGCACAAGCCACTTCTTCTTCTTCATCGTCGTCGTCGAAGCAGTTCTGTTTTTGCTGCTTCCAATTGTATCTAACTACACCAAGTTGTTGATCAGCAACGCCTGGCAAGTGCTGCTGTGGGAATTCCTGCTTGTCGTAAACGTTAGGGAACATAGAATATTTAAGCAACAAGTTCCAGGCCAATTTCAATTGGTTTAAAATCAAAAGAACGTAATACAACATGGTCGTTGAGTAGTTGAGAGGAAATTAGCTGTGGAAGAGCTGGTTGGGTGAGAGGATCAATGGCAGCAAATTGTGAATACCTAGCAATAATTCAGAGGGGAATACTTGGTATTTATAAAGTTGAAAGGGAGGGATCGGTGACATTGTGGGGCAAGCTACAAGACCAACATTTTTCATTAATTAGAAAATTAATTATTATAATATTATTTACTTGATAAAGTTTTATGATTATTTTTTTTTTATCATTCAATTTTTGAAAAATTATAAATTTTAAAATTTCATTGCTCAATCGTTAAAGATTAACGATAAATTATTGTGATATTTTCACATATATGACATTGGACAAAATTTACATAAAATTTTTAAGTAAAATTTGTGAAAAAATTTTTGTTAAATGATTTAAAATATATATAATAAAAAATTTAAATTGATAAATTAATAAAATTTAATGTAAAATTTCATAACATGTAAAAAAAATTTATTAAAAATATTATTTATAATTTAAATTTGATTAATATTTATTAAATTGTAAAAAAATTTATCAATATTTTTATTAAAGATATCTATATAAAAATATATATTAAAATTCATTAAATTTTAAAAAAAAATTAAACACTTAATCTATCTAAAAAATTTTTTAATTTTTATTTTCGATTTTAATTTTTATTTAAAACCGATACTAAACTTCACTACTGATATCTTAAGGAACAACCCCCACTTCTAACTCAAAAAAAAAAGCCAGCTCAATCTTCATATCGACCTTCCCCTCTCTTAAAACTCTAAAGCTAAATTATCATTCATCGTTTAGCTAGCAGCTTAACGTTACGATCGTGTTTCATATTCTCATGGCCCACTCTCTCCGTTATCATTTTTAATAAAAAATTTCACAAATTTTATTTAAAAAAATTCACAAATTTTATTTAAATACATTCAATTACTTATCTAACATGTAATGTTATAAATTCTGAAAAATATGTATCTGATGTTAAAAATAAATCACGTTTTTGGTCTCTTAGCATTTTTAATTTTTTATTTTGATTATTTGATTTTGAAAATTTTACAATTTAATCGTAAAAGTTTGTAGAATTAAATTTAAAAATGTTAATGATCAAAATTTTAAATTTAAAAAATATTAGTGGTTTAATAAAAATATCAAAATAAAAAAAAAATTGTGAAAATTTTAGTTATTATCTAATTTACTTAAAAATAATTTTTAGCAGACATTAACTTTTCCTAGGAAATTTCTATAACAAAACAAAATATGTACCTGATATTTACTGGTGTTTGAACCATGGTTGATTTAGACTTTTGTGGACGAGAATGACAGAGAGAACACGTCGACGGAGCCAGGGTGCGTTTGGGTGGATTTTTTTGAGTTCTGGTTGTGTTTTACTTATTTGGTCTCAAAATATTTGAATTGTATTAATTTTTGTGAAATTTAAAAAAAATTAATTTTAATATATTTAATATTAAAATTATTTTTTATAAATTTAAAGTTTCATTATTTTTAATATTAAAAAGTAAAAAAATCATAAATTATAATTTTAAAATATATAAAAAAGAATTTTAGATTAAAAAAAGACATAATTTTAAGATATAAAAAAAATGAACAAAAACAATAGGTAATTTTTAAGACTAGGTTACAAATTCTCCTTTTCCTAAACATACTTTCTACTCATTTCTAATGTTTGTATAATTTGATTCTCTTCATCTAATTAAAACAATGAGTTTAAATTTTTTTTTTTTTTCACATTACACCATTTAAATCAAAGTTCAAGTGGGTCAGCGGTTGTCGTGGGCGCGATTGATCAATCGAGATGGGTTCCTAATTCCCTCACGCAAAACCTGAATGAAATTGGATAAAAACGTGTCTTATCTTCTCTTGCTTTATAAAGGATTCCGTTTTGTTTCCATGAAATGAAAAAGAGTGATATTTTGGGAACATCTGAATCGAGAGATGAATTGACGACCCATAAGCAAGCGTATGCCAGTGTTCCTTTCAATGAGAACGAATTATATTTCGTCGGAAAACTAAGACAGTGTCATCTATCAACGACCCTGCTTTTGTTTTTGCATGAAAATGTGGCTCACAATATACAAACAACGGGCTTATGTAAGTCCACCAGTCCCCTTCCAAAACCAGGTGTGGACGGTGGAAGGACTATTAATGCAATTTTATGCGTCTCTGTTTGTATCGATCCTGTACATTCACGGGCGGTAGTTAATAATGGTAGCCTGAGGGGGCCTTGGCCCTCCAAATGTTATATATATATATATATATATATATATATATATATCATTTTATTATCAAATATATATTATAACAATAAAAGATGCATTTAAAAGATAAAATAAAAATGACACCTCTCAAATATTTTATAAATTTTAAAAGTAAAAAAGTCACGATAGATAAAAAAAAAGGTTATATTTTTCGTAATCAAAAGAGATAACTGAATTTCACCAAATAATGAATTAATCCACAATTTCAAATAAAATTCTTTACTTATTTCATCTTCAAATCACTAATCAATTGTTGTGATTTATTTTACCTTTTTTCATTCAAATCTTTACTATTTGACCAAAACTATAACGTAATGATAATAAAATAAAATTATAATTTTTTAAATTGAGAAAAGAAAAGAAACGTATTTATATTGTTAGAGATTACAAATAACTTAAATGAAACATGAGTTTTCAAATAATCATTAAATAAATTTTAAGTTTGATGATTTCTTCAAATATAGTGGATATTTTTTTGTTCAAATGGATTTTAAAACCAGGAGAAGATTATTCAATTTCAATTAGAAGCAACATACTTTTGACAAAATATTTTTCATGAAAAGGCTACAAGAAAATAGAAAATCAATGATAATTTTTAGTGATTTTCACTAAAAAACGTCACTAACTTTAATATTTTTATAGAGCTCGAATGATTTTTTAACAAAACATCATTTAATATTCGAATAATGATGTTTGTACTATTTAATGCTACTAAAAAAACAAATTAGTGGCGTAAACACCTCAAAATAAAATCTAAAATTAATAAAATATAAATATAAATCTTTTAATGGTGTTTTAGGCTATAAACGTTGTTATTCGAAAATAAATAATGATGTTTTTTAAGGAAATGCCACTATTGTAAAGAAATTAACGGCGTTTCTAAAGTAAACGTCGCTAAATTTTTTTCCTCAAATTGAAACTCCTTTTTCTTCTTGCAATTTCCTTTCATTTTTCAATAAGTTCTCCCACTAAAAGTTTTCCCCTAAAATTGAAACCAGACGAATCCTAATCATCCATGCCAACCATCTTTATGCTCTTCGCTCTCCACTCTCCACTCTCCTTGCTGGTCTTTAAAACCTTCAAAATAATCAAAACCAATCTCAGAATAGCCTTGGTTCCATAAGCATGGATGAACTTTTGAAAAACATCTACTTGTCCCCACCACCGCCACCATCTACTTTTGACACCCACTTACAATTCCCCAACTCATCCATCCCTCTCAGTCTCTCTTTTGTCTTCATTTGATTATCAAGAAACGTAGGAAACTCGTAATAATAAAAGTCACAGCTCCATTTTTTTTTCTTTCAGTAAACAAAATGGAAGTTTCAGATTTTTTTTCTTTTGATGGAAACATTTTACTGTTTTAGATTTGTACTTAATTGTTTGATTCTATTTTCTCTTTTGCAGATCTCACATTGTGAGAAAATACTTATTTATAGTTAATTATAATATTATAATTTATATTTTTATATTTTTATATTTATAATTAAATATTTGTATCATTAGAATTAAAGATAAAAAATTAAGATAGATAATCTCTCAATTATAAAATCGATTTTTAGAAAGATTTAGATTTTTAATTTATCTACTAGTTAATTATATATAAACTTAAAGTGCTTGTATAATTTATTTATGAGCAGTTTTTCAATATACATTCAGTTTTACTCTTAATTTTTCACATAACTTTATTTTATAGTTTTTTTTCACAGAAAATCAGAGCTTTAGACTCTTTTTAGGAAGTAAAATTTTTAGCTTTCATTGTTGAATTTTATTTTAAGCTTTCATTACCAAATCCTAATAAAGCTTTCATAGCCATTTTATTTTTCCTTTCTTTAGCCTTCATTGCTAAGAGTCATTTTTTGTTATATCTTAAAACTTGTTTTAGTTCAAAAAAAGATATCACTATCATCCAATTTGAGAAAGTATCAACTGAAAAAATTACCAAAGTATTATAGATGTTTTAAAAACAATAAGAGTTAGACAGAGAAGAGATTGAGTAGCTGAAAAGTCTATTAAAAACCTTTGAAAAGCCTATTAGGGTATGTTCCTTGGGTAAGGTCTCTAGTTTAGGTAAAACTTTTGGTTTTCATAGACTAAATGTCTCGGTTAAGCCTATTACAACTTCTTGGATCATTGACTCAGGAGCCACAGATCATATGGCATATTTTTCACAGAAGTTTAGTACATAAACCCTATGTCAAAGTAATAAAAAAATTATTGTTATAAATAATTCACTTATTACAGTGGTAAGATTAGGAGATGTTCAAATTAATCTCCCGTTTGTTCTTAAAAATGCTTTTCATATTCCTGGATTATATACTAATCTGATATCTATACAAAAATTTACCAGAGATATGAACTACAAAGTGACTTTTTATTCTTCTTATTGTAAATTTTAAGATCAAAGTTCGAGGAAGAGGATTGAACTTGCTAAGAAAAAGAATGGATTATACTATCTTGAGATATCAAACAATACAAGTAATATTAAGAATAGTTTACATTTATCATTTCTTTATGAAAAATCTCCCAATAAAGATAAAATATGGCTTTATTATTTTGTCTTGGACATCTTTCTTTTGAAACTTTGAAAAATATACTTCCTTATTTGTTCAACCAATTAAATGTCAAAAATTTTTATTGTGATGTTTGTGAACTTACAAAGCATAAATGTGTGTCTTTTTCAATTAGCAATGAAATAAATTCTATTCTTTTTTACTTAATTTATAGTGACATATAAGGTCCCTCTACAATTCTTAATATTTTAGATGCAAGGTGGTTTATTTCTTTCATAGATAATTATAATAGAGTCTCTTAGATATTTTTACTTAAATCTAAATCAGATATGAATAGTATATTTTTAAGCTTAAAAAACATGATCTAGAATTAATTTGGAGTGAAAATCAAGATATTTAAGTCTGATAATGCAAAAGACTATTTCAATTAAAGTTTATCTACTTATTTTCAAAAAGAAAAAATTATCCATGAGTCATCTTATGTTAATACTCCACAGCAAAATGGAGTGGCAAAGAGAAAAAATAATCATTTACTAGCCACAATCCGAGCTTTACTTTTTCAAGCAAATGTATCCAAATCATACTAAGGGAAAGCTGTTCTTACCACCATATATATTATAAATAGGATACTTTCAAGGGTTTTAGGATTTAAAACTCCTATAGAACTACTCTCACAATTATATCCCAATTTTAATATCACAAACAATCTCACACCTATGATATTTGATTGTACATCATTTGTTCATGTTCACAATCACAATAGGAGAAAGTTAGATCCTAAAGTAATTAAGTACATTTTTATGGGATATTCATCAACTCAAAAAAGGTATAAGTGTTATCATCCTCCTATTAAAAAATTTTGTGTTTACAGATAACACTTTTGAAAAAAGTAAATTATTTTTTACTCAACCTTATCTTTAAAAGGAGACTTCATTCATGAAAATGAAGATAAAGACTTCTTTTTGCTTGATTTATCCTTTTCTTCAATATTTTTACCTAATAATTCTTCTAAGTCAAATTTGTTTCTTCTGAATCCAAGTTAAATATTGAATTTAAGTTCTAAACCCATTCCAAATATAGAAAATGTGACAAAAGATAATATTATTTTTGATTTTATGAAAGAATTATAGGTTTAGTCAAAAAGAAAATTTTCAAATCCTAAACTAGGGCCAGTCTAAAAATTTAATCGTAACTCTAGAAATAAAGTGACTATAATTTTTTTACTTTATTTCTCAAAATGAGTATGAATCTCTTAAAACTATAACTAGTGATTATGATCTACCTATTTTCATTAAGAAAGGAATCAAAGAATGTACTAAGCATCCATTATATCTAATCTCTAATTTTTTATCATTTGAAAATTTTTTACCATTCCATAAAAATTTTCTTATGAGCCTAAATACTATTTATGTTTCAACTACATTATCTGAGGCATTATCTAATGAGAAATGAAGGCAAACCATGAAAATAGAAATTGAGGCCTTAGAGAAAAATAAGATATAAGAATCGATAGAATTGCCTAAAAAAAAATCTAGTTTGGTGTAACTGGGTTTTCATTGTAAAATATAAGATAAAAGGTACTATTCAAAGGTATAAAGCTAGGTTAGTGGCTAAGGGCAACACTCAAACGTATGAAGTGGATTATCAAGAAACTTTTCCTTCAGTTCTCAAGATGAATACAATTAGTATTTTGTTATCATTGGCTACAAATTACAATTAGCTATTTTAACAATTTGATATAAAGAATATTTTTCTACATGGTGATTTGGAAGTAGAAATATATATGAAGGTTTCACTGAAATTTAGAGGTCATCTAGAAGCAAACAAAGTATATAAGTTGAAAAAGGCTTTATATAACCCTAAACGATCTCCTAGGTCTTGGTTCGAGAGATTTGCCAAAGTGATGCTAGCAATGAAATATAAGCAGAGTCAAGGAGATCACACATTATTTATCAAGTACTCTGATTCAGGGAGAATCACAATTCTATTAGTGTATATTGATGATGTAATTGTAAATGGAGATGACGAAAAAGAGAGAGAATCTCTAAAATAATGTTTAGCTAGAGAATTTGAGATAAAAGAGCTAGAGAGATTGAAGTACTTCTTAGGAATTGAAGTATCTTACTCATGGCATGGTATTTTCATCTCACAACAAAAATATGTGGTGAATCTTTTGAAGGAAACTGAAAAGCTCACATGTAAGTTTGCAAATACATTTATAGATCCTAATCATAAACTTAGAGAAGTTAATGAAGATGCTGCTATAGATAGAGATATGTATCAAAAATTAGTTAAAAAAATCATTTATCTCTCACATACTAGATCAGATATAGCATATGTTGTGAGTGTGATAAGTCAATTTATGCATAATTCTAACAAACAAACAAAACAAATGCCAAGATGAGATGAAAAAAAAACATAATAGACTATTTCATAATGGTTTCCTAAAGATATCTTGAATGAATTAATAAATTCATGTTAACAAGTAACAACTTTTTAGTAATTTAAAAAAATTCTGTTGAAAAAATACTAAACCTAAAATTTCATTCGTGTTTATAACTAAATTCAACATTCAATTTTTGTTCTATCTTGAATTTTTCTTACCAACCAAACAAAATAAACTGAACTATAATAACAAAATAAATTCATAAAAAAAAAAAAGAATAGTCAAACACTAAAAATTATCAATGTTGAAATGGAGTTTACCAATAAAGCTTGAATGGCGACAAAAACAAAACAAATCAGATAGAAAGTTTAAAGATTTGACCCAACAAATCAGACAAGAAGTTTAGGGATTTGACCCAAAATGCAAGAAACCTAACTTGAAATTTATAAAAACAAAAGAAAAGAATATGAAAATTGACCATAAAATGACTGAAACTTAGGGAGAAAATGAGAAAAAAATGACCTAAATGAGCCAAAAATAGAAAAAATAAGTAGGAGAAAGAAAAGTCAAAAAAGGGTTTCGCGAGTTTGAAATTTTAAAAAAAATTTAACAGCAAAAAAATGTGATTATTGAATGTATTTTTTTTGCTAAAAACATATTTAATAATCTCTTTCAATTTTTTTTGGATTGTTCAAAGCATTTCTGGCCACAAACACTTTAAATAATCCCTTCAATTTTTTTTTAAAAATTATTCAAGGCGTTTTTGACCAAAAAATGCATTGAATAATCTCTTACAAAAATTGAATGGGGTTATTTAAGGCATTTCCGACAAAAAACACATTGAATAATCTTGTTCCATTTTTTTATTATTATTCAAGGCGTTTTAGCCAAAAATGCCTTCAATAATCTCTTTCAACTTTTTTTAAGATTATTTAAGACGTTTTTTTTACCAAAAACACCTTAAATAATCCCTTTCCATTTTTTTGGAGATTATTTAAGGCGTTTTTTATCAAAAAATAACTTAAATAATCTTTTACAAGAAATTGAATCGGGTTATTCAAGGCGTTTCTAGCAAAAAATACCTTAAATAATCTGCTTCATTTTTTAAGAATTATTGAAAGTATTTTTTTACAAAAAAAAACACCTTTAATAATCTTCTTCCTTTTTTTTGAGATTATTCAAGACATTTTTGGCTAGAAAATGCCTTGAATATTCTCTTACAAAAAATTAAATTAGGTTATTTAAGGCGTTTTTAACCAAAAACGCCTTAAATAATCCCCTTCGATTTTTTTTAGGGATTATTCAAGATGTTTTTAGCTAAAAACACATTCACTGATCCCCTTCAATTTTTTTTAAAGATTATTCAAAGCATTTTTGGTCAAAAATGCATTGAATAATCTTCTTCCATTTTTTTGTATTATTAAAGATTTTTTTACCCAAAAACGTCTTGAATAATTCCCTTTCATTTTTTTTATTATTAAAGATTATTTTACAGAAAATACATTGAATAATCTCTTCATAAAAAAATGGAGGTGATTATTGAAGGCGTTTTCTACCAGAAACGACTTCAATAATTTTTCTAAAAAATTAGAGATGATTATTGAAGGCATTTTTGGTTAAAAACGCATTCAATAAATCTCTTTGTCAATAAATTTACCAAAAATAAAATAGCATTGTCGATTAGAGTATACGGTTATTAACCATAAGATTATAGGTTTAATCTCTCCTTTTAGCATATTTTGAGTTTTTTAAGGAATTATTCAAAACATTTTCTACTAGAAAACACCTTGAATAATCCATTAAAAAAATTAAATGAGGTTATTCAAAGCGTTTCTAGTCGAAAACGCTTTAAATAATCCCTCGAAAAACTCAAAATGCTAAAGGAAGGGATTAAACCTATAATTTTATGGTTAACAACCGTATACTCTAATCGACAATGCTACTCTATTTTTGATAGATTTATCGACAAGGAGATTTATTGAAGGTGTTTTCGACCAAAAACGCCTTCAATAATCCTCTCTAATTTTTTAAGAAAATTATTAAAAGCATTTCTGGTAGAAAAAAGCCTTCAATAATCACTTTAATTTTTTAAAGAGGATTATTCAAGATATTTTAGTTAATAAATGTCGTTATTTTTATCTTTAGTAATATTTATAAGTACAAATAATACTATTTAAATATTTAGTGATGTTTTGAAAAAAATTACATTTTATAAAAATACAAAAGCTAGTGACATTTTTAAGTAAAATGTCATTATAAAACTACCACTAATCATCTATTTTCTTGTAGTAGTAAGTAGATATTTAAATAGGTCACATTTGATTCTTCTTGAAATTAAGATCAAGTTTTCTTTTTCTAAAGTAATTTGGACTTTGTTGTGTGAAAGGATAGGCTTGCCTCTTCACCCAAGTCTTCAACAATTGAAAGCGACGTTAGGTAGGGAGGGTCCACTTGGTTGAGATTCTCACCCTTCGCATTGAATTTCAATTGAATTTACGTGTTATTCAAATTTGTTTTGAAATTCATGATTTTGACCTCTTTATAATTTTTGGATTAATTCTTAATGAATTCAAGCATGTTTTGAGCCAATTTTTTTTTGCTAAATTCTTAACTCATAAATCTTTAATTTTGAAAAAAATTAGCTTTAAATTACATCCACACAAGTACAGAAAACTCTCCAAACTCACGCCCAAACTTAGTTGACGGATTAGGATTTTTTTTATATTCGCGAATTTGATCTCTTTGTGGTTTTTGGATCAGTTCTTGATGAATTCTAATTTGTTTTCAGCCAAATTTTTTTTTGTTAGAATCCTAACTCATAGATCTTTAATTTTGAAAAAAAAATTAGCTTTAAATTCCATTCACACAAGTACAGAAAAATTTTCAAAGTCATGCCTAAACTCAGTTGACAGATTAATTCTTTTTGAAATTCACAGTTTTGATCTCTTTGTGGTTTTTGGATCAATTATTGATGAATTCTAACTTATTTTAGCCAATTTTTTTTATTAGAATCCTAACTCATAGATCTTTAATTATTAGAAAATTAACTTCAAATTTCATCCACACAAGTATAAAAAATTCTCCAAAGTCAAGCCTAAACTCAGTTGACAGATTAGCTCTTTTTGAAATTTACGATTTTGACCTCTTTGTGGTTTTTGGATCAGTTCTCGATGAATTTTAGCTTGTTTTGAGCCAAAATTTTTTTGTTAGATTCGTAACTCATAAATGTTTAATTCTGAAAAAAATTAGCTTCAAATTCCATCCACACAAGTACGGAAAATTCTCCAAAATCACGCCTAAATTCAATTGACAGATTAGTTCTTTTGCACGAGTGATAGAATAGCAAGGATCTACTCTCTTTTTTGGCATTTGGTTTGCTTCTTTTTCACTTCACACTCTTATATTTACATGTTTACTTGTTAGTTTTCAATTGATTGCATTTGTTTTCATGGATTTACATGTTATTTGATAGATTTCTTTAAACATGCTCTATTTTTTCCATATCTATGTACTGTTTGAGTTATTAGTTCAATGAATCCGATTTTTTCTTATTTGTTGAATTTTGTGGTAGACTTGTTGATAAATCTTACTTTAGCTCAGTTCTAGTTCATTCTCCTTAGAAGTTTCTAGATCTAGCTTTTTCACTCCTTGAATTAGTAAAATTCTAAAGCAATTTAGTTTCTGTTTTGATTTGTTTTAGTACTTTCTTGTGATTTTTCTTTAGTTTCTGATTTTCAAATTAGTTTCTATTGTAGTTCTTTACATGCTCTTTTAATGTCCAGCTCATGCTTCATTAATTTTGCATCATTTAGACCTAGATCAATAACTTCAAATTCAATGTTTACATTTTTTTTCACTTTCGGTTTCAACTTGCACTTTAAGTTTTTGCATTTTTTGCTTCACATTTGAAGTTCAAACTTGTTCCCACTTTAGTTCTTCACTTGTCTTTGCAATTTTTAGTTTGATTTCATGTACTTTTTGCCATTTAGATTTCATTCTAGTTCATGAAGTTATGATTTGTCTATGGTAGCTTTGTATTTTCTATTTTGCAAGTTTAATTGCAATTTGCATTTAGTAAGTATTTATACTTTTTAATATAAAAAATAACTTATTATTAAGTGTAAAAATTTGTTTTACTTTATTCAGTAAGTTCTTGAACATACTAGTGATCGTGGTTGAAAAAATCCTTCGTCAAATGGCAATGCTCCAAGTCTAAACGATCATCAATTATATGCATTTTAAATTTTTTATTAATATATTGAAACAATTTGAATGTTATTGTATTAAACTTTATGTTACACGCATACTGGAATAAATTATGTATTTAGATATTTAAATATTTATAATATTTAGTTTATGAATTTAAAATTATTTATCTATTTTTTATTTAATTATAGTAATAAAAATTGAAAAAAAGAAAAAAAAAGGTAAAATTTTTTTTGGAGATTATTCGAAGCATTTTTTGTCAAAAACGCCTTGAATAATTCTCTTCCATTTTTTTTATTATTAAAGATTTTTTTTGCAAAAAATACATTGAATAATCTCCTCATTAAAAAGTGTAGGTGATTATTGAAGGCGTTTTCTACCAGAAACGCCTTCAATAATTTTTCTAAAAAATTAGAGATGATTATTGAATGTATTTTGATAAAAAAATATCTTTAATAAATCTCCTTGTCAATAAATTTGTCAAAAATAGAGTAACATTGTCGGTTAGAGTATACAGTTATTAACCATAAGATTGTAAGTTTGATATCTCCTTTCAGCATTTTTTGAGTTTTTTAAGGAATTATTCAAAACATTTTCTACTAAAAAATGCCTTGAATAATTCATTAAAAAAATTAAATTGAGTTATTCAAAGTGTTTCTAACTAAAAACGCCTTAAATAATCCCTCAAAATGCTAAAGGAAGAGATTGAACCTATAATCTTATAGTTAACAACCGTATACTCTAACCGACAACACTACTCTATTTTTGATAGATTTATCAACAATGAGATTTGTTGAAAGTGTTTTTGACTAAAAACATCTTTAATAATCCTCTATAATTTTTTAGGAAAATTATTAAATACGTTTCTGGCAAAAAACGCCTTCAATAATCACCTTCATTTTTTATGAAGGGATTAATCAATGCTTTTTTTTATAAAAAAAAACCTTCAATAATCACTCTAATTTTTTAAAGATGATTATTCAAGGTATTTTAATCGATAAATATCACTAATTTTTGTCTTTAGTAATATTTATAAGTACAAAAAGATACTATTTAAATATTTAATGGTGTTTTGATAAAAAAAAAACATTAAATTTTATAAAAATACAAAAGCTAGTGACATTTTAAAGTACAATATTATTACAAAACTAAGTAGATAAATATTTTCTTGTAGTAGTAAGTAGATATTTGAATTGGTCACATTTTATTCTTCTTGAAATTAAGATCAAGTTTTCTTTTTCTAACGTAATTTGGACTTTGTTGTGTGAAAGAATAGGCTTCCCTCTTCACCCAAGTCTTCAACAATTGAAAGCGACGTTAGGTAGGGAAGGTCCACTTGGTTGAGATTCCCACGCTTTCGCATTCAATTTCAATTGAATTTACGTGTTATTCAAATTTGTTTTGAAATTCATGATATCTTTATGGTTTTTGGATTAATTCTTAATGAATTCAAGCATGTTTTGAGCCAGTTTTTTTTTTGTTAGATTCTTAAACTTGCACTTTAAGTTTTTGCATTTTTTGCTTCACATTTGAAGTTCAAACTTGTTCCCACTTTAGTTCTTCACTTGTCTTTACAATTTTAAGTTTGATTTCATGTACTTTTTGCCATTTAGATTTCATTCTAGCTCATGAAGTTATGATTTGTCTATGGTAGCTTTGTATTTTCAATTTTGCAAGTTTAATTGCATATTGCATTTAGTAAGTATTTATATTTTTTAATATAAAAAATAACTTATTATTAAGTGTAAAAATTTGTTTTACTTTATTCAACAAGTTCTTGAACATACTAGTGATAGTGGTTGAAAAAATCTTTCATCAAATGGCAATGCTCCAAGTCTAAACGGTCATCAATTGTATGCATTTTAAATTTTTGATTAATATATTGAAAAAATTTGAATGTTATTGTATTAAACTTTGTGTTACATGCATACTGAAATAAATTACGTATTTAGATATTTAAATATTTATAATATTTAGTTTATGAATTTAAAAATATTTATCTTTTTTAATTTAATTATAATAATAAAAATTGAAAAAAAGAAAAAAAAAGTAAAATTTCTAATTTAGAGGCGTTTGTAGTGAAAAATATCGCTAAATTTAACGACGTTGTTGTCCAAAAACACCACTAAATTTTTTCATTTAGCAGCGTTTTTTCTTAAAATACCATTATTTTTTTCGATGTAGGTATAACTGACGCTTTTAGCGACGTTTTTGACAAACGTCACGAATCATTTAATGATATCTATAAACATCGCTAAACATGAAAAAAAAAACATCACTAAAAATCTATTCTCTTGTAGTGTATTCAACAGATCGTTGGTAGAACCTAAAATTGGAAAAAACCTAAATCCAATATAGATAACTAACTTTTTTTAAAAATTGAGTGAAAAAAAAATTATAATTACAATCAAAGGTTAGATGAATGAGTTTTTTTTTTTTTTTTAAGAGAATGAAAATGCAAAGTAATAAATAGATAATAATAAGTAGGGAAAACAATTAGTTACTTACATGAAAGTTTAAATATTGCAAATTTATCTCCTCTCAAGCTGTAAAAACTCTTTTGAAGATTATTATCTCTTGAATAAGAAAATAAAATAATTTTTTTGAAATAAATGAAAGAAGAATACAAGTATTGAAGAGGCAACCAATAATGAAAGATGAAGCATTCTTGGCTCTAAATCTTACGAGATGAAAGACATAGAAATGGGATAATTGAACTTGAATGACCTGATAATTTAAAATAAATATTTAGCAACTTAATGGTCTTACATGGCAAATGAAGATTGCATATGTGGCAATCCACATGTCACAATTTTAGACAAGGATAAAAATACATGTATGTTAGATATATATATATATATATATATATTATTTATATTAAATACATTTCAATTGGTCTTTTAAATTGATTTTATTATTTTGGTGTTTTATAAATTAATTTTATGCATTGTAATTTAAAAAATATTCAAATCATATTTATATTTATTCATTTATTATATCCAACAATTATTACTTGTAAATTCTTAAAGTCAATAAATTTATCACAAATTTTAAATCACAATCAAATGAACTTAACAAAAGTCAAATTAACTTTATGATTTTCTCAACAAAATTTAAGTTTTCAACCAAACACCAAATGATTTTTTTTTCTTTTTTTTTTTTAGTACAAGGAGCTCGAAGTCTAGAATTTTTAAGGAAAGGGAAAGAGATATTTAGCTTACTACAACTCCTTTTCTCCATATATTTTTTACTTTTATTTTTACTATAGATTTTTATCACATGTTATTATGATTCTTTTTTCACCAAAAAATTCATATTGGAATTACTTTACAAAATGATAGAAAAACATCAAACTTTTTTATCTCAAAATTTTATTTCCGTTCCTTTAAAAGTATATTTGATTTTCTTGTTTTGATAAAATATTTAATAATTGATTTATTCATTTTTTTATTTCAATTTTAAATTGTTAAAAAATGAAAAAATTTTGTATAACTTGTAATTCAACTGTGTTATTGTTAAAAATATAATGTAGTCATAGTAATACTTTTGTTTTATAATTTTATTAGCTTATTATATTTTTATTAGTATAATGTTTTTATTAATATATTGTCTACCTATATATATATATATATTAATAAGTATAATAAAATATATTATATTATTAATTTGTTCTTTCAAAATTATATATTAAGATCCATCATTGTATGTACATACTCTCCTTTCCTTTCACTTTTATTCAAATTTGAGATTAAAATCGTAATCTAAAATGATGAGATAGAAATTTGAGGGTTCAGTTAATTTATTGGTCTTTGACAGGCCTTCCCACTTAGCATTTGATGGCGTATGGCCCTTCTATTAGCTGGTTCTAATTAACGCACAGCTTGTTCAATAAATTTCTCCAATTTGTAACTAAACATTTCATTCCATAGCATTGGATTATACTCTCAGAGTAAAATTCAAATTCCTCTTTTTCTAATTAAAAGGGGAAAAGAAAATCTTTGGGCATAGTTTGGCTGTTTCGGTAATGGGTAGAGCCAGCTTGCAATGTTGCACTTACCCTCTGAAACAAATTGAGCCTTTGTCCTTTCGCCTTTGACATGGTCACATATATATATATATATATATGGAAATGAAAAGCTTCCCTTTGCTTTACATGATTATCCAAGTACGACTCATACATCATATGAGCTACCCTACTTTCCTTGGTATAAAAAGCAAATAATAGGTTGAAAGACTTTGAAATGTAATGAACTTTACGGGATGAAAGATGATTAGATTGTCTGACCTGAACCCGATAAATGTTTGAATGCACCAAAAGAAATTCCAAGAGTAAATTCGATCAAGATACCGTATCTAATTTACATAAAGCTTCAGCTACTTACATAATCAAACCGACATAGCATACATCCATATCAAAGCAAACTTTGTTTAGTTCATATAAATTAGTTCCAACTTTAGAAGAAATTGTCAGAGGAGGCAATTTGACAGAGTATTGAACTAATAATAGGTAACATCCACTTAGACCTGGTAGAGACCAACGGAGTATTTACATCTTAAAAACTAATTTTATTTTTTTGCAAGTCATGTTCACATGGATATCCCTTGATCATATGCCTCAATGATCCCAAATGTGTTCTCCCCACTGTAAGTCATGTAAAGGAATCCATCTTCATCCTTGTTTTCCTCATAGATGGCAGACATCATAGCAGCTGTACCAACGTTGACAAGACACCATTTAACATAACAGGTAACACAGAAAATGCAACAAGAGTGAGAGATCTACAAGGTTCATTCTCACCAGTTGGGGGTAGAATGTTCTTCACAAAAATGAATATAGCTTTCTCAGGACTTAGCTTAATCCTCTTTCGGACAACATAGACAAATTGGCCAACAGTTAGATCAGCAGGAACCAGATATCTGCATTAATCCCAAGAGAGAACCTTAAGTTTCAAGTGAAGAAAAAGCGAAATACGGGGAAGAAATGGAGAATCAGTGTACAAAAATTGGAATCAGGTTCCAACAGGACGACATTGAAGAAATGATCATATTAAAGTCACAATCTTGTCATAGAATATCCTTTGTTCTGCAAAATAAACAGTCACATAATATAGAACAAAATATGTCATCACAAATGCTAACAGAAAATAGATACGATCATTAAAAATTAGTTAACAAACATCATTAACATATTCATTTTCTCTGGCTGCCATAACTAACAGCATGCTTTAAAACTTCCCGCTCTTGCCAGGGCAATATCAAAAGTGCAGGTACATAAACTCATGAAAATTAGACTAGGCAAACTTAAAAACTAGTATAAGAAAAGATTCGATAGATCACATTCAAAGCATACAAGTTCATAATTTCATACACCTACTGAGATTGTTTCTATGATAGCTTTCCATCCTCAAAAACCCCATCAAGAAATGGTTGACAACTCTTTCTTTAGCTAGGAAATCTTGATCCACATTAGTTAGAATCCACTCGAATCAATACATCAACAGTTTTAGAGAATTTAATAACCGAAATCACAACCACAACACAACAAAAAGAAGACAAATTTGGACAGTCAGTAACAAAATCTACTAGAAGAAATAACTTACATTTCAAAGCATCAATTAACTAATGTCAAATAGCAACAATACATTAAAAATTTTAACAGCTTGAAAAGTAACACGTATCAATGAAACCCAAATAGGTAATACACATATAAGCAAATTAAAATCAATAAAATCAAAAGTTCTCTAAAAAAAAACAAGTAGAGAAACAATAACTGACTTTTTCTTATCAATATCAGGCACATCACTCTTCTCCGCCCTTTCAACTATCACCTACACCAAACAATCAAACACCAATGTAACGTGTTAATCATAGGAGAAAACAAATAAAAGTTGCATTAAAGGACACAACAACCAAACATTACATACTGGGATTCTGTCAGGATACTTTTCCCTAATGCGAGCAGCTTCAGCCTGCCTCCTTTCTGGCAAAAGAAAAAAAAAAAAAAAAACAACAACAACAAACACTTTAACATAACATCATAATTCTCCCGTGTTCTAAACCCTAATTACTATTTTTTTCCTCTAAATTGGAAGTTCAAAATTGTTTCTATTCCTTGAAAAGCAACAGCATTATAAAAATTAAAAATTGTAACAAAAGAAGAAATACCCAAATAAAAGAAAGAAAATTTCAAGGGTTGAAGTAGATTAATTGGTGAAAATATTAAAATTAGGGTTTCACAAGATCAACAGAAAATTTGAGCAAAAAAATTAAAAATTGCAACAAAAGAGGAAATACCCCAAATAAAAGAAAGAAATTTTCAAGAGCTGAAGTAGATCAATCGGGGAAAATATTAAAATTAGGATTTCACATGACCAACAGAAAAAACGCGCATAAAAGATCAATGGGAAATTATAAAGGAGCTCCAACTTAAAAGAGGAAGACGAACCGAGCGGGTGTTCCAACTTAAAGGAGCTCTTGGCCATAGCGACAAAGTCTGCAACCCAGAGGAAAAGGAAAGAATTCAACCAATCAATCAAATATAGTTTAAATTAATCAATTAAAATTAAACGATTGAAAAAAAAAATAAAGAAGAGATCAAGAAAGAAGAAAGGGAATGTAACAAACCGATGGAGAGAGAACGAATTTGGGTCTGGGGAAAAAAAAGTGGAAGTAGCAAATTTTTCAGAGTTTTTCTTTTGCCAGTTTTTCAGAGGGTTGTTAGATTGTAAAAGAAGTTGTTTTGTTGACACGTTTGGTGTCCACTATGCATAATGCCAAAAACCTGAATGATTGAATTATAGATTTTCTCGATTTGTATCTTACAAAATATTTAAATTTATATATTTATATATTATTTAATATAAAAATTATATATTAATATAAAATTATGAAATTTATTTTTTTATTTTGTTAAATTTATACATAATTATTATTAAAATTTTAAAAATATATCATTTTTGTATTTTATTTTTATATTATATTTATATCATATTATAATATCATTTTTAAACTATCAAATTTAATTTTCTCATTTCTCTTTTATTTTAACAGAAAATTTTAATTTTTAATCAAAATAACTTGTAAGTAAATTAAACTTTCCTCAAATAAATTTGACCCAAACTTTGTGAAAAAACAAACAAGAGAGGGAGAAGTATTTTGAATAAATTAACTTAACTGCCATTGTTTTCTTATTAATAAATTAAAAGTTTATTTAAGTCTAAAATTTTTAAGTTTTTATAATTTAAATAAGTATAAAGATCCAACAAATATTCAAATAATAAATATAAATTAAAGTTAATGTCATGAATAACTTTTAAATTATAATAAAATATTTGATATAATATTTAAATTTTAAAAATTTATAATGTAATATCAAAATTATAAATTTATTAATTAATATGAAACTTATTTATAATATAATTAGTTTCAAATAATGATACATGATAGATAAATAACTCTTAAAATATTATATTAGTTAATAAATTTATAATTATAATATCATATTTAAGATTTTTAAAATTTAAATAACTAAGGGTATAAACAAACTGAGCATTCAACAAATTATTTGTGAATATGTTTAGTTCTGTTCGTTTATAGTTGTTTATTAAATTTAATAAACAATCTTAAATAATATTTTTATGTTCGTTTATTAAATGAACTAAATATGAATAGAGATCTGTTTAGTTTATTTATATTCATGAATAAATTTATTTAAAATTTATTTAAAATTCGTTCGTTTATCATTTGTTTATTATTTATTTGTTATTTATTTATAATAATACTAATAAAATTATATTTTTATCATTTATTCCAATCCTATTTTAAGGTTCATTTATTTCATTTAAATTTTGTTTGTTTAAATTTGTTTGATTATAGTTTATTTATTGTTCATTAATATTTAATATGTTTATATATATTTGTAAACATGATAGTTTAATGTCTACAACTGAATTTGTTTAACTTAATTGAACCAAATACAAATCAAACGTAAATAACTTATTATTTAAATGAACACGAACGATAAAATAATTTTTTTAACAAATATGAATCAAATATGAATATATTCAAAAATAAACGAACAAGCTATAAATATACGTTTTTTCGTTTATATTTGACTCGTTTACAATCTTATAAATAATACATTAAATATTTTACTATAATTTAAAAATCATTCATGAAAAAAAAAAAAAAACTTAAACAAAAAGTAAATCAAGTAAATGATTTTAATAATGAAAAACTTAAAACGTCTACTAAAGATTAAAAAATTAATATTATATATTTTGGATAATTTAATTATTTTTTAATAATCAAACAAAATTAATTTATAAGAAAAATATTTTTTAAATTTCTTTCAATAACCGAATGAAATTGTTCCATTGCCAACTAATTAATGGAATTAATTTCAATAATAATTTACATTAAAATCATCGTAGACAGTAGGTACCACACTTGGTCCCAGGATACAAGTGAAAGACCACTCAAAATACACCACGTGTATGGGTCCAGGATCCGAGTAGCCCGGCGTACTGTGAGAGTCAGGTAACGTCTGTCTATGGAACTTATGAAGAAGGAGCACTTTGGGAACCACCATTGGTTCTGAGCCCCCGCCCAAGTGGTGTTTTCCGTCAAGGTTAAGTCGCTTTTCCAAATGTGAGTTTGGTAACGTCTCTAGATAACTCATGAAGAAGGAGCAGTCCGGAAACCACCATTGGGTCGTGAGCTCCCGCCCAAATGGTGCTTTCCGTCAAGGTTTAGTCACTTTTCCCAATGTGACTCATCATCATTTTTGGCCCATTTTTGGACCCAACTACTTCTTGTAAGTTTACATTTTTTCTTGTATAATTCTCAAACCCTTTGGACCACTCTTTCTGTTGTCTAGGTTCTTTTGCTGGTAGTTTATATAAAGCCAAAATCTTTGGCATTGAGAGCCCAAGACATACCAGAGGCAATCATGGCTCGAAGCTTGAAGGAGCTTTCTAGCTACAAAAAGAGGTGTCTGGCTATGGCAAAGGAGCAGAAATCAAGATTTTACATACTGTGGAAATGTGCCACTATGCTGCTATGCTGGCATAAGTATGGGGATTCTTAGCTTTTTTTTTTTTTTTGTGTTTTTCCCATTTTCTAGTTTTCCTGATAAATAATGCTTAGATTGCCCTTTATATCTCAAGTTATGTATCAACCATGAATCTAAAATTTAATATTATTTGCTTAGTTTTCCTGTAATGTTGATGTTATATTTAAAGCTTATGCTTATGATCATAACTATTTATTTGTATATTTCATAAATAAAACTAACTGTTAAAGTGTCGTATAAAAAATTTGTTAAAAACAATGTATTTGTCGAAAATTGATTAGACCGTACAGAACCAACGAAGTGGCCTTATGGGAAGGTAGTGCTACAGGATATCGAAAGAACCCAAAGGGTTGTTATTACGGTTTTGACTTTAATCCATAAATGCTCGATTGAACAGAACCAACATGCCCTTTCCTTTTTTTAATGATGTTACCATGCTACATTCAAAGCTCCAAACTTGTGTCCGTGAGCTTTTCATGATTCTTGTAGTACGGTTTCTCCCTATTAATAACCCAACTTCTTTTGTCGTTGAGCAGTTGAGTAACTTGAATGCAACTTGCTTCAATTCAAGGCTTACCTCTATTTTTGCTGTTGAGGAGGACGAGGGAAGGGAACCTGCTTGATAAAAGCATTTTCTCTCCCCCTCCTTTCCCTTGGTCACCTTTCCAACATTGAACATGTCTGTCGGTCTCTCCAACACGAAATTTGCCTGCCTTTTTTCAACTTTATATATGGCATTAGTACCATTTTGGAGATTGAAAGTGTCTTCTTCTCTTTTACCATGAATTCTTGTTTTGTTTTGTTTTTTCTTGGTTCTTCCTTTCTAGCAGATGCTTTGGATAAATGGTGGCAGCAGTAAAGAATCAGTTTTATCGAGATATTGGTCCGGTTCAATAAGAAAGCACAGTTCTCAAAAGAGCAATATTGAGACTGCTTTTTGATTGAGCCGTGCCAATATCACGTGCCACTGTTCTTAATTTGGTACAAGAAGATTTGAACTCAACTCTCTTTTTAACTTATTTTTTTTCAACGAATCCATGAGGTAATTTCATGTCTACCTTAATAATTCCATGTTCATTTTTTCATCATCTGATCTTAAGGACAGAAATGAACTCAGATCTCTGACAAACTTTACAAAGAAGCAGCACCAGTCTCTCAACTATTTATATGTTTGAAATTTTTGGGCACCCAAAAAGGTCTAGATTCTTGGTTTCCAACAGAGTTTATAGATGCATTTCAATAGATAAAACATGTAGTAGACATCCCAAAGTAGAGTTGTCAAAAGATATTGCTTGATCATGCACCTCACCAACAAATTTGAGGCAAAGAATAGCCACCCATATTAGTTGTTGTAGCAAAAATGACCCAATATCGATAGTATTCATCTTAAAAAACAGATGACAGAAAATGAAAAACAACTAATCTCTAAAAAATTTATGTTGCTTTCTTCATTTTAAGATTTTTTTTTTTTGGGAGGGGGGGTGAATTTATTGAAATAATTTGGTGGACTGACTAGGCTAGGCTTCGGATTCATGGTATTGCCATTCCAACAGTGATTGGAAAATGGAGAAGAGAGCAGGAGGTTCAAAAGAGCTTCAGCATTCCTGATATCATTTTGCATAATTCCTCTTTTTAACTCATAGCTTTTGCAAGACAAAAGGATACATGATTGGTTTCCACAAGAGCCATTCTCTCGTAAAACCTTGTTTCATTCTCAACTTTTTGTTAAAGCATTTTAAGTTAATCAAATCTTTAAAGGGTAACATCAATTCGAATTCAATCATTCCACATAAAAATAAAATGCTACTTATTAAGCAACAGGTTGAGTACCAAACATGGTAGATATGTTAGCCAGACCAGAAACATGATTTGGAATGTTGGAGTTAGATCAAAAGAAGAGAATGTTTCTCAGTATTGCAGAAATGGATAATTGAGGATTGAAAAAGGTACCAAAAATATTTTGTATTTATTATGAACTTTATGGAACTGTAACTTACAAATTGGCCCTCGAGCCTCAAAGAATAAGAGGGTGGTGGTGACAGTCAGCTTCCTTTTCGGGCTGGCTATTGCGACTGTTCCCTTCTACTAAAATTGTAAAGGCCCCCATTTCAATGCTCTCTCTCTCTCACACTCCTATATATGATATAACATTTTCTGTACTCATTAAACTACAGAAAAAGATTTTGGACGTATGCTAATGTCTGGTCGTCACCCTAGCTTATCATCCTCCTGAGTTAGGAAGAAAATGAAGCTGCCTATTAGAAAGTAGCACTCCACAAGGCATTCTCACCTTCCCCACACCGCCGATGAACCTCTTTGATCCTATCGGCAGACCTGCAAATTCCACTGCAAGTCCAATCGAAGGAAGCAACACAAATGTTGCCAGCTTGGGCCTTCCACTCACAATCTGCATTCAGAATACATTTGTTAGACCAAACAGATTTCATAGTTTTGTTCTCAGGCAAAAAAGGAAAATGCAGTAAGCTTCCCTTGCTCTTATAGGTCACATGAGATTTCAATGAATGATCGTATAATTTTTTTTGAAGCCTCATCTCAAGAGTGAATACTACCATAAAGCAATTTCACTTCTACCAAAATGGCTGAGCAAATCATATCTATATCATGCCTAATATTTTTTGGAAACAAAATGGCAATTTAGATTACCTTCCATGATTTTTTTAAAGAAAAAAAAATGGTACAAGGATAGCATTGTATATATGAAATCATTTGGTCACTTCAGCTTTTTGGTGTTTAGTATATTTCACCAGGTTTTAGAATTGATACGACAATGACTCAATGCCAGCTTGTCTGTGACATGTGAACCAGTATTCTCATCAGCAGTAATTATAGTTTTGAGTTAGATTTTACATCATCCTCTTCTATGCAAAAATCAAAACAACCTCTTTTTTTCAATCTAATATTACCACAATTCAAAATATTTGGGAGCATTTAAGAACTTTACCAGGTGGTGTGCCACAACATAGTCTCCGATCATCAATATGCTCCACATCAAGTCCAATAAACCAAGATCCCAGTGAAACATCCTCGTTAGCATACTTGTGTAGCACATGCCTGACATAATCATTCATGCAAGTAATCATCTTTAGTACAACAATGACAACGAGGGGCAGGCTTTGGATTAAAAAAAAAAGCTTCATCTTGAATTTTACAAACATGGCTCTTGGATCTTACTGATTTATAGATATATACGAGGCCAATTCTTTTGAAATGGCATACAACTGTCCTGTAGCATGCCGGAAATATTTGTTTCCTGACTCGCCAAATTTCCAGTGTTCAGGCTCATGGTATCTCACTCCCCTGTTCCATAATAAAACAATTCAGAAAACCAGTATACTTTTTCAAAAATCTTTTGCATAAGAAAAAGGAAATATGTAGATAATATGGCTCACTTTTGAGAGAGGACGGGACCAGATTTCATGCATCCAATGTATACGCGTGGTTTCTTACGGTGTCTAACTAGAGTTTCTCCAAGTGTTGCTGCAGCAATTTTACAGAACAGGACTTAAATGACAGAATTAATAAAATTGTTTTAATAAACACTTAATTACTTTTAACTGCAACAAGTATCATAATTCTCACAGGAACCACATAAGATAAACATTGATCTTCAAGAACAAAGGATACACAAGATTCTAAATTCTTGGATCTTTCTGTAAAGGATGATTCAATCGTAAGAAAAACCAATCCTTTGGTTGTCGATTGTAAACTTTACTTTTGCTAAACAAATTGCTGAACTTACCTATATTTACATGGACATCATCATCAACTTTGACATAGAAATCTGCATCCCATAAAGCAACAGCAGTAGCAAAATATATCTTAGTTTTTGCAGACAATTCAAGGTACCCTTCAACATGGTCCTGCTCGCATGTAAAACAGCATATTACTCAGTTCACTTATTTATCCTTTTCTCAGAGTAAATAATAATGAAATGTTCTTAAAGAAGCAAGCACATTAATAGAAGAATAGTCTCTACAAAAGGGATTAAAAGTGGCTAAAACAGCCTACCAGCCTCAAGAAGTCTCCATGCTTCTTATCTTCTGCTTCAATTGCTCGGTCCAAAATACCACCCGTTGTGACACTGGATAACAAAAAATGATTACATAAAAGTATACAGTAAATTCTTAAATTTGTAAAGGATTATTATTGCTGTCAGTTTCCACCCTTAGTCACTGCCTGGCAATATATATAAGATTTAAGGAACGAACTTAAAAAATTTCGAATCAAGAATCTATAAAAATAAATTTAATTGCTTATACCACAATTTAGAGCGTCTACCAAGAAGACCACAAGAAAAAGAATAAAGGGCACATCAGGACATCCTGTGGAAGCAAAATCTGTTTACTATAGATGTTCCATACAATTTGAGGAGAAATACATGCCAAAGTTCAGCAACCAAAATTAAAAGTTTCTATTGCTAGTAGATGCAGAACCATCTTTATGGCATTATTACAGCTTTACCTATATTTAGAGTTGTTATAGACTTTGCTATTCATTAGAACTATGGTTTAATGGTTGTAATGACATATGCTTTATTCTTTTATCTTTCATTCAATTTTGAATGTGTGAATATTTGAATCAGATTCTCTCTCCAATAGATCAGTTCTGTCTATAGTTTCTCACTCTTCTCAATTTATCTCCCTAATCTTTCTGTTCACTCCTTTTCATCCCCTATTATTCCTCGTTCTCTTCTCTATTTCTTTCCCATGCCCAAACTAGTAGCCCATGAAGATTCAAAGGCAATAATGAATGAAACTGAGATAATATAACCTAATAACAGCGGAAAATGTAATTCTTCCCAGCAGGGGGCTGCAAATTCAAAATGACATACTTGAGAGGAGGATCAGCACGTCAAAGTAAGAAAAACATGCTGAAGGATATGATACTTGAAACTTATAAAAAAAAATACAATAGAAGGAGAATTAAACCCTCACCTATGACCAATAACAAAACGAACGATAATGCCCTTTTCATCCTCTAATTTCTTCCTCTTTTCACCTATTTTCCATCAGTTTTAGGAAGGAAAAACAAAAACAGATTTAATTCAGCAATCCTATTGGCATGAGAACATTGGGAAAGGGGCTGGTTTGTGTTAAAGGGAATAGGGTAAGGAAAGAAAGGGTCAGAAAGAATCAATCCAACAACCTTGTGGCATCCATGTAGCACGAACTGAGTCTCTTCTTTTCCTGCTGCTGAAAGCAGTATTAATTCCTATAACCATCACATACTTTCTCTTCCTAGATGATTCAGCTCTACTCACACCTGTGGATAATGGAGAACCACTGAGTAAGGATTCTTGTGCTGCCCTTGCAGCAGCTAATTCCATCTCTAAGTTGGAAATAGTCTTATCCAATGCCCTACATTCAAAACAACACGATAAGTTCGTTGATCAGCCACTTTAAAACCAAATCAAACATAAGTAGACAAAAGCAGCACTTACTGTATAGCATGATGAGTCTTAAAAACCTCCCCAATGATGTCCTTAGAAACATGCTTTTCTTCTTTCTGATACAAATAAAGGAACCCAATCAGCTTAAAAACTGCAAAACTTCGGCTGATTAACAAATAAGTTTTATATGATATAATCAAGATACTCACAGCATTAAGATTACAACCCTCTGAAATTAGTTTTAATTCTTCAGCTTCTACTGCAGTTGTCCGCATGATACCTTCAGTTTCAGGAATAGTCCCCATCCTGTTACGAATTTTACACATTAATTAGCCATTATATCTTACCTCAATAACATCTAAAATATACAACATTTCATAAACAAATGAAACCAAAAATTTTAAATGTAATCCAAAATATAAACCAGTCAAACAAAATTAAGAAAAAAAAAAAATTAAAAGCCGCACAATTAGATAGAAGCATTAAAAGCAAAACACTTGAGGTAGAAGCATTAAAAGCAAAACACTTGAGATATTTATATGTCTCTAAAATGTCAAAGAGTTTCGGTTACAACTACCAGATGTTAAACCAATATTACAGCATGTGTCAGAGTTCTTCCTGCAATGAAATATTGAAAATGGCTTGAATGCTAATTAAGGATGCAGATTTCACTGGGCCATGGATAACAAGACTGCAATGATTTTTATTCAAATTTATAAATAAAAATAGCAACCCAAAAAAGCTGACCTTTGTATCAATATAAAAATTGAGTCTGTCAATTGAAACCTCCTTTACCAAAAACAAGAAAATTTTGAAACTTCAAAAACTTAATATCACATCATACTATTGCTGTTTGTTTCTCATATATATATATATATATATATATATATATATATATATAATTAGATCCATTTTGCCTTGATAGGCAAAATAAATAAGGGAGACCCACATATTATCTCTTATAAAAAAAACTGTAGGAAACTCAAAAATGAACAGAACTTGAATAACACTGCTAACAGTACAATTCTTAATAATTTAAAACAACCAATCTTTAGAAAATAAATAAAATCTATTGCCAAAACAAGCTAACATAATTTCACCATTGAAACAAAGCAAAATTTAGCTAAATATAGATCATAAAACAAGATTAAAAACAAGCAAAATCCTTGTTTGAAGAAATGAAAAGCTAAAAGTTATAAACTTTGAGAATTCAATAAAACTGAAAACAAGGACAAGAAGAATAAAAAGATGGATACCTATTGGTGAAGAGCATTCCAGCACAGAAGCAGCCCAAGCAAAGAAGAAAAGTCCATTTCTTTGATACAAAACTTCCAGTAGACTGCTCTCCTTTGCTTTTAAAAGACATATTTTTGAAACTGTCAATCTAAATTACCTTGTATTCCTCCACCACTAGCAATCACAAGAGAGAAAACCCATACGTAAAAAGGGAAGCTTGAGCCAAATCAGAGTGACCCGGTTGTAGAAAAAGACTCCCCAAGAGCTCCAAATTTGAGTAGAAGACAGAAGAGAAAGAAGCAGAGTGCTCTGTTTTTGCTCTTTTTTTTTTTGGCTTGTTATTTTGTTCCTTTCTTTCTTTGTGTGTATTTTTGTTGGTTTGCTTGTTCTCTTCTCTCCACAGATTCTCTCTCCAAGTCTCAACTTTGCAGGCAAGGGACGTTGAACCCAAGCGAGAGACGACGACCCACCACTAACCGCGTTTCTCTTCTTCTTATACCAAATTTACCAAACTATCCTTTTATTTTGATTTTATTTATTTTATTTGTTAGTATTTATATTATTATTTTTAAATTTTATCTACGAGGATGTTTAATTAACAGAATTTAAGATTTTTGTAGAAAGGGTGATTTTTGAAAAAAATTTTATTCCTAAAAAAGGATAATTTTTCCTGTCATGAACATATTAAATTTTTGTGGCTATTCAACTGACGAAATTATTTTTAATTTTACAAATTTCATTCTTTATATATGATTAAAATTTTATTTGAATTCGAATTATAATCAGAAGCTCATTGGAAATTAAAAAATATATGTTAAAGAAAAAATAAAATGTTTTTTTTTCTCCCTTTCAAAGGGTGAGAAAATAAAAAATATAATTTTTTGGCCAATAATTTTGTAAGCTTTTTTCCCATTAAATTTGTAAAGCTTCTTTTGTTAATTATTGTTAATTAAATAAATTGACTTGGCTCCGGAGGCAAAGTCATCCCATGTCATGTGACATTTATGCCCTTATTCCATTTTTTTTCATACTATTAGAAAAAAGAAAGAAACTTCTATACTAGCTTACCAGTAATGCGCTTTTACGTGGAGTCCATAATTTATAATTAGGTCCTTCATAGGTAATTAGTGGTAATGAGTTTCTTTGAAAGAAATTGACACCAAAAAAAAAAAATTACCATCTACTTATAAAAATTTTGAAAATTTTTTTTACATAATTATGGGAATTTATGCAAGATTAATAGTAACCCATATAAAATTACCATGGACTTATAAATGTTTCAAGATCAACAAGATATGTAAATTTTTTTGGTAAAAAGAAAAAATATAGAACAGCTTATCTGTCATATTATTTTCTAGGTTTTTTAATTATAGAATATTTTCCAACTAAATATTTTATAGAATATTTCTCAACAGTTATATTTTGATCAAATTTACTCTAAAATTAAAAATATAGTGATAATTTTGCATCAAAATTAAAAATAATGAAAAATTTGTACCCATTATAATATTAATGTCAACTTAAATCACTCACATAAATGATAAATTTATATCTCATCTCAAAATTATTTCATCTTAGGGTACACAAATCTTTTAATCAAAATGGTTATCCAAAATAATTCATTGTTGATTCTCTCAATTCAAAATATAAAAAAATTAAAAAATACTAATAATATATTTTTATTTACATAGTGAAGTTATATTTACATATCCCTAAAATAACAAATGATGATGATGATGATGATGATGAAAATATATGTGATCCTTACTAAAAATAAAACTAAACTTTTGTGTTATAGTCTTATCAAATGCCAATATTTAAGCATAACAATTGCAACTTCCAAAAGCCATTTTTTAACTAGTTTTTTATTCTTTTACATCAAAATGCCGAAGATATTTTGTGAAAGACTCCTTGAAAATGACAGCTCAATTACAACTTGCCATTTATCCAAACACATTGCTGAAATTATTTTTTTGCCATGTTAGGGTAGTAATACATGCATTTAATTTATAGGTATAGGTGTCAATAATACACATTTCCTCTCACATGATGAAAGGTTAGGGAAATGGTATACTTCTATTCGATGATAATTTTTTTTTCTAAAACAAATTACATGATTCCAACATTGCACTTAAAGCTATAATCTCTTATGATCTCAAAACAATCCATGTCTTTGTTTTTAATTTATAATTATGAATGAAATTGAGTGCAAGATGAATTTGATATTTAATTAAATTGATTTATATAATTATTATATGATATTCAATAAATTTAAATTTTAATGTTTGTAATTTTTTTTCTTATTAAGATAAAAATGAATAAAATTATATAAGATTGGAAAGCAATAAAGGGCTAATGAATTTTCATATGTAAAAAAAAGTATTAATATTTCTTCTTTTATTTAATAAATTTAAGCTCATGTTAGTGAGTTTGATATAGTATTTCACATGTATGAAAAATTTTGGTAATAAATTTTTTAGGATATTCTTTAAAATTAGTTAAACTATTACTTATAATAGTATTTTTTATTAAATATAATAATTTTTAATGATTAAGTGAAAATAATACTAGACATAATGATTTTGCAGAATGCTGTAAAATATTATTTGGCAAAATTCATAAAAAAAAATTACAAATTTAATTTCTATCACTTTAATCAAGTGTATACAGACATTGATTAACATTTTATTAAACAAAATAGAACAAGGTTTAGATTCCCCTAACATGAGATTAGCCGATAAGCAAGCTCATTAATGAAGAGCCAAAAAGGCAGAATGGGTAAAATTGGAAAAGACTGCCAAGTATATCTGAGAAAAGGTCACAGTTCACAACGTGGCAAAACACAATTGGATAAAGCACTTCACTGTATCTTGCCCCTCCCCCTTAATCATGTGACACATGCATTTTAGGTACCGTGGATGCTGCAAAGGAGAGCAACGCGGGCAGAGGGTCACACCTCACGAAGACTGTTGACACGTGTTATGATGTGGTTAAAATGATCGTAACTTAATGTTTCCTTTCACCATCCCCTATCAGGCTATCACCCACAAATAAGGGACATATGCCCTTTGGTAGGGCGGTGCCCGTTAAAGACGGGGACATCGCCTTTTGTTTGGAGGAAAAGAGGATTCCTGAAGAATAATTTCGTCAGAAAAGCTTCTATTGATTTTTGTTGGAGGTCTGGGAATTGAGATTGAGTTTAAACCAAGGTGAAATTTTATTTCAACTTTTCATAATTTTTTGTTGGTAAAAAAGTTACAATGGTAAATTTAAATTCTAATCATAAAAATAATACTTAATATTATTTTAATTGAAAGTTACGTTATTAATTGATGCAATTGGATTAAATTGATTACATTTTAAAAAATAATTGCTATTGATATATATGTGTTTTAATCCATGTTAATGTAATAATTTTAAAAATCTAAGCTTTCTATTGGGCTATGTAAACTGACTACTTTCCCATAGCCAACAAAATGTACTGTATGTTTCAAGAATATTATTATGAGAACTATTATTACAAACACTAAGTGAATTAACCACTTGTATTAATCAAGATTATTGCTATAATTTAATATAGCAATTATTAATTAAGTTAACCGCTTTTTCTTTTTGGATGAATATTATAGCATTTCAAACAAGCCAGCATCACTTTTCCAACATTCTTTGGTTGATTTCCAGCAAGACAAAAGCAAATATGTAGAAAATGCAATAAGCCTGTTAATGAATCGAAAGTTCTCTGCACGAGTATATATATATATAATAAGACCTTGAGCTAACTTACCTGGTGCCTATTTGGCTGTGGTTAAATTCTAATGAACTTGAAGCACTTTTGATTGCTTGTGTGATATGGCAATAAACTGACCAAATTTACGGAAACGATGGATTTAATGATTTGTATATTTGTGTCATAAAAATATTAAAATTTTATATTTATATATTATTTTATATAAAAATTATATATCATAATTTATATCGATATGAAATATAAAATATATATTTTTTATGTTGTTGAATTTAGATATAATTATTATTAAAATTTGAATCGTATTTATATCATATTCGTATCGTATTATCGTATTATATTTTAAATTATTAAATTTGAGATGTCGATAAAAAATTTTGACATAATTGTTACATATAGTCCAATGGCAACAACTTGGGGCCTAAAATTGCTACAAAATCTGACAGAATTTTAGTTTCAGTTGCACGCGGTTAATGGTTACCTTCTTCCTCTAGTCCCAATATTTTCCAGCCCCAAATTCTTTAAGAGATAACTGTTTATCTTTCAAAAAATTAATTAAGGATCATCACTAAACATTTTAGATTACATTGACGAGACTAAAAGATAATACATTTATTTTTTATTATATTAATGTTTATTTTAAAATATTTTTTAAAATGATACATGCCATATTTTTAATTTAGCTGATAAAGTTTAAAATTACAGTATTTTAAACCCAAAAATTTCTGCTAACTTGTTATCTACTTGGGATATCTTATTGGTAATTGGTTACTTTAATGGGCTAACCTCGGAGCCCAAATATATAGGCCTACAATTGCTCAGGATTCATGAACTTGCGTAAATGACAAAATCTGAGCACTAGCATGAGCCATGCCTCATAGCCCACAAGTTGCAATGAGCAACAGGATCACCGCAAATTTTAGGGCCACTGTTCGTTTTGGAAAAATATTTTCATATTCACTTTTACTTTATTTATAATTAGAAACATAATCGCGTTAGGCGATGGGATTTATAATTTTTTTTTTCACAAGGTATTTTAATTTTTATTATAATATTAATTATTTTTGTTGAATATTTGATGAATATACTTCCCTCAAAAAAATTTTTCTAAATTGAATTTAAGGAGCCCACCTGGGTTAGTCAAAAATTCGCCTCCAATTATCATCAACTACTAAAAACAGGTCCCTTTCGTCTTCTTTTCTACAAACAAACGCGTCAACTTGCTTCAGTTTACTCGGTATCTTATCTTCCCGTCATTTTTCCACATTAAGAATCCCACACGCTTTTGTGGCATAGCTACTTTCCTACTTTTCAAAACAAGGAAATGGCTTTTGGTTCTGTTTGTAAGTTTAATTTCTCCTCTGATCGGTGGCATGAGGAGGGGCAACTGAAGTAAGTAACTCCATATATACAAACTTACCTAAAGTCGTGAATGGCGAAGAGGAAAAAAGAAGAAGAAGAAGAAGAAGAAGGAGACCGCAAGTAATTAGGTAAAGCCATAAGCTTGAAAGTAAATTATAGTCTTCTCTTTGATGAGTAGTAGCGCTTGAATTCTCTTTGGATTTCTCTTTATCTATATTTATGCTTTACTTATGAGTTGACCCATAAGTTATTAATTTAAACACCATAAATACATATTCTGTTTCAAATTTAATTTCATGAACTCTTTATTATGATCATAAATAAATTTATTTGCATGGTAAGACTTAAGAATTATGCCCTCAGTTTTTTTTTTCTTTTAATTTTTTAAAAAGTAAAACTAAATGATCCCTTAAAAAAAAGTTTAATGATAGAAAACAAAATGATTTTTATGTAAAATAATAAAAAATAAAATTTTTACTTTCATAACCAAAAAAATTTTGAAGTCTAAAAATCCATAAGATAATTAATAATGTTTAGATTTGCAAATAAAATTTGTTACTTCTTTCTCCTTATTTTTTCCATCTTTTACCACAATAATTAAAAAGTATGTATATAATTATGTAATTTATTTATATTAATTATTAATACTAATTTCTAAATTTGATGTCACAAATGATATCAACATAAATGATGAAATTATTTAAAATTAAAAAATTTATAATTACAAATATAGAGTTAAGGATGAATATGATTTACCTTGTTTATAAATCTCAAATTTTCTTCACATGCTAAAAAAAAAAAATAACTATCCATTTATGGAAAATAATACCCAATTTTACTTTTTACACAATTTTTTCTCAAAATAATAAATAAATAAAATGGTTTTTCTTTTTATCTTTGAATATGACTTCTGTGGGCTAATGGGCTAATAATAATATTTCTATGTGGGCTAATGTTTCAGTGAAAAATGGGCTGAACCCATGTTATTAGGCCCAGATGCGGAGCATTGTGGATTAGGTCCAGTGCTCCAGTTACAGTTTATAAACACTAGAAAAATGTTCCGCTGCAAAACGAGATTTATAATCATTATTAAAAGATGTAATTTTGTGTGTTTAGTTAAAGATTATTATTGATGTTATTGTGATAATATTGATATTTTTATTAAAAATTGAATAAATGTGTATTTTTTTAAATTTTCTCACTAAATTGAAGAAGAAGAAAAAAAAAAAAAACCCATGAATTCCTTTAATCTATAAATATAGAGGTATAAATTAATATATATATATATATATATTTGATTTGTTAAAATTAAAACGTAAACAAAATTAAGCAAATCATTTACAAGAAAAACAATAATACCACATTATTAAAGCAGGTAATCCTGATTTGAACTACAAATATAAACTCTAATTAACATAAAAATGTTTCGACTTCAAAGAAGGATTATTTTTTTCCACATGCTTAGCTATGAGTCATTTACTCTTGAGTTGCATGCATAACCCCAAACATGTAATTTTGTTTTTATTGTATGTTTTAATTCGTGGGACTGTTGTCAACAAAAAAAAAAAATCCATGCGAATGTTTCCATTTTATTGGTAAGCATACTTTTAGAAACGTTTTCAAATTATTATTTGTGTACTACCATGGCAACAATGTTGATCCTCTCAGATTTTCTTGTCTTAATAGTTTTCTGCAGCTGCAGCGGTGACTTTTTCAAATTACTTTAGCAGACAATTTTTTTTTTCAAGCTTCAAATTGTCAGGAATGGCTGATGAGTTTGCTATTTCCGCTGCTTCGAACGTTGCGGGAAACCTGATATCGGAATACCTGCTGAAGCCTGCAACACGTAAACTTCGTTACATGTTTTGTTTTAATAACATTGTAAAAGATCTTAAGAAGAAAAGACAGGAACTTACATCAGCTCAAGATCGGCTGCAATATGACGTCGAGGAGACCAGAAAGCAAATTCAAGAAATCCAAGAGGACGTGTTGGATTGGCTAAATGCTGCCGATGAAGTCCAGAAAGATGTGCAGAGTCTGGAAAATGAAATACGGGAAACTCAAAGGTGTTTCAGTTGGTGTCCGAATTGGAGTTACCGATACAAGTTAAGTAAGAAAGTAGCAAAGAAGACGCTAGTGGTTACTGAACTTGTACAAACTAGCAAATTTGAACGATTGGGCCGCCGTGCTACTCTTCCAAGCATAGAGTTCTTTTCTTCTAAGGATTTTATGCCTTCTAAATCTTCAAATTCAGTTTTGAAACAGATTAGAAAGGCGCTGGATGATGATGATGTGAACATGATTGGTGTGTGTGGGATGGGAGGAGTGGGCAAGACAACTTTGGTGAAAATAGTGGGAATCAAAGCTAAAGAATTGAACCTATTTGATCAAGTTGTATTTGTCACTGTGTCCCAGAACCCAAACCTGGACAAAATTCAAGATGGAATTGCGGACACTTTGGGTTTAGAATTTGATAAGAGGAGCGAACAAGGAAAGGCAAGGCAGTTGTGGTTGAGGTTGATAATGGAAAAGAGGGTTCTCATTATTCTTGACGATGTTTGGAAAGAGCTCAACTTGATGGCTGTAGGAATTCCTTTTGGTGAATATCACAAGGGTTGCAAAATTCTTGTCACAACACGTCGTCAACAAGTATGTTCTTCTATGAGATGTCAAACAAAGGTTCAACTTGACGTGTTAGCTGAAGATGAATCATGGGATTTGTTCAAGCGGAATGCATTTCTGGATGATACGTGTGGCACTTTGAATGACGTCGCCAGGGAGGTTGCTAGAGAATGCAAGGGTTTGCCTCTTGCAATTGTTACCATGGCAAGGGCTCTAAGAGAAAAAAGTCTAGATGAGTGGATAGTCACAAATCAACGACTCAAAAACTGCCGCCACTTGGACAATCAAGAAGTTTGTGAAGATATCTACTCATGTCTCAAGCTTAGCTATGATTATTTAAAGGGTGAAAAACTCAAGTCATGTTTCTTGTCATGCTCCCTTTTTCCCGAGGACTATGAAATTAGCATCGAGGAGTTGACTAGATATGAACTTGGGCGGGGATTGTTCTATGAGGTCAACTTGATTGAAGATGCAAGGAGGGAAATTCGTGTACTGGTAAAAAGCTTACAAAACTCTGGTTTATTATTGGACAGTGGCAAAGAACAATTTGTGAAAATGCATGATGTGGTTCGGGATTTTGCTCATTGGATAACCTCATCAGGAGATAACACATTCCTGATAAAATCTGGCATTGGGATAGAGGAGTGGCCAAGGAGTGAAAATTTTGGATGTTACACGACAATCTCTTTGATGGACAACAAGATACATAACCTTCCCAACAAATTGGAGTGCCCGAAGCTCGAAACTTTGTTATTCAGTGGAGATGGCTCAACAAGAGTTTCAACAACATTTTTTGAAGGGATGAGCAACCTCAAAGTACTGACTATCGAACGCGTCTTTTGGTTAGAAGGACTTCAATTCTTGACAAACCTCCGAACTCTACGTTTAGAGAAGTGCAAACTCAGCAACGTTTCATCATTGGGAGAACTGAAAAAACTGGAGATTCTTGATTTTCATGGTTCTGGAATCATTAGTCTCCCAAATGAATTAGGAGACTTGCCAACTCTACGATTGCTGGATCTGTCAGATTGCCAAAGGCTGCGAAGGATTCCCTCTAACTTGCTACCAAAGTACGCGGTGTTACAGATATGCCAATTTTTAGTATTTTTCAAGTTCTTGGTTATATATTTTACTTATTTGCCTACTATTCCTTGTTCAATATACTTTGATTTTTCTTTTTTAACATTTAAAGTTGCCATAATTTGAATCCTGATCACTAAAATTAAGAATCTAGCACTCCACCAGTAGTTCAAGTAGCTATTCGCATTATAGGGAAAAAAGTGAGAATTTTAAATTCTTAAGAACTGAGTTCAGCTTTGTGGTAAAATGAAAAAAAATGCCCTCAACTTTGGGAACTAAAAATCCCCACCAAGAAGGTGGTAATTTCAAATTTGTTTAATTATTTATTGCCTAATGTGTTAATTATTTTTTATCTAACAGGTTATCTCTACTAGAAGAGTTATACTTCAGCGGATTTAGCGTTCAACAATGGGCAAGTGAAGGAACAAGCTTAGAAGCAAGCAACGCTAGCTTATCAGAGCTGAATTCATTGTCCCGTTTGACTGCACTTTCACTAAACGTTTGTTCTAAGTATTTTCCAAGGGGGTTTGTGTTCTCCAAATTAGAAAGATATGGGATATTCATAAATAGATGGTACTACGGCAGCTATCCAACCTCAAGAACCTTGCACATCAAAGGATGCCCATTGGAGGCATTTAAGGAGTTGTTCTCTAACGTGGAAGATCTTACTTTAGATGGGATCATGGGTTACAAGAATCTTAATGTTCCAATCTCATATCAAGGCAGGGGACTCAACAAGTTGACTTCTCTTGAACTTCAAGATTGCAAGGACATTGAATGCCTGATCGATACAACACAAGACCAAGTGCTGGGGAATGTTGCTTTCTCTAACTTGGTGAAATTAACCATAATGGAAATGGTTTGTTTGAAAGAACTATGCAATGGTCAGCCTCCAAAGAGTTTTCTACAGAAATTAGAAGAGATGACAGTGAGGAAATGCAAGCACATGATCTCTATAGTCCCAGCGCTTCAAAATCTGAAAGAAGTAAGGGTTAAAGAATGTGATAAGTTGCAGGTGGTTTTTCAAATAGATGGGCATATGTTTATAAAGGAAGGTCGAAATTCGATGCAACTTCTCTCAAACTTGACATATTTGGACTTAGAGTTCTTACCTGAATTGAGAAGCATATGGAAAGGGTCAATCCGTCATGTAAGTTTCCAAAGTCTAAAGATGGTGAGAATCCAGGACTGCAATAAGTTGACGTTTCTCTTATCACATTCCCTGGCTGAAAGCTTGGTTCATTTAGAAAAGCTTGAGATAAGTCACTGTTCGAGACTGGAGCAGATTATTATCAATGACATAGCACTACCAGATCAAGGTGAACCATTATTGTAGAGCACCTGTCCCAGTCTTTTCTGCTTCCCAAAATTAACGACTCTTGGAATAACTGATTGCTCCAGATTGCAATATATATTTCCAATGTCAACGGCTCAAGGTCGTCCAAGTGATGGGACTGAGATCGTGCTCCCTCGGTTGCAGTCTTTAGTGCTTGAAAATTTAATGAACTTGACAAGTTTTTATGCAGAAAACTGCTTTGTAACACTGCCATGTTTGGAAAAGTTGGAAGTGCGCAAATGTCCCCTTCTGACATATTTTACGGTTCGGCTGGAAGTCACTATGCAATCTCAACTAAAGGTACTTGTCTCTATCTCTCTCTCTTTCTCGTTTTACAGTTGAATGCACAAGCATTGCAAATTTGCAACCCTTTCTGAGGTGGGTGCTCTATGTCTATGTGTTTACATTACAGAGATTATGCCTTTCTAAGGTGGGAAAAAGCAATCAATTGTGCAACATAGTTGGCTCCCATAGGAGACAAAAGTCACGAAATTTGGAATACTTGGTCGTTGGGGATTGTGAAGAAATATTCCATCTTCAAGGTGGATACTTCCTCTCATATTTGGAGGCATTGCGGTTGGAGGCTGTTTCTAATTTGCAGGTTATATGGAAAGGTCCCACTAATGTTGCAAACCTACAAAATCTTGTTTGCTTGGTATTGATTGACTGTCCAAAGCTAAGATATGTCTTCCCACCTGTACTTGCCCAAAATTTGAAGCAATTGAGTTACCTAGACATACAGGAATGTGGGGAATTGGAACAAATCATTGCCAAGGATCAAATTTCATCATCATCATTATCATCACATTCTCAGGGTCATCAACCTCTATGCTTCCCCAATCTGACCGAAGTTTGCATCAAAAAATGCAAAAAGTTAAAAAGTCTCTTTCCCGTTAGTGTTGCTTGTCATCTTCCGAAACTAGATTGTATCATGGTTGAGGAAGTCCTTGAATTAAAACAAGTATTCGGACATGAAGATGAAGCAGACATAAAAGATGAGAAGATAATGCTCCTTCAACTAAGGGAATTACTCCTTACAAAGCTACCAAATCTCATGAGTTTCAGCCCCATGTGTCACCATTTTAAATTCCCACTTTTGGGGTTCTTGACAGTAACAGATTGCCCCAAGATGATTACAACTTTCACTGTGGATTCTGAACTAACAGTGCATGCAAAAGCAGAGGTACCCCTCTTTACCTGGTTTTATATTTATTGTTGTTATCAACAAGAAAATGCAATTTAGCTTCAGTCACATTGTTTTTGTATTTGGTTGTTATTTGCGAAGGAATCTAATGCTACAAGGGTTACCAGCACTGATATTGATTGGCATCGTCATAATAGTCCTAATGCACTACCTCGATACATTGAAGAACCATAGGATCATTTCACACAATGAAATTGCATCCATGTTGCCAATGCTTGAAGCAGTTGCTAATCCTTCTCTTTGTATCTACAGGTAGTTTCTGTTACAGATGCTTTTGTAAAATTTCTTGATTTGCTTTTGCTTTTTTTTAAATGTTTTAATTATTTGTTCATACAAAGATTTTCTAAGGAAATTTGGAAGGACTCCTAAAACTGCTGATCATACTGTTGCTCTCGTTAAGGAAGCCATTCAACTCAGACTTTGCAGCACCCAGTTTGCCACTTCGATCTGCAAAATCAAATGCTTAGCCGGCATTAGTGTCTGCAACATTCTGTATCAGTTTAATGTTCTGTGATCTGTAATCTTTTGTCTTTTGATTGTTCCTTTGTTCTGCTGCTTATCTTCTAGCAGCCTGTTTTATTGTGTATTAGGAATCCTGCTTTCTTTAGATGAACAGATAGCATTTATCCAAAAAAAAAGAAACAAAAGATTTTCTAAGGAAACTTCTGTTCAGTTGAAACAATGAGGAGGCAGTTTATTAGAATGTCTCTTCATTTGGAAGAACATTGAGGATTTTCTAAGGAAACCTGCATAAAAGCCACCATTGATGCCCATCTCAAGCAGCTATCTCAAATACACCCACTATTCCCTGTCCATATGTGACTTCATATGTCATCTGGTCTCTGACATTTAGTTAACAAAGGAACCAGCTCCATCCACTTGATTAATGGAAGTATCGATATATATAACGGCTTTGAAAAGTATTCCATCTCGAGTCACATTGATGTTTGCTTTCATATATTATATATATTGTTCAGGGTTTCGGCTTTTGACATGTAAGGCCAGGTTAGCTGTAAAAGGGACCAAGGTGCCATATTTAACACATGCACACATAAATCTTTATCCGCATATTTCCTTGAAATTTCGGTTTTTATTTGCAAAATGGTACTTGTCCATTCAAGGATACAACTTTCTTCAGGAAAATAATGGTGAATATTACATTTATGGTTGAAAGAGTGAAGAATAATTAGGATCACCTACTTTCCTATCTGCATAAATATCCACTTCATTTACAAATATTTCACCTCAGACTGGCATCTCATCTTCCATGTTCCCCCTTGGCATTACTTCAGCCCTAAAATCAACTCTGGAAGGTGGTAAAGGTGCAAATAACACCTTCTTAATGTTACTTATTATTCCTTTGTCATATGGATTTGGAGATCCCTGGTAGCGGCACCGAAAATTCTCATAAGCTGTCTGTGTCAATGAAACAAAGATTGAAGAAAAGAAAAGAATCAGTGAACTTCACTAAGGACAACACCTGCAAGCAAGTAATCTGAAGTAAAGTGGAGATATGCACATCCCCTAAAATAATAAGTTTCAGTAGATTAGGCCTACCTGATTTATTGCAATTAAATAGGAGTGGAAGATGGCAAGGCCACCTACAAACGAAAAGGCCGCAAAGCTAAACAACGTCAATGCTAAGGTTTCAGGGCAGTTCTTGAGCATTCCAAACAATCCAGTACCACTTTCCAACATTCTTTGGTGGATCCTCCAGCAACAGAAAGCAAATATATAGATAAAGAAGACTAGTGCTGTTATCAAAAATGTCAAATAGAATCGATAGTTTCTCTGCATAAATAACCATAAAAACTTAGTTTCATATAAACACTTGTTCATATGTAATTGAAGCAATTGGTTGTGTCGACCGTACCAGTGCAATACACTGACCAATCCATGGACAGTGGTGATCAAATTTTTCAACACAATTGTCACATATGGCGCAATGGCAACTCCTTGGTGGCCTAAAAATCCTACAAATCCGACAATATTTTAGTTTTACTTGCACCCCATTAACAGTTACCTTCTTCCTCCTAGTCCCATTACTGGTACCAAAATCTGTAACAGATGATTGTTCAGTACTTCTAGGAATGATTCCAGGGTCAATTGCAGTAACCAGAATCAAGTTGACAATAACCTGCAGTCAAATGCAATGGAGGAAACGATCAGGGGAAAAAAATTTTACTCTAGTTCATCATTTTGTGACAGTTGTACTAAGTTTGAACCATGTAGTACTGAGACTGACCATTATAGTTAGAATCAAACATATAGTGACAACAAGAGTGGAATTAGTATTTGGTAAATCATATCCAATGTAAATGGTAAAAATCCAACTTGAAACAAGTATAGAAACTGATGTGAGGAGCAACCCCCTTGGATCTGGACCGCATACCAGTCGACCATGGAAGAAAAATACCTGCATTAATTGCCAAACGAGTAAGTTTTGATAACAATTTTTTTAAATGGTTGTTTTGGTATGATAAAAAGGTAAGGTACATTGTTCCCTGGCCAAACTTGGTAAGTTCGAGTTCCCTTCTCATTGTTTCCATGGGAAACATGTTGGAGCCATTGTTCTTCAATAACTCCTCTGATTTTATAGAAATTGTCTTTCAGACAAACCCCCAGATTCCCAAACATTCCTCCAAATTTCTTTTCAACTTTGTTTGATCTTTTTTTTCTTTACCAAATTGTTTGATCTTTTTTTTCTTTACCAAATTGTTTGATCTTTTTCTGAACAGCTAATGCAAAATTGAAGGAAAAAAATGGACACTGCAAGAGCGGTTTTACTTCTGACTAATTGGGCTAGCTTTCCAGCCCAAATATTTTGGGCCTAAAAATGAGCGCAGGTTGTTTTAAAACGACCGTTTAAAAGTGCCACGTAAGCAAAAGGCTTCCACGCGTACGTTAGCAGGAGCCGCCGCCTGGCCGCAACATTAAACCTCTTTCTGTCTGAGCAGGGTGTTCCCTCTCTTTCTCTAAAATGGAGTACAAGAAAGAGAAGACGAAAGTTTTACTGACAATCATATCGGTTGCCGCAATCTCAATCTTCTTCGCCGATCAAGTATACAATCGACGCCGGAGACAGAAAAGACCTCAAAGTCGCTGTTATTTACACTCCGAACTAAAGCCGCAACACCGTTTCAAGCGCTTGCTAGCCGATAACTGCTATTCTCCTTTCAGCCATTTCAACCGCCAAACGGATTCCGTTTATGGTAATCAACCTTCCACTTCTTTTTCATTTATTAAAAAATGATGATTAATTTATATGTTGCAGAGAAAGCTTCGAGTTTGACTCATCCGTATGAAGCGGTGATAACGGCATTGATGGAGAAACCGCAGCGTCAATTTTCTAAGAGTGGGATTGATGATTTTGGTGTGAAATTGGACATGGAAATTGATGATTCTTATGTTTGGGTTGAAACCGAGTCGCAACTGAGTCAAATCGCTCAAGTTTTGAGTGAAGAGTGGGCTTTCGCTGTTGATACTGAGCAGCATAGCCTACGGTCATTTTAACGTTTCACTGCTCTAATACAGGTCAAACACCATTAACAAAAAATTAAACTTTTTACCTTTGATTTTTTAATTAAACTTTTAATTATTTTTTATGGTATAAACAGCAGATTTCTACTAAGAAGGAAGATTATTTGGTGGATACAATTGCTTTACATGATGCAATGGGCATTCTTCGTCCCGTTTTCGCTGATCCTAATATTTGCAAGGTATAAACTTTTAGTATGAATTAGTGCATTGGTGGATTGTGGTAAAGCAGTAGTAAAGATTAAGTATTAGTATCCAGATAACATCATGGACCGCTTGGGATTGTGATGCAGGTGTTCCATGGGGCTGATGGTGATGTTGTCTGGTTACAAAGAGACTTCCACATATATGTTGTCAATCTATTTGACACTGCAAAGGTGAGCTTCAATTATTTGTTTCTAACGAACGTGGAAGAATTCGCCAAGGTTAAATGCTTGTTATCAGTAATGCATGCATGCAGAGATGGTGCTTTTTAACTACTGACCATCTTCTATTTTCTTCTCAATTCGCATTTCTCTTACTTTGACATAGGCATGTGATGTTTTGTCAAAGCCCTAGAGATCATTGGCCTACTTACTTGAAACTTATTGTGGTGTGGCCAAAAATAAATTATTACAGGTATGTGGTTGACACTTGCTTAGGGCTTCTCATTAAGCTTATTGTGCATCTTTTAAACTTCTCTAAGTAGAACATTGATCTTAAAGTTATTTATCCCGATGCTGCATTGCATTACAGCGTGAAGACTGGAGACAATGTCCACTGTCAGAGGAAATGGTGCAGTATGCTCGTACCGATGCACATTATCTACTGTATATTGCAAATTGTTTAATTGCTGAGCTCAAACAACAGGACCATGGTATGTTTGCCATCCAAAGCGAATTTATCTTGTTTGTCTCAAAGTAGATCGGAACAGGAAATATAAAGTATTATAATAGAAAATTTCTACATAAATTGTTAATGATAGAGGTTAAATGATTATGCCCAATATCCAAAGCATTATAACTTTTTATTATGAATGAGTGCTGGTGGCTTTTTTTTTTTTTGGGGGGGGGGGGGGGGTGGATCTTAGTTGAAGGCCTTGGTTAGAAACAAATTTGTTCCACCCCACTGTTTTTGGGCATAAAAGAATAAGGTTAACCTTGAAGGGTGCATATAATACACCACATGGAATCTTAAATTCTTAACCTTAACTTTTAATTCACAACTACTAAAAAGACCTATATCTACTACTTCTTGTAGCATCCACATGCTAAATATATCAATGTATCAGAATATTCATTTTGCCCTGATGATAAGTTCCATTTTGTTCTCGAGGCTAGTTGACGATCAAACATGATATGTTTACAACTCTATGCTAAAGAGATTGAAGATTTTCCTGGGGAGTCTGCTGCATTATCAATACTTTCTCGCCAATTGAATGGCCAGGGAGGTGCCTCTATATCAGATGAAACCAAGGTTTGGTTCTCTTCACATCACTGACTATAACACTGAAAATCATTAAAAGAGGGGGCATTCTTCATTATTTTGTACTTAATTTTACATCATATTCTAATGCTTTGTTCTTAATTTCAGTTTCAGGATCTTGTTAGGAGACTGTGTGCATGGAGGGATTTAATGGTAAGTGTTAACTTCAATGTAAACTACCAGTTTAAAATTTCTTCATTACTCAATGAGACTGTAGGTAATATTCTCCTTATTGATAAGGGAAACTCCCACGGCAAAATTTTTGTGGTTTCCTGTCAAACTTTGTTGATAATATAGAGTGATACTAAATTTGGTGATAATTATCCACTGGAGCAACTTTTAGTTATTGGTGTATGCAAGCAAAAAATTGTTTCTCTAATTTTTTATGGCTTTTGTCTGTTATGAATATCTCATTTGTTATATGGTATGATCAGGAAGAATTTTTTTCTTCTCAGATCATAACATGCTGGAAATCACAAGGGATTATCTCTTGAGCTTTGATACCAAACTGTGACCCTGTGCTTCTGCTCATGGCAGCAGGGTATATAGTTGAATCGACACAATTCATGTCTATGCAAGTTTGAGACTATTCTGATGTAATTTGCATTGACCTGGGTGCTCAATTCAACGAAACCAGTCATTGCATTTACTTATGATGTTCTTCTGTTCTTTTTTGTTAGTTGGTTTCTCTTGAAAACAGTGGTTATTGATGCTTTACATGTGCTGCTACCTCTTTTCAGGCTTGTGTGCATGATGAGAGCACAAGATACATATTATCTGAGCCTGCTATTCTTGCTCTCTCTGAAAAAGTCCCAACAACACAAGCAGATATTTATGGCACCATAATTCAAGCTGATTTGAATGTTGATTCTTCATATTTCAGCTCTTCACTGCCATCCCCTTTCCCTCTTGTTTGCAGCCATTGGATCGATGTCAATCAACTAATCCAGGACAAGTTAGGCAATGTTGATAAATTTTTTCCAGTGGTTCTTCAAAATTGCCTGGGTCCAAATGGGAGTTGTCCATTGTCTGCATTTAACCATGCATTATTGATGAACTATAGCCTGAAACTAGAAATTAGGTTAGTTTCCAAACAAAGTGGGTTCAAAAACCCAAAACAAGCTGCTATGAAAGCTTCTCGTGAGCTATTCATTCAAAAATTTTCCAGCAAATCTCCGGCTTATCATAATTGTAGGATCTATGCAAATGATGGGCGGCTTTTATGTTACTGTGATCGCAGGAAGCTGGAATGGTTTGTGCATCTTTTTCTGTATCTTATTTCCATTTAACCCCAAAATTTATGTTCCATTTGACAGGATAATGTTATTATCTTATAGGTATCTTCGTAGAGATCTGGCAAAACTTGTTGATGATGACCCTCCAGCAATAATGCTTCTTTTCGAACTGAAAGGCCACCGAGAGGATGAAGATAATGATTTTTATATCCAAAGTAAGAAAAAAATGTGTCAGCTGTGGTGAAGGCAATCACTACTTACGCTACCGAATAATTCCCTCATACTACAGATTTCACTTTCCCGGGCACTTAAAAAGCCATCGCTCTCATGATACAGTCCTGCTCTCTATTGACTGTCATGAAGTTGCTCATGCTTCTGCTGATAAGTACGAGAAACATATTGCTGGAGAATTTGGAATTCCACTTTATGTCCGTAAGGTAGTTGATTCAAACCAAGCACCTATTATATCTGGGTCATCTGATTCAATGAACTTCGAAGATTCAGGTGTCTTACCACTACAATTACGAACAGCTGCTAAGGCTCTTTTGCGTCATGGACCTGAAATGCCACCCGGTCGCCGTGAAGAACTGACTCGGGTCTGAAAGCTTATCTTCACGTAGTTTTTTTCCACGTAAAAATCTAGAGAGCTTTAATATGTTTCAATGAATCACATGAGGCCATTTAGGTTTGAAAGAATACGCTGTTCTGCTTCAGGCCACTCAGGGGGCCTGAGAAACCCAAAAGCAAAAGGGTTAAATGCTATGTACTAGTATTAAACTATGCTTGATGTGAGCATCGTGATAAGCTTGGAAGTAGAACATACTATTTGGATCTTGGAAGCTGACTAGACATTAAATATAACTGTTAAATTCAGCCATTTTTTATAAAAGTTTAACATTGGGGTTTTTGAACTAGATATTCAGTTGCGCTTCATGTTTGATCCAAAATTTATACTTAATGTACAACATATTAACTTAGAACCAAACTCCCTGTTCAATTTGCATTGCTTGCTTCAACTTCTATTAGATAAAAAGAAAATTTAAAACTTATATATAGTTATTCAGCCACACATGTAATACTTGCCACTTTTATTCTCTTTTTTACAAACTTGCTTCCTTTTTTTTTTCTCTCTCCATCACCATATTTTTTTGTCAATCATTACAAGTGTATGGCTTTGCTGTAGCATCTTGGTGGTACATTTCATAGGACTCTTGGAAGAAATAGGTTCATTTTCCTTCATGTTGCTTTTGCAGATTGTTATGAAATATTATGGGGGCCGGGATATATTCAAGGAAGATTTAGAAAGAGCCTTGGCAGTGGGCATGAGTCCTCATGAGCGAAGAAGACTGGAGAAGAAGAAAGGCTCGTCTTTAAAACCTTCTATGACGATCCTTCCAGTTAAAGAACAAGAAAGTAATAATGGGACAAAGATCATTATTAACACCTCAGATCCATCGAAAGTTGATAATCCTGACGGTTCGGATTTTACTGCAGATGTTTCTCATTCAACAAAAGTTGACAAAATGAAAGAAGCACTGAAGACAAAGGAAGACATGGATTTTTGTATGGTGACAGATACCGATACAAGAAATCCTCCAACAAGTTCTGATATAGGGGTGGTGACAGTTTCAACTACATCTTACAATGATATGAATTCACGTAGCACTGGAATTTCCGAGACTAAAAGTGCATGTGCAGTCAATGCTGATGATAGTTGTGAGAGAAGTACACCAAATGAAATAGTTGACTCATCTTGTACGAGATATGATGAAAACATCCCACTTAAACATAATTCAAAATTATCTCTACTAGGGCGTGGACCCCATGGGAAACAGGTTGTGGATCATATATTAAATGAATATGGAGAGGAAGGCATTCGTCAATTTTGTCAGTGGTGGAGACGAGTTTTTGTTGAAGCTGTTCATCCTCGTTTTTTACCTGCTGGCTGGGATGTTATGCGCAGGTATGCCTCTGTCCTGTTATGTTTGTGCATAATTGTTTTAGCTTCCTTTCTTATAGAAAGTTCCTATGGAAAGGAGTAATGTATAACATTGGAGAATGTAGGAAGACAAGGTAAGGGAGAAACCAAATTCAATGAGGATTTGGTTGATGTAGAGGGAATTTGAGAGGGTGGAAATTGCTTCGAAGTAAGAATGATGACCGCATGTGAGGACAGACAGGAATATTCATAGGCTACAGCTTTTACTCTTTGATAAATGTAAGATTGACAAGAGAGAGACTTAACAGGAAGCCCGCTAGACCTTGGAATTTCAGAATCACAATAGAGCTTCTTATCCATAAAAGCTTTGCCTTGATAACTCTTAACCACCTCCCACCTCCCCAACCCCAAAAATAAACAAAAAAAAAAAAAAAAACCGAGTGACTTGATTATACATGTTAAGTACTAATTAATGACTCATTTCATTTATTCATGTATTTATTTCTTTTCCTTTTCCTTTCTTTGTCCAAGGATTTAATTTGGACACTGTTTTTGCCAGTGGCAGAAGAGAATTTGTTGAGTTCAGCGTGTACAATCCTGCCAAGAAAGGTGCGGATGGTGATTAATATTTGTAGCAAAATGATGGGGAATGTAAACCAGAAGACAGTCACTTTCAACTTGGTACATTGCATGGCAGTTACACTGCAACTCAAGCCCTTTTGCCATTGTTTTGTATTCGATTCAACTGCTCAAGAACTTTAATCCAGATCCCTTGTTATGCATCCTGTTTCTTTTCTGTACCAATTTTTGAGGATGGATCTCTTAACAGCTTTTCTTCCCTAAACTATAGATAACTATATGCATGATCAATTAGGCTCATGACTTGGAAATCCAATAGAAAATAATAGAGGTGTGGATAAGAGAAATTAAATGATGACATCCATGGTACTCTTCAATTCAGTTATCATCCTTCCCTTGCTTTTCACTACCTGTTTGATTTGAATCAAGTTACACGAACTTTAGCATCATTAAATCTGTTCATCAAACCATGTAGCTATGCCTCGCAAAGATGCAAATAGTGTCCCGATCCCAAAAACCCTTTATAAATGGAGCAGGACAGCTATACTTGAAAATAATTGCCACTCAATCTGCCAAGAAATCCAGAAATTAAAATGTCTTACACTTGAAATAGACATGACACAACGCAGTCGCACCAGATGAGATGAAAACATACCATCTAATACAGTGTCAACAACTGAGACTTATGATCAATGCCATTGAATACATAAGTGCCAGACATGGGAACAAACTGCTTTGTTAGAAGCTGCAGCAAACACAACATTTGCAATTTCGGGCAGTAATGAGCAATTACCAAGACATATAAACAATGTAAAATCATTTTTCAATACCCGCCCTCATTTAGTCCATGAAAACATGAATTTGAAACACTTAGAGCTGAGAAAGAATAAAATGCTATACCTTGATAACCTCTTGAGATGCAATTCCTCCGACAAATGCAGCGACAGCATGCAGCTCTGCCGCGCCAAATCGGCACATTTCATTAATAAGGTCCTCTGTCAATGTTAAGCCGTTGCAACCCAAATCATTAAGTAGGCTAATAGCTGTAGATTTTAACCGAGATATATCCTCGTCCATTCCACTGCAAAACAATAACCAAAGAGTTAGCATGCAAAGCTCAGGTTACCACACCAAAGGAAAAGAAAAATTCAGATGGGTTGGACTTACCCATCAAACTGCCCGGGAAAACTGTTGAAATTTGCAGCATAGCGGTCGGCAGCTCTTAGAAGAATATAGAATCCCACAGCAAAACTGCCGAATATAAACACAAGAACATAAGACTGTGATCAAGATTTGATTTGTGAATCAAAATCATAATTTTTCAAATTGAACAATCAAAAATCAAATCATAGAATACAAAAAGAGAAAAATCTTAATATACTATTTATCTCAGGCAATAAGCATTCATGTAAAATGCGAAAAAAAAGAATATGCTAAAAGTAAAATATGTAGGAGTATAACAAAGCTAAAGGATTTCTTTTATTCTAATTTTATAGGCCTTTAGGAAGCCTCTGGCTTAAAAAAGAGGGTGAATTTTTAAATAGCTGGTGCAACTGGGTTTTTGGGGATGTTCAGATTTGTGACAAACTAGACTGTTTTGTTAATTGAAAGAGTCATAAGTTACAAGTTGGAAGCCATACAATTCAGGTGAGAAACCACATCAATCATGGACCCACCAATTCTCTACTTATTTCAATCATCCTATTATATTCAAATGATACGCTAGTGAATTGAATCAAATCATACCATTTAAATCAAAATTGTACAATATTGATAACTATTGATAAGGTTACTTTGTTGTATGAAATTGACACATTAAAATTAAATTTCTGAACTTGGTATAGTTCCGGAAGATTCAATTTTACATAGTCGTAGCCCTAACTGGAACCAATCAAAGCAAATATGTCCCAGGCTCAAAAATTGGAAAGCCCAATACAAGACCCAACTAGATGTTTCTTCTAGACAACAACGCTAATTGACTTCTAGCATTAGTAAGGAAAAAAAAAGAAGACATAATTGTTAAAGTAAGGACCCAGTTTGTTACTATAAAATTACAGAGAAGATCAGGCAAGTTCACTTGGTAAAGCAACTCTATATGATAGATAGAATCTTCACATGTAGTTTTAACCTGTCACAAATGTCACACATATCACACGTATAAAAGAAAGTTTTCCACATATATAAGACAATGCATTTGGTTCAAAACTGATCAAAGAGCACCATAATGTTATGAATGGAGATTTGACGTTTGGAAGCATAAAATTTAAGTCACTGGCACCTGTAATCTTCATCAGTCAAATATTTCTGCAGCTCAGCAAGGGGTGGATTATTATACTCATCCTCAATGAGGCGATACCTGCAAACCTACAAAGTAATGATTAGAATGCCTCATTGAGGGGTACCAAGTCAAAGAGCAATAAATGAATGAGAACTTTTTCTACATCATCTGTCAAAAACAGAATGTCAACCCTTGGTTTGTGGCTTTGTGCTTTTGAGCTTTTTTGCATGTGTGCTCAGTTAGCTGAGGGGTTATTCCACAAAAGGTGTGCCTCACTGTGATCTCTTTGGAATCGTCATCAACAGGGTGATACATCAGTAACATATTGGACAACATTCTATTTATCATAACATAAACATTCATCAATGTGGGATCCTGATAATAAAAATTGAGGGCAGGAAGATCCAAATTAACAGAAAAATAAATGATGAAATAGACCAGAACGGCTGGTGATGTAATGCAGTAGTAGGAATTAAACAAGGTTATTTAACAAAAAGCAGTTAACAAAGCACAATAGAGATCCACCAAGGTCTTCCAAAGAGTGGTACTTTGAGGCACATTATACACTCCAAACAATTTACAGATCTTAGTCAGAATTGGGATGAATGATGACATTATACCACCAAAGTGCTTCTCATATCAATGGGGATAGATGCAGTAGATTGAACCATAAATAAGCAAACAGATGAAATTTAACACACTTACTTTGAGTTTTCTTGCATTTTTACAGAAGCTTTTTATCATTGCCTTTGGGATACTATGTGGATCTCTGCCAATTTTCTTAAGAATATTCCGAACTCGTTGTTCAATGACAAGAAAATCAGCCTCAGACTTAGCCTGGTAGATCTTCTGCAAGTTTACATAATGCCTGAACAAGAGAATTGAGAGAGCAGTTATCCTCAATTTTAGAGAAAACAAATAGCAAGAAATTTTGTCCAGATCAATCACTAACTCAGTTGAAGATGTCATATCTGGTATTGACCCCTCAAGTGGTGCCTCCCCACCACCTTCATTTGCAATGAACTCCTGGATAAAGTGCACAATTGCAAAGAGTAAATTCAATCAAGAGAAACTTGCAGGGGCTTGAATAAGTTTAAGTTGGAGGGAAATCATAAGAATTTATAGTGGGATAGACATTGATTAAATATTCAATCATCTTTAAGCAATTATAAATAGTCAAAGTAATACCTACAAGGATGTTGCATGGAAAATGATGGTTTGACCTAAAGAAAAGCCTAGAAACACCTATAATCTTATTTTGTTGCATGACATAAATATATATAAAAAATCATACCATCAAAACACAACCCAAAATCCTACAACTCTTTTACTCTCCTCTAACAGTCATGCACAAAAACAAGACACTTCCCATGGATGATGGCACTTAAATCCAGAAATCAACCAATAAAAAATTGACAACTAATTTAAATTATTGAGATGACATTGGAAACTGACATTTTATCTAAAATTTTCCCAGGAATATTTGAGGAAAGAGTGAAATGGTTATGAGAAACAATCAGCTACACAATTAATCTTCACTGCTTATAAAATTAGAAAAGCTCCCATTGGACACCATCCAGGGTTGGCAGCCTCATTTAGGTTTATCAGAGAACCTCTAGGGCTTACAACTAAACCAATAAATGATCCTATACAAGTATCAACAGATAAGAGTCCATTATAAGAACAACGACGATATGAGTGCCATTGTGAACAATGTCATTTCAGCCACAGTTAAGTGACAGGATTGAGCTTATTGCAAGTGCAAGTTAACTTTTAATCACCAACCTTCAAAGCTGCTGCCATCACCCAAAAGTCAGAGGAATTAGAATCAACTTCAGCACAGTTATCATTAACAATCCGCATCAAATCTGAATCTGAGATAAAAAAACAGAAGGAAAGGGAGGGGGGTTAACCACCAACCAAAGTAGAGTTTGATTTTCGCAGCTGATACCAACTCGACTCAGAAAACCAAATAATAATGCATGTAAAGTATACTGCATGACAACTACGCATAGAAGCTTCATCAAGAAAAGTAAAGAGTCTGACAAACCATAAAAGGTACTTTCTCCACTCAATTTATTCCAAATCAATAAGTTCTTTGCCAAAAATATAGTTGCAAGTAATTTATTAATATGAACAAAGAGCAAGGTGCCTCAAATCAGTTGCCCTCATAACCTCATTTATGAGGCCAAAACCAACTCCAATCCCAGCCAAAAAGTGTTGCAATGGTCATTAGCTGGATTATATGGTTCAAGTCAGTACAAATATCGGATTCTATAAACCAATTAAGTTTTTCATTCTATTTCCAATGACACAAAGAAGTTTCTATGAAAATTTTTTAACCGTCAAAAAATTTTAACCCATGCTTATGCTAAGACAACTTACAACTTACTGATTCCTCGAGGAGCAAACACTTTAAAGGAGGCATCAATAGCTTCTTTATAGTTGTCTTCGTCCATTGAAACCATCCTGGCTTTGAGAAGTTCCTAAAATGTCCAAGAACTAAAATTAAATCTCACTGACATAAATCAGAAGAAATATAAAAATTGCAGAAATTTGTAAACCTTGAACTCTCTTTTCTCTTCCCTGGTTGATGGAAGAGCACCACCATGGCTTTTTGTCCACTCGTCAGCCATCTTCACAAGGATGACAACATATGGTATGTGTTTATGGGCAACAGGGTCTTGCACATTTAGGTCAATACCTTCTGCAAACCTGTTATATGTAAATGCCATCAGAACTCTAATCGAGGAAAGCAAAGGATATGAGCTTAGAGTTCACTAAATACTCAAATATTTTCTAAGAGCACATCAGAGGAAAAAACATTGAGGAAAAACATCATTGGAGAAATTACAAAAATTCCTTATCAGAGGTACAGTTTCATCCTAACATTATGGAAAATATATACTTACCTCCCTCATTAGTAAGTACAATAAAATTGACCACTGACCATAAAGGGATGGCTTTATGGAGGAGAGTTTTGGTATCTAAAAATAAAAAAACATAATGGATCCTCTATCTAACCTAAAGGATGTTTTAACAGTTAAATTGACATCACAATTCCATTATAGTGCAACCCAATAGCAAACAGAAATGTAAAACCAGGCACCGAGAAAGAAACCAACATAGAACTTTAATTGAAAACTAAAAAATAGTACCCCCTCAACTCAGGCCATGGGTTATTCAACCGAAGGTCATCTAGAAAATGATCAGGCTTTGACTCAATGACAGTGTGTTCCTGCCACAAGAAAAACTAGAACATTATTTTAAGACCTTTTCCTTGTTTGTTGTCTAAATACTAAATACTAGAACAATATTGAACAACCATACATTTCCTCTAGGCCTACATAAAATTCAATTGAAATTCCAGATTTTTCCTGCTGATATCAAACTATATCAGTGAGATTTTCATGCCTTGATGTAGAGATGACTACCTATAGATGGGATGAAAGTGCAAACAAAGTAAACTAAAACAAGTTACCTTCACACTGATTCGAACTAAACCTGTTAGGCCATAGGAGCGAGCAAAAACCAACATCACATTTGCCTGTCTACAGATTCTATCAAGCTTCACCATAAATTCTTCCACCAGCTGAAACAACATCATAGTTAAAAGGAATGATTCATGAGATAAAGAACCATAGAACCACACAATTCTTTTAAGAAACAAAGAAAGGCAAAAATTACGAATCAATCCATGTTAATTCGAAATGGTTTTTGCACGCATAGACATCAATAAAACCAGACTTACCAAGAAAATAAGAAAGTAACTTTTAGCAGCATAAAAATGAAACCTAACAGTTAAGTTCATTGCTTAAAGAAAGTAGTTTAGGAATGGGAAGATTGGATACCTGAGTAGCTACAACCAAGGTAAATTGAGAAAAGAAAGATGGGTTGGTGTCGATTAAAGCCTGGGGATACTCTTCAATAAACTTAGCTTTAACAGCATCATTTAGCTCTTGGAGGAATGAACAAACACACTTGGCCTTTGACTGACCAAGACTTGATTCATCCACTAACCCAGAACATTACCCAAAAAGAAGACAATATTAATAAAAAAAATTGAAGATTAAAAATGTGAAAAATAAAAAGGGAAACATATTAAAACTTACCCATAAAATTGTTTCCAAGGTCACCCAATTCAACCTTAGATCCATCGACTACAGTTATGCTTCCAACACCACCAAGAACAAGATTCTTCAAAGTCTCAGAACCTGTTGGCCCACAATTTAGTAAACATATGCTCGCTGTCTCTAGAGCTGCTTGCCCTTGTTCACCCCATATCCTGCCATTTTTTTAAAGAAAAAATTGTTAATATTGCAAATAGGCAAAGCAATAATTGAATTCTGTTACACCTTTTTCTTTATTTCTTTTGCATGGATGGAAAATTTTATAAAGAAAAAAGTAAAAGGACTATAATCTAATTATATTTGAGAGATTACCTGAGCTGGCGATCGTATTTGGTTTTAGGCTCCGCCATTGATTACTTCAATTACTTCTTCGCTTGCTTACTACGCAGTACGCACACTGTCTGAGGTTTTTAGGACAACGGCAAGGCTATTGCCTATTCATTAGTGCAACGGCGCCGTTTGGTTAGGCAGACCAAAGTATTGGATATTGAGATTTTGTTGATTGTGTTAAACGGCATCGCTTGCTGCAACGGTGCTGCTTTAGACCGTTGAGCTTTAAAACTGGGAAGGGGCCCGTTGGGCTTGGGCTAATGTGCTGGTTACATAATGAGAACAAACCATGGAAATTGAGAAAGCCAACCGCATAGGATTCCAGGCTTATTCAAAAATGTTAGATTGAACAATTTTAGTCGTATAGCTTTCTCCTCCTAGAATATGAACTCTCAGTAGTGTTGTTGTTTCCTTTATAGAAATAATCAAGGTTAGAATCAAACTTTGCTTGGTTTCTAACCCATGCTTCGTTTGAATGCCCTATGAGAAGGGATTTCCACCTGCCGTCACATTATTTTCGGATGAAATGGTGAGTGAACGATGACTTCCTCTTAGAAATTACCAATCCATTTTGATGCTATAGACGATAAGTTATTTATTAAGCATTAATGGCGCTTAGAAAGTATCTGCAAGGAGGCTGGACCTTCATTTAAGTCCTACGCCAAAAGGACATTTTAACCTTCAAATCTGATAGTATAGATGGCTAGTACATGCATGTTGACTAGACAGAAAGCAAAACATCTTACTATCAAATTAAGGCTCATAACAAAGGGGTTAGCAATTCCATTCTTTGACTGGGATGAAGGGTTTAGGGGAGGGGGAGGGGGAGGGCCACTGATGCTGTCACCTACCTGTTTTATGGCACAGCCACTGGATTTAAACCCTAAAATAAATGATCATATGGAAACCATTGCCTAGCTTAGAGAGTGAACTAGGAGAAACTCGAAAGGAACTTGAAGAATCATTTCAAAATCCCACTAACATGAACATATGCAAGACCCTTCAGCTTCCCTTCGTCTTGCCCAGGAGGTTAAGTTTCATGATGCTAACTTGGAGCAAACTTGTTAAAAATAAACAAAAACACTCTGACAGAGAGCTATAAATATCAAATTTTAGTAGCCAGCCAAACATGAATTATTATACGCCAAGAATCTACAATTTCAGCAGCAAGCAAAACTGTCAAGCCAAGCACAGTGCTACAGCTTCTGAATAAAAATGGTTTAAAAAATAACTGAGCTAACAAGCCTCGATGAATTCAATAGCAATAGCATGTCCATGTGAAATTGATAAACTACACGTACTGCAACCAGCTTTTTATATGCAGTTTTAGAGATGCAGTTATAAGTTATGTTATGATGTACTAACCAGTAACCAGCTTTACAAATCATGATGAACAACCTGCTATTTAAAAGAAACAATCAAATGAATCCAAAGTCTAGTTCAATTGATTCATAGTACCACTCTTAAGAGATGATCCCCCACAGATCTGAAGTTCAAATCTAACACATATAACTCCCATTTTTAGAATGCAATCTCCTTTGCAAAAAAAACAATTGAACTGCAGTTTTGATAGATAATAATGTAGCTAATGTCAGCAGCAATGAAGAGCTTATAACAAGCAGGAATGCGGTTAAAGAATTATGGATTTAGATGATTGGACTTGGAACCCTAATTGACATAAACATGATTAAAGAGACTAGTAATAAATTTACTTAACCAATTTATCAAACATTTACCAGACAGTTTTTCACTTTTCACTAATTAATTAAAGCTTCGATTCAGATTTAATTTCCTAAAACAAATCAGAAAACTACCTAAAATTGAAAAAAAAAAAAAGATTGAAAAGGGAAAACTGAAAACTGATTACAACCATTATTAATTTTATTTTTGTTCAATTAAACAACAAAATAGTAACCAAATCTACAACCTAGGGCTAAAAAAGAGGGAAAAAGAGTTTAAATGCACAGATTAAATTAGGTTCATTCACTTGTTAACAAGTCCATAATCGGATCGGGCAAATCCAGAGCAGACTGTGTTGAATTCAGAAACAGCATTCCTTTGACCGCGATTAGCTTCTTCCTCTGGAGACACCTGGGCCCATAAACTCTCGATGTCTCCGCAAAGCAAGGGAAGCCGTCGATAGCTGTAGAGAAGGGTTGACCGCCGTTAGACTGCGGAGAGGACGGAGAGATCTGAAAGACGGAGCTGGTTCGGTGCGATCTGGCGCTGATTCGTGAGTCCCTGAGGCGAGCTAGGGCGCCGGGTTTGAGGTACTTTAGGAAGGGTTCGGATCGGATCAGGGAATGCCTAGCAAATGATCGGGTTCTCCGATTCATGGCAGGAAACGGAGGGTTAAGCGACAGAAAAAAATGAAGGGATTTTTTTTTTCTTTTTTTGGAGTTGATAGAGAGATAGGGTTTGGCCGTTTGGGAGATTAGGGCGGATTTTTAAGTAGAGAGATAAAGCGGGAAATTTAGGGAGGGAATACGGGTTTGAAAGAGAGGGTCAGAAGGCGCGGAATAGAGAGTAGGGTTCTAGCCTCTTTAGGGCTTAGCTAAGGCTAATGTATTGGTGAGGCCCGATTGGGCTCCTGGCCGTGCTTGTGGTCCTCTCTAGGTGCACCCGGACTAGAGCCGGCGTCTATTTATAGAAAAAATTCAGATAATAATTCTTGGTCTTTACATTGTTTGCCATGGTATTACCTAGAATTCTACACTAATCTCACATCGTAAGAACTATATTAATTAATAAAATTATTTTAAATAATTATAAATAACATTATTGAAATTTAATAGATGTAATATCACAATCTCATATCAAAATATTGTAATAATTAATTATATATATGTAAATATTTAATTCATATTTATGAAGTATTTTTTGTAAAATAAAATTTGTAAATTTGTAAATTAAAAATAATAATATCTCCTATATTAAATGGGAATATCACAATAAAAACATTAATATTACCTTAAAAAATAAGTATTTAACACATCCTAAAGATAATGCTTTTATCTTGATTTGCTTATTTAAAGTATTTTCCCGTAAAAGTATCGTGCTTTTGAGAAACAATGAAAAACAATTTTTCTTTTTGCATTATTAATATTTGCAAGTAAGATAACGGGATGGATAAGAGATTTCAGTTTACCATGAACATTTATTCTCACAAACAGATGGATTAGGCTCCAATAGTTGTTTTTTTTTAAGAGTAATGGAGTCATGGACAACCTTGGCTTTTTGTAATATCAAGCAGAAAATAAGCTTTGTAGAATTCAATCAAACAACGTTAGTTCATGGTAAGAGAAGAGAAAGCCAAATTCAATTTGTCTAACCGTAGTAGACTTTCGAAAAATAATATTAGGTCCCGTTGAATCATATGACGTGGTTTACTAGGGCTCGTTGTTACCGCATTTGGAGACACATTATCAAACAAAACCTTAATAATATAAAAAAAATAAAATATGATGATTAAGTTAAAAGATTGTTATATTTACGTAACTCATTTAAAAATAAAAATAATATAATAATTTTGTTATTATATATTGACCGTTACATTAATAACAATTATGATCATTACCTCAACTGATTAACATTTAATAAATTAATCAATCACGTTATCACTTATAAAATGTAAAATAAAATTGAGCATGTGATACATTCACAATTCTATGCTTTTCGTTTTGCTTAACTATGCCTATCTCTCACTTCATTGTTTGTCCTGAGCGGAACATGTTTTGGAGTATTATCTCCAATGCTTCATCATTTTTTTTATGACAAATCACGTTCAGTGTTCTACTCCACTTCTAACAAGTTCATCAACGATTTTAATTTGTTGACAAGGCAAGTCAAGTAGTTATTTTTCCAAAGTTTACTGCGGTTGGACAATTTGAATTTGGCTTTCTCTTCCCTGTACGCAAGGAATTCAATAGAAAATTTATTGGTAAATGGACGCAATGGAGTAATTAGCAAATATAATAGCAGTGTAGTAGGAGAATTTAGAAAATCTCATATTTAAATAGAATAATTTTGTGGCGTCCCGGCCACGTTAACTTCTGGCTATTGCTGGGAAATTCAGTTCCTAGTGCAACTTGGGGAAAGAGAAAGGAAAATTTAAAGTTCAAGCATCCAACGTCTGACCCGCACCAGGAAAAAAAAAAAAAAAAAGCAAAGAATCGTCGAATGGCCGCGGTACCGATTAAAAGTATAAATAATACATTAATATTCGTAAATTATTTGGATTCGAATCGAAAAAAATTTGAATTCGATTCGATTATTATCGAGTGTGAATGCGAGTTCGAATAATTCGACTCATCGATCGAGTCGAATTCGAGTATTTTTATATTCGATTCGAGTAGCTCACAAACCTAATCGAGTTTTTATATTTAAATATATTTTTATTATTTTAATTAATAAAATATTTCGAATTCAAATTCGAACATAAATAATTAAACTCTTGTCGAATATATGAATCAATTTTTTTTTTACATATTAATCGAACGAATTTAAATAATTAAAATTTGATCACAAATTAAATTCAAATTTAAAAAATAAAATTCGATCGAATTTAAATCAAATATCAAACAATAAATTATGATTCAAATTTAATCTTAATTTTTTCACTATACCAACTCAATTCGATTAAATTATAACTCTAATCCGACAAAAAAAAATCCAATTACAAAAGCCTGATGATTTTTCCATAAAGAACCCGATCTCCGCAATGGCGAAATCTTGACGTCGATTTGACACTGCCATTTGAAAGTTCGAAAGTTTCCAAACATTGGCTACTCTTACATAGGCCTCCAGCCCACAGTAACTCCGTTCGTAACCATTCCATCCCTGCATCATACAGCTTTGTTATATAATGGGTACAATCATGGGTTGATGCTGTCAATGTTCCTAAATATGTAGCGCGTCCGATTATTTCTTGACCATTAACAAAACTCACTCCACCACCCCAAACAGATAAAAAGGCAAAATTCCTATTGGCTCCCTTCTTTAACGTGGACCCACATTGCACGGATCCAAGGAAAAACAAACCACAAATTTCCATGTGGCATAACCCAATTGGTGAATAAAATTTAAAAGCGTTAGTCCAGAGAACACATCACTTAATCCCAGGAATTCCGGAGGCATCTCTCTGAACTGGCCAGAGCCGTTCTAGAAAGAGGGCACGCGGCCCTAGGGTTTTTCTCATTGTGCTGCGCTCAGTCTCCACACGCCTTTCTCTTTCTCAAGACAAACATAAAAAAAATAATAATAACAATAAAAGCCAGAAACTGCCATGAATTTCTGTTAGGTTCTTCTCTTCATTAATATTTCCCCCTTAATCTTGTGCTTTCTGCTCACTGCCATTTTTATGTGAATGCGTGTTTGTTAAATCGTGTGATCTTGATCGTCTGACGTCATGTATATAACGACCTCATCTTCGGCTTCTTCCTCTCTCTTAAGAGCAGCTGCCTCCTATTCTCGTGCTCGCTTTTTTCCTTCTTCGTTTCGGAATCTCAATTCGACTCAGGCCTCTCCCTCTCTTATCAATCATCACCGATCTCTTACCTCCGCCGCCTTTCGTTCCTTCCACTGCTCTGTTCCACGGTGGAGCCAACGTCTCGATTGGCGATCTCCTCTTAGCCTCCGTGCTCAGATCAGAGCTGTTAATCCAGTCATCGAACAGTTAGAGAGGAAGTTTACTACTATGGGTACTGCTCTCCAATACTTTCGGAGTTTGTTTCTGTTGCTTTATTTTGAATCTTTATTTGCTGATTTAATTTGGCTTAGATTAGTTTAAGGTCTTACATTCTCAGTCAAAGTCTTCAGTTGCTTGATCGGGTTCAATCAATGAGAATCCTTAGATTTAAAATTTTAATTCGTTTTTGCCGAATAATAATGAATATATCATTATTAATTGCAGGATCAAAGGATAATTTTTTTTAAAGAAATCAGTGTAAAGATTTTAAAAAGGATTAAAGAGCTTTTTTTTTTTTTTCAAATTTTAATCAAGTGAAGTATTTTAAATTTGATAATTGAATTGAAAAAAAATTTGGCTGAGAGTTTTTATTTATTTAACTTGTTTATGATTTGCAGCTGCTGAACATCCTTTTAAGACGGTGTTGACAAGTCTTCCCAAGCCAGGTGGCGGCGAGTTTGGAAAGTTCTATAGCTTGCCTGCCCTCAATGATCCAAGGATTGGTAAATTTTCTCGTACAACTTATACATATATGCATTCACTTGATAGACGACTTCATGCTTGTCTCCAGTTTAGTTGTTTCTGTTCCTTGTGCGACTGATCATATCTGTTCCTTGTTTCTGTTGTATATGTATTAGATAAGCTGCCGTACTCTATCAGAATCTTGCTTGAATCTGCAATTCGTAATTGTGACAACTTCCAAGTGAAGAAGGAAGATGTTGAGAAAATTATTGATTGGCAAAATACATCACCAAAACAAGTTGAAATCCCCTTCAAGCCTGCTCGTGTTCTTTTGCAGGTTTTTTAACCTAGTTTATATATATATATATATGTGTGTGTGTGTGTGTGTGTGTGTATACGTGCATATACTTCTCTACTAAAAGAAATAAATGATGCTTTGTTTTATCTTTAATCCATTCTGCTTTGTTGCCAGGATTTTACTGGAGTGCCAGCAGTGGTTGACCTTGCTTGTATGCGTGATGCTATGAACAAGCTTGGCAGTGACACAAGCAAGATTAATCCTTTGGTGCGATTGTTTATGTCATTTTTTGCTTAAATGTTGTCAACTATTTTCCATTTTGTGAGGGATGGTCAGTTTTTAGATGCTATAGATTAAGATTGCAATCTTGTCTTTTTGGCTTAATAAGGTTGTGGATCTTGAGAGAACTTTTACATATAATATTAAGTTGCTAGTCAGTATGAAAGCATCTTCAACTGCTTTTTGGTTTAGTTCTTAATGCAAGACATCTTTTTTTTCCATCTTTAATCCTGATTACTATGTTTATGATTTATGGGAAGTTATCCTGAAATTTCTAATTGATATCAGTTCAATAGTATGCTTTTTTGAATGCCAAATGTCTTACTGGAATATGCCTGGCTATTCTGCAATAATTTTCTTGTTTACTCCATCCTTATATTGTATTGCTGAAAATATCTTGTATTCAGGTTCCAGTAGATCTTGTCATTGATCATTCAGTTCAAGTTGATGTAACAAGATCAGAAAATGCAGTGCAAGCAAATATGGAGCTTGAGTTTCAAAGGAACAAGGAAAGATTTTCTTTCCTTAAATGGGGATCTTCTGCCTTCCGTAATATGCTTGTTGTTCCTCCAGGTTCTGGTATTGTGCATCAGGTATAATTTGGGAACAGAGCGCAATATGCAGTAAACACTTTTTGACATAATGGTGGACAAATCCTTATTGATCTTATGTTTAACAAATCTTTTTCAAAGTGATCAATGAATTGGATTATGTTTATTATTTCATTGAATTTTTTGTGGACAATTAATCTACGTGAATATGGTGGCCAAGTGAGTTGACACTGTAACATTTCAGGTTAATCTTGAATATCTTGGACGGGTTGTGTTCAACACCGATGGCATGCTCTACCCTGATAGTGTGGTTGGAACTGATTCTCATACAACTATGATAGATGGGCTAGGAGTAGCTGGCTGGGGAGTTGGAGGTATTGAAGCTGAGGCAGCCATGCTTGGTCAGGTAGGTAATGCCATAGACCAATAATATATTTTTCCCCTAGGAAAAAAGATTTTGATTAATGTTGGTTCATGATGATTTGAATTTTGCTAGTAAAAGTCTGTCCTTCAATGATGAGTAGAACACTGTTCTTTTCTGTTGGATAACTGCAAATTCATGTTTCTATATGGTATGCTAAAATTAATAGTTAAAAGTGAACCAGAAATTTCACTGCAGGGTTGTGAAGTCTTTTAACTTAAGTTGCGACATTAATTTGATGTGTATGCATGTGATCTTTATCCTGCATTAATTGCTGTAGCCTTTATTGAGCGGCTAGGTTTAGCTTCTTTCATTTTGCTTTTCATGAACGTTCTAACCAAATAAGATGAGGGATATAATTTTGATCTTGTGCACTATGGTGGGTATAATTTTGATCATGTGCACTATCCAACTGTTCGTATTTTACTTTCTTTCAAAGCCTTTATCAAGTGGCTAGTTTTGAGCTTCTTTCAGTTTGCTTTTTGTGAATGTTCTAACAAAATAAGATGATGGGCATAATGTTGAGCCTGTGCACTATCCAACTGTTCTTATTTTACTTTCTTTCAACGAGACTTTTCTCATTCTTCTCATTCTTCTCATTCATTTGCTTGAATATACATCTCTATCGTTTTTATTGTTTCCTAATTAGTCTGTTTTGAAATTGAAAGCCTATGAGCATGGTTTTGCCTGGTGTTGTTGGATTCAAGTTATCTGGAAAATTAAGAAATGGTGTGACAGCTACGGACTTGGTTCTAACTGTGACACAAATGTTGAGGAAGCATGGTGTTGTTGGCAAATTTGTTGAGTTTTATGGTAAATACTATTCATTGGGCTGATCTAAAGTTCCTCTTAGTTCCTTAATTGTTTGGCTCTCAAATTCCTTACATAAGTTTTCAATTTTGCACAAATTTGTAGGGGACGGAATGGGTGAACTATCATTGGCTGATAGGGCTACTATTGCTAATATGTCTCCTGAGTATGGTGCAACCATGGGATTTTTCCCTGTAGATCATGTTACTTTGCAGTATCTCAAATTAACTGGAAGAAGTGATGAAACTGTGGGTATTCTACATTATCGTATAACTTCATCTGTAATAATTTAAGCACTAGGTGACATCCTTTTCCTTAATTTCAGGTGGCAACGATAGAATCATATCTCCGTGCAAATAAAATGTTTGTTGACTATAATGAGGCAAGAACTTTCTTCCTCTTTCGTTTTTACATTTTGTCCTTTACACCTAGCAGCTTCCAGTTGTTCTACTTGTATTTAGATATAACTATTCTAATGCCTTCCTTTTCTTCTTGTGTTTTGCTCCCAACCCTAATCTTGATGTGTTCAGCCCCAACAAGAAAGAGTGTACTCATCATATCTGGAATTAAACCTTGCTGAAGTTGAATCCTGTATTTCAGGACCGAAGAGGTTTGTCTTTTCTGCCACTGTTTGTTTTGTCAGATTCAGATCATCAGCTGCTTTGTTTTCCTTTGGCGTTTGTTTATATATTAAATATGATGTGTTGTACTAATTCTATATAACTGCTGCTATTCTTTCCAGACCTCATGATCGGGTTCCTTTGAAAGAAATGAAGGCTGATTGGAATTCTTGTCTTAATAATAAAGTTGGCTTCAAGGTGAGTCTTGTACTTGGTGCATATCTAAGTGCTTGTCATCTATGTCTTCACTAGTGCACGTTCTCTTGTTTTAATTAAAAACTTATTTACAGTAAATTGCTTGATAGTTTGTTTCTTTAGCTTCCCTTGGTTAGTTGAACAAATCAAATAAGATTTTGATTTAAAGTATGATGATCGACAAAAGTAAAATTAACCTTGCTAAAAGCTGAAAGTCAAATATCTTTGATTACATATGATATGCATGTGGTATAACTTTTCAAATAACATCATGGTCATATTTTGTTACTGACTTAGTAATGGATGTTAAATATTCTATCGTGAATCTAACACATAGGACAAGAATGCCACCATGACTCTTCATGTGGACAAAATCTCTCTTTTTTTTCCCGTTTCTAGAATTCTTACCTCTCTTATCTTCTAGAGCTTCATGCTCTGCTTTTCCAAAAATCTGGTGACTTGAGCACCAGAACCTCCCTGTGGACAAATAAAGGATAAAATAATAGCATCTGGTAGGAAGGAACTTGAAATAGACCACGTTTGATTAGAACTTCTCTGCTTCATTGTGTAAATTTAACCTAATGATTGACTAAACTTTTGAACATTCTGCTGAATGTCTTACGATGTTGTAGGGCTTTGCTGTGCCAAAAGAGAAACAGGACAAAGTGGCAAAATTTTCATTCCACGGGCAGCCAGCAGAGCTTAAGCATGGCAGTGTGGTGATTGCTGCAATTACGAGCTGCACCAATACATCAAACCCCAGTGTCATGCTTGGGGCAGGTCTTGTTGCCAAGAAGGCTTGTGAACTTGGTTTACAGGTACTCTCTCTTTTTTCTCCCTTCCAATCCCCTCTCCTTTTTTCTTAAAAAAGAAAAATCTCTTAAGTATATTCAGTATTTCTTGCCTTTCCATGAACTATATGAACGCTAATATTAATGTCATAAAATAATTTACTTAAATAATTGTTCTACAGGTCAAGCCTTGGATAAAGACAAGTCTTGCACCAGGTTCAGGAGTTGTTACAAAATATTTACAGCAGAGGTATTCCTTCATTTCACTTGTATCTGAAGTTTACTTGGAGTGATAATTTTTATAGAATATTTCTATATAATTATGAGAGAATTGTTTACTAATTCTGGTTTATGTGATGCAGTGGGCTGCAAGAATATTTGAATAAGCAGGGTTTCCATATTGTTGGATATGGCTGTACAACATGTATTGGAAATTCAGGGGAATTGGATGAATCAGTTGCCTCTGCTATTTCAGAAAATGGTACCATTGAAATTTTTAACTGTAAAACTTTTGTTGGATCCATAGTTCGCATGATGTAAGCTTGCAACTACTCAAATATTGTGTTAAGTTTTAACGTGTTAATCATATTCCTTTGCCAAGTTTAATGTTCAGTTTTTGACTTACTAATCTAAAATAAGTCTAATATGCTACACAGACATTATAGCAGCAGCTGTGCTTTCTGGGAACCGGAATTTTGAGGGTCGTGTTCACGCCTTAACAAGAGCCAACTACCTTGCTTCACCACCTTTAGTGGTTGCATATGCCCTTGCTGGCACGGTACACTATCTAATTATTTGTTGGTGATGCCTATTTCTGTTAAATATTTACTAAGATTTATGTTCTTTTAATATAATCCGAATGATCTGACATCAACTCAATTTTGGGGAGCTTAATGATGGTAATGTTGTAAATCAGTTAATTCTTGTGTATCTAGATTTAATTTTCCTTGCTAAAAATGTATCAGTTGTTTTTCAATTTTTTTATTTAATGATTTACAAGTCTTATCCTGTTATAAAGCTTTCTTAACTGCATCTCCTCGTGGGAGAGTGGAGGGTGGGTTCAGGGGCTGGAATACTGGGATTGAGTCTGATAGATCTGTGCATTTCGTTTCATTCGCATGCTTGGATGGTAAAAGACTAGCATCACATGCAACCGATAACTGTACTTCAAGTCAAATCTTGTGGCCTTTTAATGGTGTGTGGAATTGTAAAATTAGTATTAGAGCTGTGGGAATTATGTGCATGGAAGTAATAACTAATTCTACTTTATGCCATAGGTATTAGCCACAATATGAGTCAAATCTTGCCTCATCTGTTGTTTTGTTTGTTTGTGTTTGCATTAAGATGACTGCATTAGTGTCAAAATTACATAGGGACAATCTTTTGGCAGAGATCTTTTAAGATTTCCTAGTTTTGCTTCTTTCTTTTTTTTTTTTTGATAAAAGACTAATAGCTTTTGCTGTATCATTTTGATGATCGATAAGTAACTGTCACCACTTTCCAGGTTGATATTGACTTTGATAAGGAGCCAATTGGAACTGGTAAGGATGGTAAGAGTGTGTATTTCAAGGATATCTGGCCATCTACTGAAGAAATTGCAGAGGTAAGACACTGTAAAATTTGCATAAAATGTCAATTTTCTTTTGTTTAAGCATGAAATTAATTAGCTTGGGCTTCTCTGCTGTTTAGGCTGTTCAATCCAGTGTCCTGCCCGATATGTTCAAAAGTACTTACGAGGCTATTACAAAGGGCAATCCCATGTGGAATCAGCTATTAGTGCCTTCTTCCACCATGTACTCATGGGACCCCACCTCAACCTACATTCATGAGCCTCCATACTTCATGAACATGACCATGGAGCCTCCGGGAGCCCATGGCGTGAAGGATGCATACTGCTTACTGAACTTTGGTGACAGTATAACAACAGATCACATTTCTCCGGCAGGAAGCATCCATAAGGACAGTCCTGCTGCAAAATATCTACTTGACCGTGGGGTGGAGCTCAAGGACTTCAATTCTTATGGAAGTCGCCGTGGTAATGATGAAGTGATGGCTCGGGGAACTTTTGCTAACATTCGCCTTGTGAACAAGTTGTTGAATTGGGAGGTCGGCCCGAAGACAATACACGTCCCCACAGGAGAGAAACTCTATGTATTTGATGCAGCTATGGTGAGTTCTTCGGTATTAAAGTCTACCACAATTTCTTATAAAACCAATTTTTTATTTTAATAGAAACAAATATTGATTTCTTAGCACTGCTTGTCATTTTCCATTTTAATTACAGAGAATTTAAGTAAAAATGATAACCAATCAATTCTTGTCAAATTTACAATCAAATTTTTGGTTTTAATTGGTATGTGATACGATTTACTCAGCAATAGATATTTATGTTGCGTGAGATAATAACAATCTTTAGCTGTAGTCAAATTATTCAATGCTAAGTTTTATAATCAATCTGGAATTTCAGAGGTATAAGGATGCAGGACATGACACCATTGTTTTGGCTGGAGCTGAGTATGGGAGTGGTAGCTCCCGAGATTGGGCTGCGAAAGGTCCAATGCTATTGGTAAGTCTTGATTTGGTTGCGATAAAGAAATTCTTATTGGTCTTTTATGTTCTTGCTCCTTTTTATCCACCTGCGTAACTTTGTTGTATAACAGGGAGTAAAAGCAGTAATTGCCAAAAGTTTTGAGAGAATCCATCGCAGTAATTTGGTAGGAATGGGCATCATTCCACTTTGCTTCAACTCTGGTGAGGACGCAGACACACTAGGTTTAACCGGTCATGAGCGTTATACCATAGATCTCCCAAGCAAAATAACTAATATAAGACCTGGTCAAGATGTGACTGTCACGACCGACAATGGGAAGTCTTTCACCTGCACTGTCCGCTTTGACACTGAGGTAATAAATGGTTCCAATTATTTGTTATGAGCGAAATAGTGCAGCGTACATGTGTTTAATCTGCTATTGTGTGATTATCACTGCCTGGACATTTCTATTTATGGACAAATATACTCCCTTGTCTGAAACAGATAACTCCTTTGTCCTTACATGACATGGTTATTTACTAAAATTGAAGTTGACTTATTTTCAATGTGTCAATCTTTATGCCTTGTAACTTTCTGATGGAAACTTCACATATTATCTTGTACTCTGAGCAAACTAATGCTTGGGATGTTAATTGCTTGGTACTAGTCTACTCCATGCATCAAATATCACTATCGGTAAAGTGTGGTAAGAACAATTTTAATCATGCTAAGTTATACCTTAAATTTATAGCGCTGGAGGTAAGATAAAAGCTTACACTCAGATTTAACTTACGCATTTTACTGGTTTTTGAGCCTGAACTTTGTAATTCGAGAGCTGACTGTGATTGCAATTGCAGGTTGAATTAGCCTACTTCAATAATGGCGGTATACTTCCGTACGTCATAAGAAACTTGATTAAGCAGTAAATGCATTGGATGGGAGCCTCATGCCAGTCCAAGATTTCTGTCTATTGTAAAATGTCAGATGCAAATAAAGCTATCAATAACTGAAATTTTCCCATTAATGGGACTTGTAGTTTTTCCTGCAATTTACTTTTGCCGACAGGCCTTGTCTGTTGGTGAACCAAAATTATTTCGAGAAATGAAGTAATTTTTTCATCGGCCTATTAGGTGTTATTACTTTTGGTGGTTTCCCAATCGTGAATTAGAGAAATGCCTTTTTCTTCCACCCTACTTGATGGAAAAAAATGTTTCGTGGTTCAACATATAAACTGACCTATCACTTCTTCTTGATCAATTAACTTACTTGAATCCCAGGTCCGGCAAATAAAGAAGTGCAAGGAACATTACTCTAAATTTCCTTTGGCATGTCTTTGGTGATTTCTTGTTCCGAGGTTTCATATATATATATATATATATTCATTCTTGTTATGGATTTTGTCTAGTTCTTTTTTTTCTGCAATCGGAGCTGGAGGGTACAAAAATATTGCAGGTTGAATCTGATTAACTGGTATCGGTTGGGCAGAAAAATAGTACAGCTTATGTCATTTCCTTTTTTTTTTTTTATCAGATCATTTTTCTGATCACCAATTACTATACATAAAACACTTGATATATCCAATTAAAAATAAATGATTGAATATTGAAGTAATATTGTAATCATGTGTACTTATTTAAACATAAAACACTTTGACATATTTTAATAATAAAAAGTTGATCTAAGGAAATCCTGGTGGTGCATCACTATCTGTAGGGTTTGCCTTGGTTTTTGGGGGATCTGGATAAAGATCTATGGCCATGGACATGGAAGTAATTACGGCTTCAAACAGTACTTCAAACAGCATATCATCATTATCAGAAATGCCCATCGTCAGTCTTTTATCAGCGAACTTTATGCCGTCCGCCTGTTTTGGATCAGCCAACTTTGTGTTCGTCGGTTTTGGATCGGCCAACCTTGTGAAGCACGGAAAGCCCCAAGCAGGGGCAAAGGATCTAAACCATGCACCACCTGCATAACAACTACTAGTAAACAGAGCTAAAAATCTTTATAAAATTCAAACAAAAGCATGCAAAATCACCTGTTTTCTCGACTTGGTGATTCATTCGAAGCTTGAATTCCACATACATTTTGTTTCCGATTGGAATTTTTTCGTTGTCAACTAGGTGAATAAAAATAGACAGAAATTCTCCGTTCACCTTTGGAACACCTTTGGGATAAAGGTGTAACTTCCTGCAGCATATGCACCCAGCAGATTTAGCAACAATTACAACATTCAAACATCAAAATTTTGAACTGAACAAGATGTAGAGTAGAGATATAATATGCAAATTACAAACCATTTGTAATCCCCAATAGTAAATTCTTTCGAATATCGGCCTCCTTTATGTAACTCGTAAAACTTTTCAACATACACATTTTTACTGAGGTTGTCCATGGTGAAAAAACGTTCCCCTTTGCCTTCACTTTTTATAACAAAAACCTCCACTCCAAACTTGCATCTGTCTCCATGGCTCAGGTAGCCGTTTGAAGTATCATAGAATTCAGCGAGAGTAAGAAGTCGAGAAAATCCCCTTTCTTTGTTTACCGCATTAAATCGCTTCACTCTCCCATCTACACTATTTTAAAAGAAAGGGATTACTACTAATTGCATAATATTTACTCAAAAGACGAAAATGTTAATCAATGTCTAGTGGTCCTGGGCCGGGTGAAATTTACAGACATCCGTTGAAATAAACCAATGAAATAAACAAGAAATAATAATGGAATTGGACCTTGAAAGCTTTTGTACTGTGCCCAACTTGCATCAAACACAAAAAAATTTAAAAGAGCATCAATCTCCCATGGACGGCCTAGATTTTGGATGCCCACAATTTCCAAGTAAAGAGATATATGACCTTCTCCACCTCTTTGCTTGTCTCCCTCAGGGTAAAGTATCAACCTCCTGCATGTAACCATACATAAGCCATAAAAGGATCAGCTTTTTTTTTTTTTTTCTATTTTTCTGATTGTAAAATCAAACATTCTTCACAGGATCAGATTTTATTTTAAAAAAAAAAAAAGACAGAGAACAACTCACCATTTGTAGCCACTAGCTTGAAATTCAGGTGATTCATAGCTGTGAAGTCCAGTTTTTGAAAGGATTTCTTTCAGAAACGGAAGTGATTCGATCTCTAATGTGTAATGTGCGGGAGCAACATTTCTCATCGTCACTGTTAATTTTTCCACTGCCATATATACGTACAAAATTTATGCAGATTATCCATATATTTTTGGGATTTCCAAATTAATATTCCAGATTTAATTCAACATTTATATTTTTGTTTCAAATTCTATGTCAAAGCATAACAAAATGAAATTAATTTTATGTACTACTATAATCAAAGGAATTTAGTTTTTCCATGTCATTAAATTTTAAAAACAATGGGAGTTGGTGAAATATTATTTCACATGGAAAGCATTTGACTTTATAATCATAAAATGTCTCTAATTTTAACTTTGAAAGATAATTAGAGACGAGATTATGAAATTGAAGATTATTACCTCTCCTATTATAATCCAAGTTAAAATCAAAGATTTTCTTTTCTTTTATAAAGAAAATTGTAACATAAAAATATAAAAAGGGATAGTAAGTATTAAAATTTAAATATAAAATTTATTGAATATTACATAAATCAATTGAATTAAATTCTCAATTCTAATTCAATAAAATTTTATGTACATTACAGAAGCAAATAATATTAATTTATGCAAACGATTACCTCCCATTATTTCATTGCAAGGAGCGTTAGTAGAAGTCTTTGGTTCCTCATGATCATCCTTAGTCATGACTTCCGACATTAGAATTCGGTTTTCTGGGCAAACTTTTCAGGGCAACCATAAAATATATATATATATATATATTTGAGCTTGCTTTTAATCCTATCCTAACTATGCTGCGATCTTAACAACTTTCCAACCCTTTTAATAAAAAAAAATGAATAAATAAATAAATGAAAATATTCTCAAACCTTGGCAGGAAAAAGCATATGTCTCGGGCCAAGGTAGCTACCCCCACAATTTCTTGTTCCTGGAGATATCCCATTTCTCCTTTTAAAGACAAGGCATTGCTTCAACTTATTGTTTATCTGTTAACGGATTGATTGATGAAAATTCGCATATAATTTACCCTATAATTTTTTTATATTTGTTTTACCCTTTAATAGTTTGCTTGAAATGATAAGAATAATCTTGTTTATAAATAAATAAAAGCTTTGTTTGGTTAGTACTTTTATTTCGTTAAGAGTTTCAGATAAATTGCTTTAATCTTACATTAATTAAGGAAAGAGTGCAAGAAAATTATAATGGCCACATAATATTTTAACAAATGCCGGATCTATAATTTTTTTTTTTTTTGAAATGTCTACTTACAATATATATAAAAAAATATTGACAAATATTTTAATTTTAAGAAGAGAAAGGTGTTAAAAAATTTTTTGAGGTGACTAAATAAAAATTTTCTTTCGAATTTTTTTATTTTATAATTTTTTGAGCATCCATTTTACATTTGGATCGGCCAGTGATTTTAACCAAATTGAGTCTAATTTTCATGAATTTTAATTCCAATCTTGTGTATAAATAATTTTACTTGATATATATTGAATATAAGACAAGAACACATGTAATTTGTCTTATATTTATTGGCCGAGTAAGATATAGGGACATATGGTTTCTAAATAAATGAAATGTCAATGTAAATTATATTTTGTATTTTTGGACGACACAATGTCGGATAATAAATGTCACCCACTTTTGCATTTTCCATAAGACAATTTCGTGTGAATTAAGGTTATAAATTGGAAAAATCAAACTTGGCTAGTTAAGTAGAGTAAAAAAAAAAATTAACACAGACAACGTTTTTATAATATTTAGTATTAAACTATTAATCATATTAATAATCATATGATTTGTTAATAAAATATTGATTCTTAATTTAAAAGATCTTGTTTTAATCCCAAATAATTGCAAGTAAAAAGAACAATATTAAACATGTCAAAGCAAACTATAGCATCCGGACGGTTTTTTTTTTTTTTTTTCATAATATGTAGAGATTACTTGTTTAATTATTCTTCCTTTCCATTTTTCCAATAGATTATTCCTTTCAGAACATGCAAGGGGATTGGCATATGGTAAAAGGGTAATGCCATTTTGTTCGACATTTGAAAAGTTCAACCCTACTCACAAATAATATGGAGATCCTAGAAATAAATAACAACTTTATGAATATTTATTTTTTTTATAAATAAATAGACAATCGAAGTCTCAAATATTTTATTTTTTTTTTTAAATATTGAAATAGTTGTCTTTACTATTTTTAATGAAATGTTCATGTTGGAAGATCGAAGTCTCCAGTGAAATCATCCATATTTTCAGGAAAATGTGAAGACTTATCTATAACTATAACTATATATGCATAAAGGAGTCTCTCAATGTCCACTGTTCATTAGACATCTAATTTGATTATATTTGTCACCCATTTCTTGGTCTTCAATAATTTTTTTTTATTTTTTATTAATTGAGAATACAGATAAATGAAAAAAGGTATTGAAAGAAAAGAAAAGAAAAAAAAAAAACAAAGTAAGAGGCTATTTGTGGAGAAGCTTATGGGGAAAAAAGGTAATTGACTCAACCACCCTTTCACTGCATCTTAAAAAAAATGAAAAATCAAAAGCTTTTCCTTTTTTATCTACTTGTAATTAGAAGTATTTATAGGTTTGATTGGGTTAGATTTGATTCGAGCTTATATTTGATATTAATAATTTATATGTTTATTCAAATTCGATTCAAATTGAAATTTCAATCTTCAAATTTTTTCTAAGCTTAACCCAAATTAAAAAAATAAAATTTAAATCTATTTATCAAACTTAATTTATATAATAAAATTTAAAAAAATATTATTAAATTAAATTTAATGGGATTATATTTAATTCATATATATATAAATAAAAATAAAATTTTAATTTAATAAAATATAAATTTTATTTTAAATTTTTGTTTGTATTTAAATTAATTTATATATAATTCACATATAAATAAAAAAATTAGATATATATGAATTTGGACTTGATTAGGCCAAACATGAGTTTTAAATTTTTTGTTCAAAATTCTGTCCAAAATTTGAATAGACATAAAAGCCTAAACTCATTTAACAAGTTTTAATTTTTTGTCAATATCTTTTCAAAACTTAGACAAACCTTTAGACTTGGGCGGATAATTCGATCTATTGCTAATCATCAGCAATGGATTTTCATCAAAAAATTAACTTTGCTTCCCTTGATTCCCTGTAAGTTCTCTCTTTATCTCTAATTTTCCACTTCAAAGACTAGGAGAAATTCGCTTTTTTTCTTATTTTTTTATGCATGATTCAATGGATATGATCTTATCGGCTTCAATGTTGGTGGGTTTTATTTGTTTATTTATAAAATAGAAATTTGGGTTTTTTTGTCTGCATGTTAGAATAACTTGCAAGAACTTTGAGTTTTATATTGATGGATAACTTTTTTTTTTGAATATTTAAGCACCGTTAAGATTTATTAAAGTTTGTTTTTATAAATTCTTCCTCTTTTATTAAAAAAATCATCAATGAAAACTTGAAAATTGAAAAAAATTATTCTTTTTTTTCTTTTTATTATTTTTATTGCATAATGGATGCGAAACATGGTCTCAACTCTCCATTAGAGCTTCAAAAGAGGGATGAAATATTCGAGGATTTAATTAATATGCTTCAAACACAGCAACAATAGCCTGAAACTTTGGCTACAGAAAGAAAGATTTTTAAAGATCAGATCAATATGCAATATGAAAGTTCGTCTATGATGTTTGCCTTTATGAAGATCATATCTCTCAGGTACAGTTTCGAATTCAGGAATATTTTTTGTTGTTTCTGTTCCCCTTAATCAATTGGAAGTATAATATGAGTTTTTTAATTCTCTTTTGTTGTTTCGATCAAGAGTGATTTGGATTCGAAAGAAATGGCGCATGTGTTTGAGGCTACAAAAGCCGATTCAATGATAGGATTGAAGCATAAAAAGGTTTATTTTTATAAATTGAAATTAGGTTTGTATTTTTTCCCTTGATATTTGATTCTTAATTTTGTTTGAACCAGTTGTTTGTTTGGTTTAATTTACTACATGAAAACAAATTTGAGATAAGTGACTACCGTGATGTATAGTGGTAATGGCAATAAGGTCAGTCCATGATTGGCCTTTTAATACTTCTATCTTTAAATGAGGCTAACATGGATTATACTGTCATACGATTATTGTCAAGGTTTTAGTCTTCCACTCATTTGCTAAACCTTTCTCTTATTGATTTGCTATTTATTTGGTGCAAACCTATAAAAGATGTGATTTTAAGTTTTGAGTAATCTGTTGTCTCCTTTTGTTGTTCTCTTTGAGGATAATGTAGATGTATTTTGATACTTTAATATGTTTAATAGGAGAATGGTTTTTTAAATTTGGTGAATATGTTGATGTTGGTTGTTGATCATTTATGTCTTTCCCATTTACATATGCATTTTTCACATGCGGTGACGACATGAGCAGTGGCCGCGGCGGCTGCGACTATGGCGATAGCGGTGGCGATGACGATTGCTGCGGCAGTGACGATGGAGACGGCAGCTGAGGCAGGGTCAACGACGGTGGTGGTGGCAGCTGCGGCCACGGAAGTGATGGCGATGGTGGCAGCTGCGACCACGGAAGTAATGGCAATGGTGGCAGCTCCGACGACGGAAGTGATGGCGGTCGCAGAAACCCGACCAAGATCTCGTAAAACCAAGTGGCCGGATATAATGGCGATGGCTGATAGTCGAGCAAAGACTTGTAAAACCAGGTGAAGAAGGTTAAACTCGTGGACATGGAAATAATTTGCAGTTCAATTTCCATTGCATCCCTAAAAATATTGCTCGTCGATCTTCGTAGATCAGCCAGCTTAATAAAGCATGGAAAGCCCCAAGCAGTGTCTAAGGCACTAAACCAAGCATTACCTGCAAATGAAGATGAAAATTTTCAAAATTTCATCAAATAGAACGATAACACTCATTGATCAAAGAGTCAAAATTATGTTGGGCAAAATCGGTTTGATTTGGTCATAAATAATATAATATTTCAAGAGGTACAAAGATAAACTTAAAACTATATTGAGCTTTAAAATTTTTTTATCAAGTACATTTTTATTGAATCTTTCTATAATTATCTCAAATGGGATTTATATTTCATTTAGACGCTCGATCAAAAAAATTCACTGCAGCATACATCACGTTAAAAATTCATTGTGTCATCATATTAAAAGTCTAAGTGATAAAACAACACGATTGCACAGCAAGAATCTCTTCCTACCGCCATTAATTTAAATGATACATTAGCAATCAATCTTTGGATTCATTGGTGCATTTATCAAATTGTATATATGCGAATGAATTCATAAGGTAATTATTGATTTGACTCACCTATTTTTGTTATTCTGTCAGAGTTGTTCTCATGGACTTGATCATTTATAGAAAGCTTGAATTCAACGTGCATTTTCCATCCCGGAGGAAATTTGTCTTGGTCTTGTAGGCATAGGTATATAGACAGACATTTTCCCTTTGCTTTGGGAGCACCTTTGGGATAAAGGTGGAATTTCCTGCATGCACAAGACGACCCACCAGCACGTTAATGGTTAGATCTAGCTCGAGATTATCAATTGCAAGTCTTGAACTTGAAAACGAAAAATTGGATTAATAGGATCGATGGGAAACGAGTAATATATATATATATATATATATATATAATATATATTTTTGTGTAATTCAAGTTCAATGGACTTTCGTACGTGTACATAAAAAAAAATTCATGCTGGAAATAAGATGATGATGATGGATTGCAAAACATACAAATTACCAGTTGTAACCCCCAACAGAGAACTGTTCGGAAAAATGGCCTGTTTCCTTTAACTCAGAAAGCTTTTCCACGGTCCAAATTTTTACTATTTCACTTTGTTGGCGTAGCGTGCGAAGATATGCCCCTTGAACTTCAAATGCATCGCATTTTATATCAAAAACCTCCACTCCAAACACACAACTATCGTTAACCAGGAATCCATTCGAAGTATTTCGGAAACAATCAAGCGAGACTAGTTGGGAAAGTCCCCACACCCTGTTCGTCTTATTAAATTGCCTTACTTCCACATCTAGGTTGTTATTATGAAATTAGTAATATATGAAGAATTTAAAAAACCAATAAAAATGGCTGGCTAGAATTGCTATACCTTGAATGCTCAAGTACTTATCCTTTAGTTGGTCATATATAAAAAATATTAGAAGAGCATTCATCTCCGGTGGAGGGTACATGATTTTCAAGTAGAGAGATATATGGTTACTTCCATTTCTTTCCTGGTCTCCACTAGGGTACAGTAACAATCTCCTGCAAGAAATTAAAGACCCATATTAAAGATTATTGTACGACATATTGTCAATACGAGTTTTTAAATTTCACTAACAGAAATTGATAATTAAATAAAAATATACATGATAACATTTTAATTATGTTTGTTAAATTTAAAAACTTGGCCTATAGAATAATAATTATATTATTTAGGAGCAGTCTTTTTAATTTTTCATAGTTTACAACATCAACGTACGTTGTTCTTATAGACAGGAAATGATCAAAAAGTAATACATACCATGTGTAGCCACTAGCTTTGAACTCATTTGATTCATGGTTGTCGACTTTAGTTTTATCAAGGATTCGCAGAAGCGACGAGAATGACTCGATTTTTAATATGTAGTGTGACGGTGGCACTTCTCGCCATGTTTTCAAGGTACTAACGCTTTTGAATCCATCATCTGAAAATGACATATTACACACGTAATTAATTAGACATGGAAATTATGGCCGTTTCCAAAAATGATTAAAAAAAAGGGTAAGGATTATTCAAGTTTACAACATGTGGGGATTAGAAATTTGAAATATTTTTCCAATGATCAAGCTTAGTCTCTGAAATTTTTAGATTTCATATTCAACTCCTACCATCTATGTATTTCGTCCAATTTATGTTGGAAAAAGGGATTCGAACCTTGGTTTTTTGAATAAGAATACTTGCAACAGTCATTGAACCAAAGCTCTGGGGCAATTAGTTTCTTTTATTAATTTAATTTGTTGAAAATTTTTTGATTGTGGTTGTGATTTGCATTTGTACATAGAATCTCATAATCATAGAATCTCAGAATTGAAAATTTTCAATAAATTATTTATTTCATGTTTGATCCTGATACAATTGGCTAATATAAAGACTTTAAACGCAAAGTTTTCAAGAAATTAAAGAGAATCCGCATTATAGCCTGTTGTCATTTCAGTTCTGTTTCAGTTGCAATGTCAATTATCTCTTTCTCATCTGTTGTGTTTAACTGTTCATGTACAGCAGCAAGGGAAGTGAATTGCAGATAAAAAGTAAAGCTAATTAACCCATCTAATAATATTCGAAAGAAATGTTCCCATTTTTCAGTTTCATGTTCTTATAAAAGACAAAAGAGGGGATAGAAAAATCAATAATTTTGCAATAATTCATCCTGGCTAGTTAAATCAATTTTTTAAAAAATATATTATACCATGTTAGATGGATTAAGAGTAGATTGCATACTTTACCTGCTATATTTTCATTGCCATGTGTGATGTCAGACCGATCCATAAGGAACGATTTCCTTTCTGTAGTTTCTTAATGGAACGAGGTGTTCAGGCTTTTGGGTAATTTTTTCAGGACAAATACTTAATCATAAGTAAACTTTGAGCTTCCTTCCATTTAAATACCAAATAGTAGGAATAATACTATTGTGCTTGATCTTAACATTCTTAAACCAGAGGCTGGGAAACGAATTAATTCCAGCTATATAATACCATGCAGGAAGCCCACCTGATCATTCTTGCATTGCTTGTTCCTACAACTACGAATATCCCATTTCTCTCTTTAGAAACAAAATATCAGATGCCTCCCAAGCCCACCTGATCATTCTTGCATTGCTTGTTCCTACAACTACGAATATCCCATTTCTCTCTTTAGAAACAAAATATCAGATGCCTCCCTAAAATGTTAGAAATTACCTGATTATTGGTGAGATTTTTATTCTTACCATGCAAGTAACAATAAAAATTTAATGTTGCCTCCTTAAAATGAGAGTAAAAAATGTTTGTCGCCAACGAAGAACAGTACTGCTCTCTATTTTTTGTTGCTCTAAGTGAACTTTTTCTTCCTACAAGAGATCGAGCATCATGACTCTAATTTAAGATTAGTCTTTTTTTTCTTTTGTACTAAAAAAGAATTAAGGCTAACGCTGAGAAGATAATATTATATAAGAAATCTCATTAAAAAAATTCATGATTCATGACAGACGATGGGATCCGCTTTTTGTTTTATCTCTTAAATGAAAGAAACAGAAAAAAAAAATGAGTTTGTTTGTGTGTTTTGTGAGACTCACGTTTAATTAGATATTATTTATTTTGATCTAACGATCTTATATTTTTTAAGAAAATTCGTATCCGACAGTCTCATTTTTTTGTTTTAAAAAAAATATCAATTATATATCACTTAGTTCTTTTGAGATTCAGGTGCTAGTGAGATGTCAGGTGACTCTTAACATGTAAGACTCAACACTCTCAAAATTTTAAAAGTGACTTGTACGGTACAATACTTAATTTTATCTTATCGATTTGTAACCACTCATATATCATATATGAAGAGACTCACATTCAATTTAAGTGATATTGTCCATTTTAATCTCAAAATTTTATGATTTTATCATATTAAAAACACCTTACAAGTTTTAAGTTTAAATCTTAATTTATATATTATAACAATTTTTTAAAATATTTCGATATAAAATTGAATTGTCTCAATTTTTATATAAAATAAAAAATAAAAAAACAGGGTGATAATAATGACATAATTTCATGAATGGTATCAAGTTGGATGTCTGATGCAAGCAAGACAGAAATATTTTCATTGAATTCAACTAGGGATCCACATAAACCCGGTCCGAACCTGATCGTTGACTAAAACAAAGAAGCAAATTACAATCAAAGTTTTCTTTTTACAACAAAAGAGATCAGTTAATCTGGAAAAAACTACTGAGTTATAGTTTAATCTGTTAATGTTCCTCTGGAATACTCTCCAATGCCGGTCTCCAAGCTCCATGAAAGCCATCATCGTCACTTTTTCTTCCAGCTTCAGAAACCCTGACACCTCTCAACTTCATAACTCTTATCAATTGCCCCATTGAAGAGTGCTTTAAATCTTTCCTGGAGCTTAAAATTTGCTTCAACTCTTTCTGTGTCACCACAACTCTTATCCTCACAACCCCATTTTTGGACTCACCTTGTTTTCCTCTATCAACATTGTTTTCTTCGTCTAATTCAAATCTCACTACCTTCTTTTGCTTCTTAATCTTAACCCATTCAGCAACCTCTGCAGCTCCTTCCAAGTTGGAAGCTGTAACTACTTGTCCTGTCTCTTTCATCACTTCAGCTTGGCTGCTGCTGCCTTGTGGCTCGTCCTGGTCGTTTTGTGCTAGAATTTTGTTGCTTGTCAAGCAATTCCCCATTTTCAGAATGCAAAACAAGAAAATTCAGATTGGCAGAATCAAACTGAGAGAGAAAGGGAGAGAAGAACTAAGGCAACAGAGGGAACATAAATATAGAGAAACAGGGAAGGTAGAGCACATGACCAATGCGGTTTTCACGCTGGGGTATTTGAGAGGAGGAGAGATTCTTTTGCAAAAATTCTAAAACCTTCTCATCATATGATTATTCAGAAAAATGTTTGATTTATTAATTAAACATAAAACCAAAGTTTTATAATAGATAAGTACAGCCGTCTATTATCTTAAACCCAAAGAATTTGTCAAGTACATGTACAAAAGGAAAAAGGAGAGAACTTGTAAAAGCACTTCAAAAGTAAATTCTTGAATGCATCGAATAATTGACGCAACCGTCGCTTACAAAAATAAAATAACGACAATACCCTTTACCGTGTGATAAAAAAAAAAATGAAAGTATTTGTTAACGCCTAAGTGCGCCAATAGCATAGATTATGATTTAAGGCAGCCGCACATGATCAAAGCTTGGACAAATTCTTTTGAAATTTACTGCTTAATTGATTAAATCAAGATTCTTCATCACAGTTGAAAGTAGTTTGCCATTGCTCAATGACAAAAATAACTATTCTTTTGATACTTTGATAGCGTAATCAATTGCCCTACTTTGACTGGTAACCCAATTTTGGATTATAAATTAGGCCAGTGGCAGGTTAGAATTGGAGCCTTTCAAGCTCCTCTCAAATTAATTATAAGATTATAGTCGGTTTAATGGCCTCTAATTGCGCCCATTTTACTATAGCTGCTCCACAAATTAGCTTGAGCTTGACCCTACTTTTTAAGAGAAACTTTTCTTGCATTGTTTCCACATTGTTGTTGGTTTCTATAAATCATATATGCAATTGATTTGAAAACTCCTGATTACATAATATCTACTTTTAATATTCATTTTATACCAATCTACTGGCAATAAATGTTCAACAATAAACTGTATCATACGTAATGTTTTAGGATCTTATAATATCATGAAGATAGGGCTTTATTTTTCAAAAGGAAAATAATTAGGACCAAAGGGGTTTGATTTTCCAATCAACCAAACCAACTGCCAAGCAAATCATATCAACTAAATCCACATTGATATCAATGTAGCAAACTTGCAACCAATTGTTTCTTATTAATCTATCAAGGTTTGAACAAGTACTGATAACCAAAATGTTTACTTTGCATTGGAGTTTTGATTAATAAATTTGAGATGCAATTAGTTAAGATTTAGTCAAGCTTTGCTTAGAACATGCAATAGCAAAAGGATGGTGGCGGTGGGTTCATGGAATGTGAGATGTCCTTCAAATTTAGGGCACCAATTTATATATATATATATATATATATATATTAACTTTATTTTGGCCTATATAAAACTCAGAAGGGACCGTTGAAAATTAGTAAATGAAAAAGGCCAACGCGTGAATACAGATATATTAGGGTTATCTTTCACATGGGTTAGGTAACCCCTGTTAGTTTCTCTGGAAACGTTGGAGCCTTGTTATTCTCTTGTTATGCATGTGGAGGTGGCCCTTATGTAACTTTTTCTTTTCTTTTCTGCATTATTGTAATGGGAGACACCGCCCAAAGCTAGCTCCGAACATGTATGGTTTCATTTAATTATGGTGACATCCATGTGACATATGTGGCAGGGGTCGATTTGATTCCGGTTTTGAAACGATAAATTAATTAATGTGTAATACTATGGTGATTTTACATTTGGCCATATATATATATATATATATATATTCAATAGGATCTATTAAATTGATATAATTTCACATCTATTAAATTTTAATTTTTTTTATGATTTTATATCCAAGTTAGACTTTTTTATTTATTGTTTGGTTTTAAATTAGATATTTAATATAATATTAAAGTCCAAATTTGTTATATTCTTTTTTTATTATTTATTTTAAATTTATCACGTAATAATCTTATTATCCACACGTCCAAAGTTCTATTAAAGTGATAATATTATTTTACATTTATTAAAATTTTAATTTTCAATAATTTTATATTAAATTAATTTTTTTCAATTATTGTCAATTAATTTTATATTGAGTACTTAAAGAAGTACTTGAACTGTATGGTGGTGTCATGTTGCAAAAGTATAAAGAAATAAAGATTGCAGAAAGTTAAGATGGAAGTGTCAAATGGGCCACATTGCGTTGGGGATGGACAATGGAGCATTACGAGAGCCGATCAGCACGAACCAACAATTGACAGGACAAGGACATTGGTAGTTCAGCCCAAACAGTAAGTTGGGCCATAGCCCACGGCCTATGAACCAACTTGGATCGAGCTCGTTATTTTTGTCAGATGGAAGACCCATTTTATAATTAACTAATAATAAAAAATTAGTTTAAGGGTCAAAAATATTCTTAAATTATAATTCAATAATTATTTAAATTTTTAATATTTTATCAAAATTAAGTAAATTTTTAATATTTTGTTTTAATTTAATTAAATTCTTAAATAGACGAAATCTACTTATATGATCAAATTTAATCAATTAATCCCTAAATTACAATAAATTGAATCATTATAAGGATCTTAAAAAGAAAGTGACAGAGAAAATAAAAATAATTTTATTTAATTATATATATTAATTATATCATGTGACAAACTTTCATTTATTTTATTAATATCATATGAAATTTTATTTTAGTTGATAAAAAAATTAATGGTGCTAATTTTTTCATCAAAATAAAATTTTAATTTGATATCAATAAATATTGATAGAGTTAATTGATTAAAAAAAAAAAGATTTGAATTATTTTTAAATTATGATTCAAGCACTTTTATATCCTTTAACCTAAAAAATTTTATATAATGTAGGTCGTTAAATTTGATGTTACATAATACAATAATGATATAAAAAAATCAATTAATAACAATTTATTTAGTGAAATTATTTAAAAAATCAATTAATAACAATTTATTTTTCTCTCTTTTATTTCAAAACACTAATTTTTTTTTTTAATTTCCAATGACTGTATCATGTTCGAATATACTTCCAAACCAAATTTATAACTTTCGATTAATTTTACGAGAAAAAATAGTATGTTTTTTAAGAAAAATTCAAAAAATGGTAAAAAAAATCCAACTATATATGATATATATATATCGAAAATATTTTGGAAAAGAATCAAATTTTTTACGATGTTTTTATTAAAGTTTGATGGTAAAACATGTCAAATCATCACTGAAGTTAACGTACTAAACTGAACAAAAAAAGAACAAGGACTGTTTTGGATTTTAAAAAGAAAAAATTAATAATACATTCGATCCAAAATCATGAGTCGTAATCGTTCCCATCAAATTTCATTCAATTTTTTAAATGATATATAATATTATAAAATTTTAAAATTTGATTCAAATTATATTAAATTTTTATTTAATTTAAATTTAATTAAATTTAATTAATTTAATTAATTTGATTAGATTTTATTTATCGATTTTTTATTTTTATATATTATTTTAATATAAAATTATTATTTTTATTTTATAAAAATTTAAAATATATATAATTTGATTCGATTAAATTTTTTTTAATTTTTTAACTCTTAATATTAAATTTGATCTAAATCTAATATATATATTTAATACCTAAATTTAATTTAAATTAAATAAAAAATTTGATATGAAGAAATCAAATATTGTAATTTTAAATTAATTTTTCAATTTTTCAATTTTTTTTATCCTAACTAAAACGAATCATGACGAAGGGTTTTAATTCAAAAATGCTAGAATAAAACAAGAAATGTGATTATGAATTTTAATTTGTTGAATTAAAAAAATATATTCTATTTTTCTTACCTAACTAACAAAAAAATTTTAAAATATTTCATCCACCGGTCTTTCAACATAGATTCTTTTAGCACTGGATGAAACTATGGCCTCAATTAAAATAAAAGAATAAAATATGACATTACTTGGACCACGTAGACGAATTGATCGTTATCAAGTTAGCAAATAATTCGAGGGTTTACATGGACCATTGGCAAAGAAATTTAAAGGAAAAAGAGATTCAAAATTTTTATGATTACGTATTTCAATTTTCAACCTCAGAATAATAGATTGATGGAAACTCCACCCTCTAAATTACACAGATTTCACATGGATTTAAGACGATTGAAATTAAATTCAAATAAAATTTGAGAATAATATTAAAAATATAATTGAGCCCATAAAATTATACATAGATTTATGAATTTTTACTCATTCACTACTGAAAATGCAATTTAATCTTATAGTGGGTTGATAAAACTAAATCATACATTAATTTAATTTTGAATATTTAAATATATATTTTTATGTAAAATTATTAAAAATTAAAGTCTAATAATTAAATTTTATTAGGATAACAGTGGATTGACTTTAGTAATATTAAAAATAATAATTATTGTTATTATTATTATTATTTAAAAATTTAATAAAAATTTTATATTAAATAAATTTTATTAAAAATAATATTTAAATTTAATTAATAATACGATAAATTTTATTACACTGTAGCAAAAAGTGCTACAAAATCTAAGCCTACCCTCAATCTAACGAACGTTCAACGCATCACAGTGCGATTGACAAATACAATCAATCTTATATCCACTTATAGGACCTTTGTCGAAGTAGATCAAATGATGACTTGATATTTGATTTGATTCTAAAGATGATTATTGTGTCTAGCACTTAGCCTAATTTCTCTCTCCTGCATGATAGGTTTCTTTCTGAAACACTACAAGACAGAATGTATCTATGTAAAAAATAATAATAAAAAAAAAGGCTGCGTCCAGCCAACGAGTACAAAACCAAGACAGAAGATATGTGATTTTATATTTTTTTTTGGCCACTCAATTTTGAAATAAAAATTCGTCTTTAAGAATTAAAAACCGAACTGCTAATAAAAACACCCGATGTAGTGTCCTATCAATTAATTAATAATACAGCAACGAAACAGGAATCTCCAATTTGTTCTGTTCTTCGTATTAACAACAAGATGTCAAAATAAAGTATTTAGACTTTGATTTTTTAAGGTTAAAACGTGGGATTTAAAATTCGAGATCTAAATCGATTAATTTAATAATTATTTTTATAAATTTCTTTTCGGATAATTTTTTGAAATGTAAGGATTTAAATTGGCTGATGCTGCTGCTTTTGATTACGCAGCCTCTTACGCAATGATGCAGTTACTAACTAGCCACCAGCGGCGAAGCCCATCGACGGCCCTATCATCAATTGATTTTTTTGTTTTTAGTACTAATCATATCTCTGACTGATCACATCGACAATGCATGACCCAGCCAGCCATTTGCACAAAAGGTCAATTACATTCATGCTGATGTATTTTTATTCACAGATTGTAAATCTCAAATTCTCTTTTTCCTTACAAGGTAAACTAATATTTTAGAACACTTTTAATACATAATAATATTTTCCTTTAATGTATTGAAATTTATATGTAAAATTATTAAATATTGTATTTAATATAAAGTTATTATTATAAATAGTATTACTTAACCTTAAAAAATGTCATAAAGACAATAGTTAACAAAATTCATAAAATAAATATATATTAGACCTATGATCATGAAGTTATCCTAAGAATACATCTTTAAATCTTCAAGGAATTATCTTTAGGCAATATATCCCTCATCATATTAAAAAGATAGTGATTTTTTTTTCTAATTAATCGAATGTTTATAAAATTTATATTTAACGTATTATCAATAAATTAAATGATATTAACTATTGAATTATCAAATAAAATTTTTATTAACTTTTAAAATAAAAACATTAAACTTAGTTTAAAAAAAAAATCATTAACGAATTAGTGTCATTCATAATTACAAAATATAAATTTTTACTAACTTTTAAAATTAAATATAAAAAACTTAATTAAAAAAAATTCATTAATCAATTAATATTATCTTATTTATTGTCAATATATACAATTTATAACTAATTAATATATCAAATATTAACTTAGAAACATCCAAATTGACATCTTATTTTCATTTAAGCAGCCGGCGAACATACACCATATATAGCTCTTGGTAAGGCCCCTTCTCCTACAAATACAACCCCAAGGAAACAGAAGAACAATCATCCACTTTGAAATTACAAATATATTCCTCAGTCCACGCCCACAAACCAAACCCCTGCAATGGGATCTCCCCAAGACACCATACAACAACCTCTGCTTCAACCACAACTATCACACACAAAATCCGAAACAAGCCCAGAACTCGAGAATACGTTATCGGACTTTAACCTTTCCTTCTTTGATCGAATAAGGAAAGCAACATGGATCGAGACCAAGCTCCTGTTCCACCTTGCTGCACCTGCTGTTATTGTTTATATGATCAACTATCTCATGTCTATGTCCACCCAAATCTTCTCCGGTCACCTTGGTAATCTTGAACTCGCCGCAGCCTCCCTTGGAAACACTGGCATCCAAGTCTTTGCATATGGTCTCATGGTATATAAAGAGATTAATTACATAAATTTCAGATATGTATATCTGTAGCTGTATATGTTTTGAAAATGACATTGATTTACTATGATTTTCATGAATATTTATGTAGTTGGGAATGGGAAGTGCTGTGGAAACGCTATGCGGACAAGCCTTTGGTGCACAAAAGTACGACATGCTAGGCATATATCTTCAAAGATCAGCGGTTCTGCTCACCTTAACGGGGATTCTTCTCACGGTCATCTATATCCTCTCCAAACCAATCTTACTATTACTTGGTGAATCGAGTGAGATTGCCTCAGCAGCTGCAATTTTCGTCTACGGCCTAATCCCGCAAATATTTGCATACGCCATAAATTTCCCAATACAGAAATTTTTGCAGGCTCAGAGCATAGTGGCCCCAAGTGCTTACATATCAACAGCCACATTGATCATACATTTGCTGCTAAGTTGGCTGGTGGTGTACAAAGTTGGGCTTGGTTTGTTGGGTGCATCATTGGTGTTGAGCTTGTCATGGTGGATTGTGGTGATTGCTCAATTTGTGTACATAGTTAAAAGTGACAAGTGCAAATACACATGGAATGGATTCAGTGTTCAAGCCTTCACTGGCCTGCCGGGCTTCTTCAAGTTGTCGGCTGCATCGGCGGTGATGTTGTGCTTGGAAACTTGGTATTTTCAGATTCTGGTTTTGTTAGCAGGATTGCTTGAGAACCCACAGTTGGCTTTAGATTCACTCTCCATTTGGTAAGTAAAGATAATTTCTGATCAACATTCTTGTTTTATTTGGTTGCAAGATCTTATTGAAGGTTTTGAACAATTCCCAGTCTAAGTTGTTGGCAAGATACATAGCCCTCAGCAGAAAAGGTCAATCATTTTTGGAATAACTCAAAATGGCTTTTTCCTCCCTTCCCCATGTAGTGGAAACTAAAAACTACGAAAACTATAAACTAATTGTTTGCTTCTTCCATTTAATATACATAAAGCATAACTGATACATTTATAAGGTATAAATATTATATATTATCAGTTAATTATAACATTAATATTTTATAAAATATTAATTTTAAAAATTTTAAAAATATATTATAAATTAATATTTTATTAAATGTTATTATAAAATTTTTTATAATAGTTATTATATAATGAAAATATATTATATATAATGTACGCTCGGTTTGTACAAAATAATATTCTTATACATTGGACAATGTCAAAGTGAGGTAAATTGTGGGAAGATGACTGATATTGTCTGTAATAGAAAATCATTTTCAAAATATCCATCCAATCCAATTTGGCTTTTTCTGCTTAATAATGCTTCTCTTCGATGACACAAGAGAGTACGTCAATCAAACAACAGTTTTTTTTCCTGAAAATTCAGTATTTATAGTACACGTGGCTCGTGCAGTGTGCGTAAGTACTTTTTTGTTATTGCTAGCAAGCGGTCTTTACGAAGCATGTCAGAGGTTTCTAAATTTTACATATGGATTAAAAAATTAATATATGTATTTTTATTATATTAATTTTTAATATATTTTTAAAATATGTGTCGTTTTATTTATTCCTCAAATAAGTTTTATAAGCTGATAAGAATTTTTATTATATTAATTTTTTATTTTTAATACATTTTAAAGAATACATATCATTCTATTAATTTAGTTAATAAAATCTAAAACTTTTAAAAATCATTAATTGTGTTTATGGATTTTCTTTGAAATATTGTCTATTCGTAGAATGATTAATCATGATCTTTTTATTTAAAAAAGATTCTTTAACATTATGTTTAGATTTAGGGGAAGGGATGGAAAAGAAAGAAAAATAAAAAAAGTATTAGAAATAAAAAACTTTTTTTTTGTTTTGATAAGTTTTTAATTTTAAAAAAATAAAAGAGATGAAAATTTAATAATTTTTTGGTTTCTTTAATTCATATTTTTTTTTAATATCTCAATTTTAAAAAAAAGTTAAAGAAAGAAAAATTTTAAAAATTTTATTTTTACAAAAAAATTATTATATCTATATTTTTATTATAACATGAAATTCGATTATATAATTAATATTTTTTATAAAAAAATTTTTATAAATATTTTATATAACATTACAGTTATAAATATTTTATAACTTTTTAAGTTTTAACAATAAAAAATTTTAAATTATTATCGAAATAAATAAAAAAATTAAATTAAATATAAAATTAAGAGTAAATTAATAATTAATTAATATATTTTATCATATTAAATATGTTTAATTTTGTTTAAAAAAATTATTTATACAAATTAAGTAATATAAAGATATATTTATATATTATATATTATTTTATTAAAAAAACTATAATTGAAAAAATATTATAATAAATTATATTTTTACTATTTACTTGAATAATAATTATTAAAATTATTTTTTATTAATTATTTAAATAAAATATACATATATTATTTTTTAAAAAAATTTATTTTATTTATTTATTATTAATATCTCTCTAAATATAACGTAACGATGATTATACAAATATTTCATCAGCAATTATCGATCAAATAAGATGCCAACATATGAATAATTTCTGATCGATGAATGCGTACTTTTTATAGAAAATGAAAAGACAAGTGATTTCTACTTTTCCATTCGCATATGTCTCGTGTACTGTTATTTTCAATCACATTTTTATCTTTTTAATTAAATTTAAATACTACTAACAAAAAGAATAATATTTTCAATCACGTTTCCTGGAGTATTTATATCCTAGAAGAATGTAATTAGCACCTCAGTAAAAGCTATAGATTTTTAATGGGTGAATTAATTGTTTCAGCATGACGATTTCTGGATGGGTGTTTATGATTTCAGTTGGGTTCAATGCGGCGGCAAGGTTTGTTATCAAATTTTACACTACAATTTATTTTATTATATATTGATTCTTTTTTTTTTATTTGATTTAACTTTTAATTGGTCATTGAAATTCTCTTACAAATTGCTGCTTCAATTGATTAAAAAAAAAATGAATGGAAATGAGCAGTGTAAGAGTAGGGAACGAGCTAGGAGCAGGACATCCAAAATCAGCAGCGTTTTCAGTAGTAATAGTGACGGTATTTTCATTCATTATCTCGGTGGCGGCGGCTATAATAATTATGCTTCTGCGTCACGTTATTAGCTATGCCTTCACTGAGGGTGAAGTGGTGGCTGAGGCTGTTTCCGATCTCTGTCCGCTTCTAGCACTAACCCTTATCCTCAACGGAATTCAGCCTGTTTTGTCTGGTAATATTCATTTCTTTGACATTATTAAAATGCAACTGTTCAATTCGATTCAATAAAACATTTTCATCCCATAATGTTTTTGGATGTATATATGGATTTGCATGAAGGTGTGGCTGTTGGGTGTGGATGGCAAGCTTTTGTTGCATATGTCAATGTTGGCTGTTATTACGTGGTCGGGATTCCCTTGGGTTCTCTTCTTGGCTTTTACTTTAATCTGGGTGCCAAGGTAATTGCATTATTTTTCATTTTTTGCCTTTCAACTTGAAAGTTTTGTGGATTATGATCCACGATGTGCATGGCTTCAGGGCATATGGTCAGGTATGATTGGTGGCACGGTAATGCAAACCCTCATCTTGATTTGGGTCACATTTCGGACAGACTGGAAAAAGGAGGTAACCCCTTAATTTCAATATTTTCCGTTAAAACTAAACAACGCATATACTTTTATTGCTTGTCAATTTCGATATCTATATGAATTTAACATTCTGGGAGAATGGCAGGTGGAAGAAGCTAGAACAAGATTGGATAAATGGGAGGATAAGCAGCCCATTTTGAAGTAGACAGTCGATCGAACATGGTCAGCCATTTGTTATGGTGCAGCTCCAACACCTCACCAAAGAATTTCCGATCTCCATCAAGGAAACTATGATCCCTGGAAGCGAATTGGCCTTTCCTCCGTTAGAGTTTTTTCACAATGCTCAAACTTATATAATTCAATTATCTCGACTAGATTATATTAAAAACTAACAGTACTGTATGCATGAGCTATACAGTTTGACTGGAAGCCTGCTATTTTCTAATTTACTTCTTAGTACCTAGGTTTTCTTTTCTAATAGATAAGAGCAAATGCCTCATAAATCCTATATCTATATGAAGAAGAAATCCTGCACAAAACACATTGTTATTTGTACAAATGGTACAAAGTCGTATACAACAAGGAAAAAGAATCAACTCTTTCATTAATTGTGAGAAATTGCATTAGTAGCAACATGAGTATGTTTCATTCCAGATATCTAGGCAAGCACAAAATGAGAGGAACAAATGAGAAACGAGATACACCACCATTACTTCTTCTTCCCTGCTTTGCCCTCTTTTCTTCTAACAATCTCATCAGCGTACCTCACACCCTTTCCTTTATATGGCTCCGGAGGTCTCCATTTTCTAACATTAGCGGCAAATTGACCAATGGCGCTTTTGTCATATCCACTCACGACGATACCGATGTTTTCTTCCACCTTCACTTGAATGCCTTGGGGGATTGCCATCCTGACTGGATGGGAAAAGCCAAGATATAACACCAAGTCCTTTCCCTCTAAATTTGCACGATATCCAACACCAACTAGTTGAAGTCTCTTTTCAAAACCCTTTGATACTCCCACCACCAGGTTGTCAGTAAGAGTCCTAGCAATTTCATTTAGGTAGAGTCGCAATTTAAGTGTCATTACATCATGCTTACAAGACTTTCCAAGCCTAACTTCCTTCATATAGCTAGCTCATGTGAAATTTGAAGATGGAGAGAGAAACATGAGTCAAAGAAGAAAATGCATGAATAATAATAAAAAAATAAAAACCACATGAAGTCTGCTTTGGTAATTGGAATTGGGGGTTGGAGGATATTATAGTAGGCTCAAGCCTCTTTCCTCTAATACACAAAACCGAAAGAAAGCCCCGTAAAAGTAGGCAATTTTTTTGCATCACAACCTCTTTCCTCTAATACACAAAACCGAAAGAAAGCCCCGTAAAAGTAGGCAATTTTTTTGCATCACAACTTCTATTTCTTTAACTTTTAATGCACTAAATTTCTAGCACATCAAGAATCATTTACAAAGAGCGCCATGGATATCAGATGGGGCCCTCCTATGCATCCATGTATATGATCCACATCATTTTACACACTTAGTGCTGATAAATTTGCTGCAGCTATTGCTACTAAATCTTCCTCCTTATATCCTAATGCCAAATCATGTACCTATTTGAAAGGAAAAAAAAAGGATCCAACAAAGTAACTTTGTCCATTTCAAATTCGATACTAAATTTTGCATGTCACTCTTGTAGGATACAGCCATTGGATATGTTTCCCTAGCTGGTAATGATCAACACACACCATGTGCCCCTTACCAATGTCATTAAGGAACCACCTTATACATTGAAGAATCCATATTTCACAAAAAGCAAAGGAAATTATGCAGACAAAGGAGCATTCTAGCAAGCCCAAAATTAATTTTTTAAAAAATTTAATAAAATACAATTGAAAAGAAAAGAGAGAGGGGGTTTCTTTAGAATTTCAAATTTGAGGTTAAATAATATGCTGACATCTATAATAAGTTGATCATCAAAATGGAATTTTTTATAAAGAATGAATGAACTGACAGCAGAAAATGCATCTGAATCTCCGGCAGGAATGATTGAGGACCCAAAAATAGAGTAAATTTTTTTAAACAAATTAGTGATCTTAGCTATCCAAGCAGTCAATCAAAATATATTGACCCAAAACCCAACTGAAATTCAGAATAGCACCAATGGTGCTTGATGAAATGTATCAAATTAATTCTTTTCAAGGAATGGATCTGCTTATATATGGAATTCAAAAAAAAAAAAAAAAAAAACAGGAGTTAATCATTTGAATAAGAGGTAGATGCCTAACGAGCAAGAATAGAGGACAAAAAAGGATTAAGGAACATGGTCAGTGGACTTAGGTGAATCATTGGTTGCTTCTTTTTTTAGTATGTGATACTAAATGATGATTTTCAGATCATATGATCAAAAATCAGAAGGCATTCTGGACACTTGTTCATAACCTTTGACAGTAAAGATAAGACAATCCATGAGCAATTATCATTTCCATAAGAAGATAACATCGAATTTTTTATCATAGATTGCTAATTCTTGGTGTGGTAAATGTGCATACATAATCTTGATTCCCAATATCATTTACAGTCCTTCAGTAAAGTCCATACAAGGGTATTTAGAGAACTATGAAGAACTAAACAATGCATAGGTAATTACCAAGATAGACTTTAGACAAATAACATATCAAGAACGAACTAAAATAAAAACTTTTAGAGAAAGAGAGGAAAAACAAAAAGGGAGGAACAATTTACCTGAAAAGCCCATGCATTTGGTTGGCTCTCCTAGTCTCCACTGCCTTTCTGACCCTCAGTAATCCGGATTCCTCCTTATCAAGCTTTACTTCTGGTGGATAAGTCAATGCAAGTTCTCCCAAAGGACCCTTTACCTTCAAGTCCTGACCCTCCAATGTAATTGTCACACTGGATGGCACTCGTATAGGCTGCTTCCCTATTCTTGACTCCTTACACTCTACAGTCTTCCTCACTAAACCAACACGAGTTACAGAAATGCTAGAAACACAGATCCCATTTTTTTCTCCCAAAAATGCAGACCTCAAATTGCTGAAACACCAGAAGGAAATAATCACATCAAATAAGAAAAATAACAAACATCAAAGCCACATATCCGGTTTTATGACTAAAGTGAAACTAACAAACCTTATATTATTTTTTAAAAAAAAATTACAGCGCCATATTTTCGTATTGTAATTTAAATAAGACTGGTCATTATAAGTCTATAACTTAATGGACGCCAAGAAGCTGAGATCAGGAAAACCACTTCCCAAACAAATTAAAAGCTAAGAACAAATGAAGAGTGATTGGCAATTAGGGATATTCAGGAGACAAGTTATGCACAATTTCGATACTTGACTAGTTTCAAGTTTAAATACACAATAGAATTTTCCCCTTTGCATTGCGAAAAAGGGGAAAAAAGTCCCACCATTGGCCTAAACAAATCCTAGAGCACCATAGCTGCACAACATAGTAACATTCCTCTCCATAAATGGAGTGAAAATAGACAAACCCATTTTAAGGCACAGTTTCATTAACAATTTGAAAGTGATGATATACTCTTAAATTCAAGACCAAACAACATTAAAACAAGGGCAATGAGCTAAATTTGTAAAAAGCAAGGAAAACCCATCTTCCAACACCTAACAATATTTGAGCCTAAATACCTAAAAATGACCATCCAGAAGCAGAACATATCAGATAACTTGAAGGCTCGATGCATAAAACATAAAAGAAAAACATGCTTGGGAAGTGGGAACAAACCTGGGTTGGAAAGATATAATTGAAGAAGCCATTTCTTAGACAATGTCTTTAGCATCGGCTTTGGTGAACCGAAGAAAATAGAGGGGCCTATCCGAAACGATTGTTGGTTGCTACTCTCTGTTTTTTCAACTGTTATTGTCTCGATTGTGTCGGTCAGCTGCTCATGGTATAATGACCCTATTACCCTTCTTGAAAGAATGAATTTGGGCTTGGGCATGACCCAGTTACAACTTAGATAATGGGCCCTTTGTAATGGATTCTTATTTAACAAAATTTTTAAATTCAATATAAAGTGTTAAATAATTGCCAAATTTTTATTTAATAATTAATTTATTTATAATACCAAATTACTTACTGTTTCTGGATAATTATTATCTAATATATATATATATATTATATTACAATATATATAGTTACTAGATAAGATTCGTTGATGTGAATGTTTACATAAATAATTTTTTTTATACATAAAAAAATTGTTAAAATTTCTCTTTATAATGATATATATGAATTTTTTTAATTTTATATTTTTTATCAAAAAATATATTTTAAAATTTATTTGATTATCCAAAACTTTTAAAATTTAAATGAAAAACTAATTTAGATTTAAAATAATTAAAATAATAAAACTATTATTTTTTATTTTTGTAATATTTTATTTAAATAAGTAAAATTAATTCTTATTTTTTATTTATGGATTAAATAAATGTATTTAAAAATTTATTGGTTATCCAAATCTTTTTAAGATATATTTATTTGAAAATTTTTAATTTTCCAAAGTTTTTCTCTTTACTAAAAAAAATCATCTTTATTTGTCAAACACACCTTTAAATATATCTTTTTATTTTTAAAAATTAAATTTTTAATAATTAATTATACATATAGGTTTGGACATGGGATTAGTCATAAATGGCCGAATAGTAAGTGAAAAGGTACTTGATCTGTAATTAGTGCTATATTTTGAAATGCTTATATTTTTGTTACCCTTACAATTAAATTTATAGTATTAATAATTGTAAAGTTTGCTTTTGAAATATAAAAAACTTCACATATCATTTTCAATTAGGATAATGATATATATTTTTATTTTTTAAAATTAATTTTTTACATATATCTCAAATTTTATAAATATTAAATATAATTTTATATTAATAAATTTCATGAATATATTTTATTATTTAAAATTATCAAATTTAATCTTTTAGTAATTTATAAATGATTGTTTAATATCATTCATTAACATCAATTTGATTTTTTTTTCATTGTTCTCTACTTTTGTGTTACATCATTTCATTTTTATATTCAAAAGTGTAAGTTACAAAAGATTTTTTTTTTTCGTTTTTATATATTTATTGTAAGCCCGCTGTTTTTAGCTTTGACTTTTTTTATAAATATATTATAATATATAAACTTACATAAACATATATATTTTTATATTTTATAGATAATGTCTACATATCTTTTTTTCTCTACTATTGACTTTTCATTCAATTAGTTAATATTTTCTTCTTTCAATTAACTTTCTTTTTTCATATATTACATGATGCAAAGTTACAAATTTTTTTTTTCTATTTTATAAGTATTGTATATAAGTTTTTTTTTTTCTCTTTATATTTGACTATTTACCCAATCAGATAATATTTTTTTCTTTTAATTCAACTTTCTTACGATGCAAAAACACTTTCACTAATAATCTACATAATTACATTGATTTGAATCTACTATTTATAAATATTGTTACAAATAACAATAACTAATTAGACTTTGAAATCATGTTTTACATATATAATATAATTAGCCCATTAATTATGATTTTGTATAAAAATTTATAATCAGTTATACTTTTTCTTCTTCTTCAAAGTCATAACATTCTTTTTATTTATAAAAAAAAAATTAGGATAAATTGAAATCCAACTTGATTTCATTCTTTTTTATTTTTCAAATCAAATCTCATTAGTAAGTATTTGATATTTTCTTAAACATAATTTAAGAAAAAAAATTTTAAAAATTAAGAAATGTTCATGAATTTGGTGGCATAAAGCTGTAAACATTTATAAATTTTATCTTATGATTCAAATCACCTATTCAATTTATATTTATTATTAAAATGTTAAAATTTTATAATATTAAATATATTTTAAATTTAAAATTAAATAATTTTTTAATATAATAATATTTTAAATTCATACTTAAAAAGTTATGAATAAAATCATAAATCGAACTCATAATTCAACTAATGAATAGGTCTACTTTTTAATAAAATTAAAAAATTATATTCAATTTCGATGCATTTGCCTTTTTTTTTAATTTCCTTTGATCGAATTTTGAAAAACATTCACTAATCAAGCATAAATATAAAATTGAAAATATGTATTTTGTTAATTTATTTTGATTAATTTAATTGAATTAAATTTATTCAACTAACTCTCTAATAAGATTTAATTGATACAAAATTATATATTTTTCATATGATAAATAATATTATCATACTTAAAGTGTATGAGATATTTGGCAAAAGAAAAATAATTGAAATTAAAAAAATAATTTGTGATTTTCGAAGTAACATTATAATTAACAATGATTTATAAAATGTTTTTCATTGTATTTTAACTATAAATTAATTTCAAGCATAAACAATTAGATATAAATGATTTTGCCTTTCTTTTAAATATTAAAAAATTGAATAACTAATAATTTTTTAAATATATTTTTTGATAAATAACATAAAATAAAAAATTAATGAAGATAAATTTGTTTACACACATAAATTATTTATGTTTACTTTATTAAATAAATAACAAATAACTAAATTAAATGATAAATAATTTTTAACTTGCTACATTACAAACTAAATCTTAAAAAAAAAAATCAATTACAATTAAATTCTGCTCTGCTGCTGAATTTTTAATTTAAAATTAATTTTAATAATATTATTGAATTAATATATTATTGAAAATCAATCATGACTTTTAATTAGAAGTCTTTAGAGAAAGATAAATAAAAACACTGCAATTTCCCTCAAGAAAAATATTTAGCTTTTCGATCTGATTGGATTCAAGAAAAACAAAACGAATCAAACTTCACTTTAAATAAGCATCAACAGCTTTTTCTTTTTTGTTTTTTTCATCGTCTTTTTATACTGAAAAGGAGTGTTAGCCAATTAAAACCATACCACACCTGACACGTCGTAGACCTGTCGAACTAAAGTTGGCCATTAGCTTTGCCTAGCTGAAAAAGGGTTATTTTATTCTTCATTGCTCTAATTAATGATAATATATAAAATTGATAGTTTAAAATATAATATAATAATATGGTATAAAAATAAATAAATAATAAAAAATGATATAATTTTAAATTTTAATAAAAATAATATATCTGAGTTTAATAAAATTAAAAAATTATATATTTATATTCATATTAATTATGATATGATTTTTTTTATAAAAATAATATAAATAAATTATCAAATCTAATAAAAAATATACTTTAATAATTAAATTATACACATCCAATTTATAGAAGTATTCTCACATTAATTAGTACAGAGGAGCACAAACTTTATTTTTTCTATATTGATTAAAAATATTTGTTAGCAAATTAAATTGATAAATTAATTTATTGGTTTTGATATAAGTGATTTTTTATTCGATTTGTATCGATGATTTTTTTGTTAGAATAATTTTGAATGCACAATTTTATCAGTGTAAGATGTATTTTGTCTTGAGTGGGAAGCAAATAATTTATTTATCCAAATTTTATAAATAAAAAAGTATAAAGATATTACTTTTAATAATAATCTTGATAATTTTTAAGAATTTATTAGTAAAATTATTTTTCAAAAACTCATCTTTCAAATTTTTGCTATTTTAATTTATAGATTGGATTAGGAAAAATTATTAAGTTATCCTAATTGGGAGAAATTATTACATAACTTTTCTTATTAATAGTTTTTAAAATAGGAAATTAATCTCAACAATAAAATTTTTACGTTTCACAAATAATATTAAATAAAATAACACATATTTTAAAAATATATTAAAAAATTAATTAAAAATAAAATATATGATAATTGCATAAAAAATAAACTCTTTCAACAAAAAATTTTTATTAGAATCCAAGAGTGTGTATCACACAACCTTTTGCACGTGGAAACGAACCTTTTGTCGGTAAAAAATAATGCTTTGACAAATCTAAGATCGTTCATTATTATCAGTCCATGCAAGTCGTGCCAATATAATCACGAGCCACCTACCCCTTACAAAGAAATACGTCGCTTCTCTCTTCATTTTTTTTTTTGCACCCTAAAAACATGGGCATTTTTTTTTTGGTAAACCATGACCAAATTTCTTTCAAATTTATCCTTGAATTAGTATTTTTTACAGTAAAAAAAAAAAAGTTGCAATCAAATTTTCTCCATTGAAAAGATCAAAAGCCTGAAAAACTTTATTTCTGGGTCCCTTGACTGACTGACTTTTCACTCTCTGGTCTTCCCCACAAATCCACTGTTAGTGTTTTGGACATGGTGTCCACAAATTCCACGTCCAATCACTGTTTTTTTTCTTTTCGTTTGAATTTATCCCAAATTCCACATTACTGTTTCTTGGCTTCTTGCAGCCATTGAGTTTTAGTACTACTATCGTTTTTTCCATATGGTAGTTGGCATAGTCTTAAGTCAGCTTTAATACATTTCCTGAGTTCCTGTCCTAACTCCTAAGTTTTTCTTACTAGGTCTCGAATTTGATTTGTAGGTTGTGTTTCTGGTTATTTTACAATCTGGGTATTTAGAAAAATGCATGCTTGATATACTTTTAGCAAGTTTCTTCAACCCCAGAAGGTCTTGACTTCAGACAAAGGCTAACTCTTTAAATTAAAAAAAAAAAAATTCCTTTTTTATTCTGGATTTGTTGGTTTTGATAGCGTTCCAAATGAGACGTCTTGGGTTTGTTTCATTTTTCGTTTTGATAATATGGGTGTCCCAGAGTTGTTTTGTGGGTTGTCAGAAGCCTGCCGTTGTAAACATTGCTGCAATTTTCACTTTTGATTCTGTTATTGGTAGAGCTGCAAAGCCAGCCATGGAAGCTGCAATCTCTGATATCAATGCTACTCCCAGAATTCTTAATGGAACTCATCTTAATTTGTCCATGTCGGATGCTTATTGTAATGTCTTCTTGGGTTCTACAGAAGGTAACTACAACTCTGTTATTTTGCTTTTTCCCTGCTACTTAGTCTGTTAAAATACATGGTTGGAATTAGCAGTTCTTATGGCTTTTGACAATTTTAATGAATATGTATTTAGTGATGGGCATAGTTATGAACTTAATTCAATTTATTGTGGATCTTTCTCCTTCTGCCTTCTGTTCTCGGTTCACTTGAATTTATATAGGGTCAATCAATAACTTAAAGCTCTTTTCAACTCTAATCATTTATTTGATGATTAATAACTATTCTTACTGTGATCTCTACTTGTTTTGTTTCTAGATTTCCTTTAATTAATCTTCTAACTTGACCGGCATAATAATGATTTTATATGATAATGAAGTTTCTGTGCATTTTAATCCATCAATGATTTCACAAAGATGCCAAATCTCCTCATGTCTTCTTTGTTTACGGTTGATCTTATATTTTCACTGTGGTATGATTGCCATATCAGGCCAAAGTCCTTTCAGGCATGATATTCCTTGAAAATTTATTGCAAAGAATCTTAAACCAAGATAGAAGTTCTTCTAAAACAGATTGAACCTTTTCTTTTATGTCAGCTTTTCAAGTAATTGAAAAAGAGGCGGTGGCTATTATTGGTCCACAGTCATCTTCGATTGCTCATATGATTTCTGGAATAGCCAATGCTCTTCGAGTTCCACTTGTTTCGTATGCTGCCACTGATCCAACTCTTTCTGCTCTCCAATTCCCATTCTTTCTACGAACTGTGCAAAGCGATTTCAACCAAATGGTTGCTATGGCTGACTTAGTTGATTTTTATGGGTGGAAAGAGGTTATTGCCATCTATGTAGATGATGATTATGGGAGGAATGGGATATCTGCCCTAAATGATGAACTTAATAGGAGACAGACAAAAGCTTTCTATAAATTCCCTTTGCCTGTACATTTTACTCAAAGTCACATCATATCCTTGCTCAATCATTCTAAATTGCTAGGTCCTCGTGTGTATGTTGTTCATGTTAATCCTGACCCCCAATTAAGAATTTTTGCCACTGCTGAAAAGCTTCAGATGATGACCAGTAACTATGTGTGGCTTGCAACGGATTGGCTTTCTGCTACCATAGATTCATTCTCTCCCATGAATCAAACTGCTCTCCAAGTGCTTCAAGGGGTAGTTGGACTCCGGCAACACATTCCAGAGTCCAACAAGAAGAAAGACTTTGTGTCTCGATGGAGAAAAATGCAGCAGAAAGGGTTGGCAAAATCAGAGTTGAATACCTATGGGCTTTGTGCTTATGACACAGTTTGGACAGTTGCACATGCAATTGACAAGTTCATAAATGATGGCAACAATCTTACATTTTCATCCAGTAATAAGTTAAATGATACAAGAACAGCCAAAATGCATTTGGAGGAGCTTAAAGTTTTTGATGGTGGTGATTCACTGCTCAAGGATTTATTACACACAAACTTCTCTGGTTTAACCGGTCAAGTTCATTTTAGTTCAGATCGGAACATTGTGACCTCAGGTTATGATGTCATTAATATTCACAAGATGGCTGTTCAAATAGTTGGTTACTGGTCTAGTATTTTTCATCTCTCAGTTTCTCCTCCGGAAACCCTCCAAGGGACACAAAAGAGCTATTCTGAGATAGACCAGAAGCTTCACAGTATTACTTGGCCTGGTGGAAAGACAGAAAGGCCTCGTGGCTGGGTGATTGCAGATGATGAACGGCCATTGAGAATTGGAGTGCCCTATAGAGCCAGTTTCATTGATTTTGTTACAGAACAGCATGATAACCATAAAATCGCGGGATACTGTATTGATGTGTTCACTGAAGCACTGAAATTCATCGCATATAATGTTCCTTACAAATTTGAGCTTTTCGGGGATGGACAGTCCAATCCTATTTATGGTCAGCTTGTGAACATGATTGCAGATGATGTAAGTATGACAGTTTGCCTTTTATAGTTGGTAAGGATTAACATAAATTTTAAATTTGAGCAAGGATTTTGAGGAGATGATGGTTCCACCTATAGGGTTAGGAAACTTTCTTAATAATTGTTCAATATTAACTTACCTAACACCTTCGCACCAAAATATGTCATAAATTGATTGGGGCAAATATATCCTTTTTTTTTTGTACATATATTTGCCTGTGGTAGATGTTACTTTCATGGCAATAGTTGAGGCACTTCTAATGAGTTGCATGGTTAAACCTTCATCCAATAAGCAATAAATAGCATGTTGCAACTTAAATCAAAGTCTTGCATCATGGAGAGGAATGTTTATTTATAGATAGAGCTTGTACATCTTGATTGTTTTTAAAATTATTGTACCAGGTGTTTGATGCAGCTGTTGGGGACATTGCAATTGTGAAAAACCGTACAAAGATTGTGGATTTTTCTCAGCCTTATACAACTACTGGTCTCGTCATAGTAGCTCCAATCCGCAATTCAAAATCAAGTGCTTGGGTATTTCTAAAACCATTTACATTAGACATGTGGTGCATGACTGCAGCTGCTTTTTTGATAATTGCAGTTGTTATTTGGATTCTGGAGCATCGAGTCAATGATGCTTTTCGTGGTCCTCCTAGGAAGCAACTTGTAACAATGTTTATGTAAGTTATTGCTATATCTCAGAGAAGTTCTAGTTAATATTTTCTATCATTTTTTTTGTGATATTATAAATGTGGTTCTTTTCCTCCTATTTTCAAAAAGATGGCTTTTTTTTTTTTTTGCACTCGTTGAGCCCATACATTCCTACCTCTAATATCATTCATTCATTTACTATTGCAGGTTCAGCTTCTCAACACTGTTTAAGACAAACCGTAAGGAAACTTTGGCTCCCTAACTTCTTTTATTTGAGAATTTTTTCACTGAAGATAAGTATTAACCATTAGCAGATATGATGTTAGCCTTAGGCTACTTTTGATATCAACAATAACTGATTTTGTTCATCAAAGTCTGTATACGTGGCCACTTCAGTTCTTATGAAATTTTACAAATAATGCCAACCTCGCAGTTCCAATTCAAACTGAGCTGCACTATCTTTATCTAGATATTAACATAACTCAGTAACTCTACTTGCCTTTCCTATGCCATTATTGTTTTTTCTTTTTCTTTTCATGGGAGGGGGAGTGTTGGGGGTGGTCTTGACTGCCTCCAGATTTTTAAATATTAGAAAAATGGCTAAGTAGCACATTTAACTGTGAAGCTCTTCTTCTTGGGATGATAAAATTTCTTGCTTTGCCAAAAAAAAAGAAAAACCATATGAGCCTTTTGGTTCTATCATGCTTGATTGTCTACATTGTGCAGCCCAATAAGGATTAGTGATAAGGCTAATTGGTTTGATCCAGCAGTAAGAATCCTCAAATTCACATCAGCTTTCTGCTTTTTCAATAAAATATTGTCTCATTCTGTTTCTTTTAAAGCAAAATATGGCTTTACTGTTTCTACTCTTATCAGTTATCATTTTGTCGTCTCAAGTTACAGAAAGTTTTAGAATCCATACTGATCTTAAACTTGACAATATTTCATTTTAACAATACAGAGGAAGTAACTGTAAGCACACTTGGGCGAGTGGTAATGGTGGTATGGCTTTTCTTATTGATGGTGATAACATCTAGTTATACAGCAAACTTGACTTCAATCCTTACAGTTCAGCAACTCTCATCTCCCATTACTGGAATTGACAGCTTGATTTCTAACACTTGGCCTATTGGTTACCAAGTTGGTTCATTTGCATATGGTTATCTATCTGAGAATCTTAACATCCATCGGTCAAGGCTTGTTGCACTACACTCTCCAGAAGAGTATGAAAGTGCTCTACGACTAGGGCCAGCTAATGGAGGTGTGGCAGCTATTGTTGATGAGCTTCCTTATGTGGAATTATTTCTGTCAAAGCGAACTGATTTTGGGATTATTGGCCAACCATTTACAAAGAGTGGCTGGGGATTTGTAAGTACTTTCCTCTACATGAAAATGCATTCATAATTTCATACACGTCTTGTTGGAATGCTGGCATTTCATGTCTAGATTTCTGCATATTCAGTTAACTGTAAAATGTAAATAAAAATACTATCATAAACCAATTCATAATGTCTATGATATGTCACTTGTATGAAAAGTCTCTCATAGATTGTGTTCACTACATCATATCAGGCTTTTAAGAGAGGTTCTGCGCTTGCTGTTGACATGTCTACTGCAATCTTGAAACTTTCTGAAAATGGAAAGCTTCAGGATATACATGACAACTGGTTTTGTAAGATGGGTTGTCCTGGAGAGAGGAAAAGAAACTCCGAGCCTAACCAACTCCACTTAGTGAGCTTCTGGGGCCTATATCTTTTATGTGGTTCCATCACTCTTGGTGCACTTCTAGTCTTTATTCTTCGAACAGTTCGCCAATTTGTCCGGTACAGACGAAGGCAAATGAAACTTTCTTCCCCTTCATCCTCGGTTCAAACTACTACTCGTTGCTCTCAGGTCATATATAACTTTTTTGACTTCATTGATGAAAAAGAGGAAGCTATCAAGAAAATGTTTATGCAGTGTGAGATTAATCCGGTTCCAGAAACTCCAATAAGCACAGCAACATGAAATTTTTGTTTTGGTAGATTTGGAGGGATATATTAGCCTTTAGTGCTTAACGCAGAAACCTAGTCTGTACATGAATCAACTCAGACTGCCTATTTAGGATTTGTGATGCTTGTAAATATCACTGCTCGTGATATATAGAAAATTCCATAATGGCGATTATGATTTTCCTTATGTATACAAATGACATTAGTTTTGCAGTAATCCTATCTAATTATGGCTCATATGCTTGTCATTCTAGGTTCTTTAGCTGTTATTAGGTATTCAGAACCAGATATTACTAAAACAGAATCTTTTAGATATAGATGGATATACCATATGCTGCATTAAGTTTGACTGGTGCAAATCATCTGTGGGGTTGCTGGTGCTTCTAAATGAACTGCTGTTCACAAAATTTTCAGGGAATGCTCTATCCAAAGTCACAAGGTCCCAACTGCAGATAATTGATATCCATATCTTCATTGGTGCTAATAGGTGCAAATTTGATGTCTAACTTGATTGGGATTTTGAAATTCGAATGGCTGTTCACCATAATTTCCAGCATTTTGATCACATGGTAGAGATTAGATCTTTTGAAGCATTTTAATACAGTATATGCAGAGAAACCCTGTTAAAGCAGGCTGATTTGAATATCAGATATATATTTTTTCCACTGTTTCTTTGAATGACAATCGGATTTTTGAGTTGAGGAGCTTGATCCATTTTGCAAAAAGTAAAAAAGAATCATATTCCATAGAGAAACGCCGAATGGACGGCCACAAAATTTGAGAATGGCAATGCTGTTATATTGGCATTGGCACCTGGCAAAGGCCACACAATTGGGATAGGCATCCATTCCCTGCTGAATTCTGCGGATCAGTACCATAACAATGCAATGCAAACGATAACATTCAAATTCCAATGTTGCAAATATTTATATATATATATATATATAATTATATTAATCTGACCTTTATATCTAGCCCCAATAAACCAAGCTATAATATCCCTCACCAAAATATTTGGCTTTTTAAACAAAATGATGTTAGACTTTTACTTTTAATAATCGGATTTAATTTCTTATTATCTCAAGCATAAAAAAAAAAATTTATAGTTTCCCACTTAAAAAAATAAAAAAAAACTTTTGCATTTAGCCTATGACCATTATTATTATAGGCAAATTGAGTTTAATTCTCACTAAATTGATTTTTTTGATAGAATATATTAAAAGGTATTAATCAGGAGCAATTAAACTTAATGCATTCAATTTAACAATTGGCTCAGTCATCATAATTTTAAAAAGTTTTTATCCTTTATTAATAACCCTTCTATATATTAAATCCTATTGATTTCTACTAGCATTTTCACAATAAAATTCGATTAAATGATGCCTACAGGCATTGATTAAGGAAAATTAAAATATTATTTAAATAAAGTTAATTTTACATTTTTTCTTTAAATATCACCTAAACAAGTTTCACTGATTAACATTTTTTTTACACAAAATATTACTAAAAAAATCATAAGTTTTTTTTCTTATTTAATTTTAAGATATAGTAAACAATTTGCATAACAATGAGATAGTTTTTATAAAAAAAAATAAAAAAATCCCTATATTAGTAACAATTTTTACCATTGAATTTCTCAATCCACACCATAATTAATTTAATTATAAGGTTGAAATAAGCAACGCAAACAAATAAAGTTTAAACCTTAGACAAAAATCTAGCCATGAGACGAACCTATCAATCTTATCTTTCACGTCATCGATCGAACAAATAGCGACACTTTATTCACCTTTCACGTCAATCAATCAAACAAATAGCGACACTTTATTCACGTGGACGCCTGTTTTTCTTCTTATTTACAGTCATTATAATGCTGCTCTTTCCTTTCAATTTAGCTAAGGAATTTTATTCTTTACTTTATTCCACACTTTTTTTTCAACTTGTTCGTACGAAATATCTTTGGCTTAGTCATAACTTAAAATCACATTTAACGGCATTGCGGTTGAAGGACAATTCAACAAAAGTTTTTTGGGTCCATTTTTTTTATCTGTTAATAAGAAAATAATAAAACATGCATAAAATAGTGGTTATGGATGAATTATTATTATTATTATTATTTAAAACTTGAGAGTATCAAATATTAAATTATTTAAATAAGTAAATGTGTATGCATAAATTATTAAAATTAAAACTTCATATAATACATCTTATGTATTAGTGATCAATCACTTTGATTATTTTTAATTATTTAATGTCATTGTAATTAAATGATAAAATGTTTCTAAAATAAAAATAATTGAATTCATTAAGTAGTATTTAATTAATTTTTTAATATTTTTCTTTAAATATTTTATTTAAATAAATTATCAAACACATTGAAATTTTTAAATCATTAAAAATTTTCAATCATTCATCAAAATGACCCTATTTATATTTAATAAATATTTGTTATTTTTAGACTGTCAACTAGAATCCAGCCATAGTTCATAAATTTTCTAGCAAATAAGTCTCTAACAATATTAAATTTCCTGTCATAATTTAATTAATTAATACCACATACAAGAAAATAAATATAATTATTTATAAGTTTTTCTTATCGGAGTTTTTCTCTAAATTAATTAATAATAGGTTTATATTTTTTCTTTAATTAATAATTTTTTCTCTAAATTATGATAAGAAAAAAAATAGAAAACATATAAATAGTTATAGGTTTGCTAAGAATATTCTTAAAGCAATTTTATTAAAATACTATTTATAATAATATTTTACATTAAATGCATAATTGATAATTAATGTGATAAATTTAATGTATTAACAAATATTTTTTCTTAACCTAATAATTTTAAAAGAAAAAATTGAATATTAACTCAATTATTTCATGTAATCATTTTAAAATATGGTATTTAATAAGTTCAATATTCAACTCAATACTTATTTTATCTTGACCATAATTGTGATGTCTCAATCACATATCGAGATAATATGAAATTAAGCTATATGTAAATATTTCAAATTAAAATTATGAAACGTTTTTTGTGACATCAAATTATAAAATTTTTGAATCAAAGCGAATAATATTTCATAATATACATTTTTCATAAATAATAATATCATAATAAGATTTTAGTTGAATTTCAAATTATCCAATTAACATCACAAGAACTTCTTTTTTTTTTTAAATAACCTTAAAATAATATTTTTAGGAGTCTGAGTAATAAAATTCATAATTATGAAGTACCACAAAAAAGTTCAAAAAACTTCATAATTATGGGTATATGAATGTTAGATTAAAAGTCTCTCAATTTGGCCGGAATATTAGATTTGTTGATCCAAATAAGAAGGGAAAAAAAGAGGCGGCTCATACAATGAGACAGTACACCATTTTCAGATGGCAAAATGCTTGTACAAGTTGAAACACATGTTTCACACATGAATTAGACAGGGAAACGCCTAACAAAGCTAAAATAAAACGTCATTTGCACATGCATTTGTACAGATGGCATCATTAGAATTTAGAACTATTATCTTTAGTCCAACATGTGATCATAACGTTGACATAATTAATGAAAGGTTGAATATATTGAAGTGATGAGTTGAATTTATAAGTGATGTCAAAATTAAATTGAATTCATCAATTAAATCGATTACGTTACAATTAATTATCAAATTGAACACACATCAAATTAGTCAATATTTAATTAAATTGAGTTGGACCAATAAAGTTTAATGAATTTGATTAATTTATATTATTTAAATTATTAATTATTCTTTAAAATGTTTTATAAGTGATAGAATTTAAACCTTTATCATTTTAGAGTTCCATTAATGTACTTAACTATTAAGTCAAATGTATATATGTAAGAAAAAAATTACACTATGATAAATATATGAGATTATGGTATAGTAATAAAATACCAAAAAAAAAAAAGCATAAGGATCATGGAAGAGGAGGTGAGGTTTCAAGTACAAAATAAACTTAAGACTCTAGCTATACATGGACCCTCCCTGCATTGTAAATTTGTGGCTTGCCAAGGGAAAATTATAGTAATTTGATGTCTAATGTTATATAATAAAGCCATACAAATAGTACTAGTTAATTATGAATTACGTTAAAAGAGATAATTATTTAAATAAAACTTAATAAGTGTATCTAAAAAATTTTTTGTTAATTATTGTTCCAAAGATATTTTTTAAAGCTAATTAACGTATTATTTATAATAATATTTTTTGTATTGAATGAAGTGGTTGATAATTAATGTGATAATTTCATTACATTCTAAAAAGATTTTTTTAATATGATAATCTTGAAAATATCTTTTAGCAAATTCTTAAGTTTTGCTTGCATCCTTTGATATTGATATTTTGTACTGAATGTGTTTGGTGGTAATTGATGTGACAGTTTGAATGCACTGTTTGCTCCATCGATTTTTCAATGTTAGATTGTTTTAAAGAATGTTATAAAATGAAATTAAAATAGTGTTTGATAAATTTAATATAAAAGTGTAGTAAAATGTTACAAAATATATTTGACAATATTTTTTTATATTTTTAATAAATAAAAAAAATAAATCAAATTTATTAAATTAAATCATGAGTTTTTAAATATAAAATAATTTAAATAAAGAGATGTTTTTATTAATTATAATAAAAACAAATGAAATAAATACAATGAAAAAATAATATCAAATAATATAATATTATTTATCATTTTATGAATTATTGAAGACTAAAGTAAAAATACAAACAGTAAATTAAAACAGTAAAATTGAAGCAGTAGAAGAATCAAATTAAAACTTTAAAGTTTTCGGTAGCGAAAAATCTTAATTTTAAAAGAGGGTTTTTAAATTTATTTAATTTCCAAGTAGCAAATTGCAAATAATAAAAAATGGGGTGGGGGGGGGGGTATGGTCTATTTGATCACAAGAAAACAAATAAATAATTTGTTGGTTTGTATGTGTTTGAAGAGATCCCCCCAGGTGAAACCAAATTCGTTTTGTGATAATCAAACAGTGATGTTTAAATTACATTGAATAATTTGTATATTTATATCATATAAATATTAAAATTTATATATTTATATCATATTTTATATAAAAATTATATTTTATAATTAATTGTAAATAATTTTATTTTTATTAAATTTATAAATAAATGTTATTATAATTTTAAATTATATTATTTTTATATTTTATTTTTGTATCATATTTTAATATTATATTTTAAATTATTATACCTAATTTAAATTATTGTGAGCCATCAAATTTATTTATTTAGCTCTCACAAGCAAGCAAAGAATCCAATACCCAAACTTTTTGCCTTTTGCAAAAAAAAAAAATAAAAAAATCTCATTTTTTTCAGTAAAATAATTTTTAAATTTATGGTCATTCAACCCAATCACAAGAACAATTTCAAAACCATGTTTCAGACACTTAATAGTTTGGAACACCAGGTTCCATCAAAATAATCACAATCATTTTATTTTCCTTTTTTAAAAAAGATATTTTCCCTAAATATATTGTTCACTCAATTGGTTTCAAGGCCGCAGTGACAGAGTAATGCATGTATCATATATGGATAGAATAATTTTTGATTGCTTCATTAGATGTTTTTGCCTTCACAAAATTGTGCCTTTCAAAATTGGTTTTGGTCGGTGGATTAGATTTTAAAAATTATAAAATACAATGGTCCAAAGTGAATTCAATAAGTTAAAAAAAATTTTTAATTATTTTTTGATAAAAAATAATTTTTTAATCTATAATTTAATTCAATTAATTTATTCAAATATTTTAAAATTGACATCCAAATTTAAATTTAAATTCTAATTTATACCCTCCTTTTGTTTTAAAATCATCATCTCCTACGTAAAAAAATTTACTTTTAAAAACCAATTATTTCTATTTTCCATACCTGAAAACACAAAGCGACAAAAAAAAAAGCTTGTTTGTCAACAAATCTATCAAGCACATGATGATCTGATGAGGATTACAGCCACCATTACAGGATATATGCTAAAAGCTTGACGTGAGCCAGTGATGTTAACAAATATTCTGTCTCATACTCATTTACATTTGGTAAAGAAATTAACCAAAAACTCACTGTAGTTAAATAGGTAGTACAAAAAGGTTGGGCTAAATAAAGAAAAAAAAAAAAGACTTGGAATTTGTAAGAGCCAGGGAAAGAGACATTATTTAATAAAAAGAGGCAGGGAATCATTCTTTACTTGAAGCCTGCAACACTGTTTTGAAGCCGTGAACGGTCAAGTTGTTTTTGAACTCAATTATATATTTTTTTACAGCCAGCCTTTAAGAACACTTTCGTCAAGGTGATGCAACCAGCAATATCTCCTTCCCCTTTTTTATATTGTTTTTCCTTGCTCATTGGCTTTGCATGTGGCGGTTTTCCCTGACAGTTTGAACACTTGTATATTATTAAATTCTACCACTATTTTCTGTTTCATCTTTCACAATACAAACCCAATATAAAATTATGTTGAACCCAAGTTTTTTGTTGAACATACCTTGGTTTTATTAATCTTTATGGCTATCTAACTAACCAGGGCATGTGCGTTTTGGACCCTGTAAGTGTTATGAAGCATGGGTTTTTAGATCATTACTGTTGGAATTTTTTTGTTTGTCATTTTGGAGTCTAAATCTTACTGCTGTTCTTTTCATCTTTTTTTTTTTTTATTGACAATTTTAATAAAACCCCATGCTGGTTTCGTCCTCAGAATTGCTTGGATTTCTTCTTGATTCCTGCTTTTCATGTTTTTGCTTACGTTTGTTGGCAGGTGGTGCTTGGTATCTTGAATTCATGATAATTTGAGGCAGAAAATAGTTGGTCTGGTTTCAAAGGCAAGTTTTTGTTTTGGAAGACATGGCGGAGGTCCTGTTGATTTCAAGATTCATGACAAGAACTTTGATTTTGTTGAGTCTTTGGTTCATGTGGGTCCCATTGGGAGTTGTTTGCAGTACTGGAAGTACATCAGCTTCCTCAAATTCTTCTTCATCATCATCTTCTATGAAGCCAAAAGTTTTAAATATTGGAGCTCTGTTCACGTTGAATTCAGTTATCGGGAGAGCAGCAAAGCCTGCAATTCAAGCTGCTATTGACGATGTCAACTCTGATCCAAACATTCTTAATGGGATAGAATTGAAACTCATTATGCACGACACAAATTGCAGTGGATTTGTTGGAACCATGGAAGGTATTTTCTTGTACCCTGTAATTTAAATTGATCTTCAACTACTTTTTCGTTTGTTCACATTGCTGGATTGAATGCATCTTATAAGGAATTAAACTGAACTGTTTTTAGACAGAAGTCAGTAACTTCTCAGAGGGGAAGTGGTGATAATGAAATCAGTAGCTCTTTCTTTGTGTTGCTTATCTTTCCGCTAGTCCTTTTGCCATTTAATGGTATATATAACATTGGATTGCCATTTAATCGCAAGCAATGCCGTGATTAGAAGGGCAAGGCATTTGGTTGTATGTGCCTTATTTGATGTCAATTTACAGCATTAACTTCAGTGTCATTGCTATTGTTTCTCAAGTGTTATAGTTGTTATGGCGTAAACCAGACTATGCTTGCCCTAGATCTCTAATAATCTGCATTAATAGCTTACATACAAATCAGGTTGTGTGCTCCGGTGTTGACCTCAGGAGATATGTATAATGTAATTTCTTGATAGAATGAGTGCTGGGTACGAGTACCTTTTTGTCTGTTGTTTATTTTATTCAATTGATCTCCTGCTCCAGTTCTCTAATCTATGTACTTATGTTTATATAACAATGTTACATTATTTATGTTGCAATCTGCAGTTACATTTTGTGCCTCCAAAAATGTCTGATAAGTTGCAGCCATTTTAATTTAGAAATCTATTAGGTGGCACTGCAATTTTTTTAAAAAAAATTTAAATTGATAAATTAACTGATTACATCTGAAACTAGTTCCCCTGGGATAGTGCCACAACAGGAACAAAAATTATTTAACTCACAATCTAGATGAGCTAGCGACCTGCCAACTCATTTGCTTTCCTTTTTTACTTGGGAAAAGCACAATGCACTGCTGCCTAATACCTAGTATAATTTGCATTGTTTCATATGCAAGTGTCCTGCAAAATAGAGTGGCTGAAGAATACTAGAATCAGCTAGGATTAGATGTATATTACTTCCACTATCCTTCCTTTTTATCTCAGAACAGTGGAAACACAAAACTTTGATCTTTTGTCCTTGTTTGTGTAGCTTTGCAGCTGATGGAAAGTGATATTGTTGTCGCAATTGGTCCACAATCTTCTGGAGTAGCTCATGTCATCTCCCATGTTGTTAATGAGCTTCATGTCCCTCTTCTCTCATTTGGAGCTACAGATCCCACTCTTTCTTCCCTGCAGTACCCATATTTCCTCCGTACTACACACAGTGACTACTTCCAGATGTATGCGATTGCTGACATAGTAGACTATTATGGCTGGAGGGAGGTCATAGCAATATTTGTGGATGATGATTATGGAAGAAGTGGGATTTCTGTTTTGGGTGATGCCCTGGCAAAGAAACGTGCCAAGATTTCTTATAAGGCCGCATTCAGCCCTGGAGACCCCAAAAGTAAAATCAATGACTTGCTAGACGAGGTGAACCTGATGGAGTCACGAGTTTATGTAGTTCATGTTAATCCTGACACTGGTTTGAATATCTTTTCTGTTGCTAAGACTCTTAATATGATGAGTGGTGGCTATGTTTGGATTGCTACAGATTGGCTTCCTTCATACTTAGATTCAATGGAAGCAGTTGATCCTGACACAATGAATATCTTGCAAGGGGTTGTTGCTCTTCGTCATTACACCCCAGATACTAATCTCAAAAAGAGTTTTATGTCTAGGTGGAACAACCTAAAATACAAGGGGAGTACAGGTCCTGCAGGTTTCAATTCTTATGCACTTTATGCTTATGATTCTGTTTGGTTGGCTGCACATGCCCTTGACGTTTTTCTCAATGAAGGTGGAAGTTTATCTTTCTCTAGTGACCCAAATTTGCATGATGTGAAAGGCAGCATGCTGCACCTAGCATCACTTCGTGTGTTTGATGGAGGCCAACAACTCCTCCAGACTCTTCTTAGGATGAACTTCACTGGTCTGAGTGGTCAGATTCAATTTAGTCCGGAGAAAGATTTAGTTCATCCGGCATATGATATTCTTAATGTTGGTGGAACTGGGACCCATAGAATTGGTTATTGGTCAAATTATTCTCATCTCTCAATTGTTCCTCCAGAGAGCTTATATACAAAGCCTCCCAATATCTCTTCTGGAAGTCAACAGCTTTATGGTGCAATATGGCCTGGTGAAACTACTAAAATGCCGAGGGGATGGGTATTCCCTAACAATGGACAGCCACTGCGAATTGTTGTTCCCAACCGAGTAGGTTATAAAGAGTTTGTGTCGAAAGACAAGGGTCCTCAGGGTGTAAGAGGATACTGCATTGATGTCTTTGAAGCTGCAATAAACTTGCTCCCGTATGCTGTTCCTCATACATATTTTTTATTTGGAGATGGTAAAAGAAATCCTAGCTATAACGAACTTGTTAACCAGGTTGCCCAAAATGTGAGTATCATCTTTAGTTTTGTTTTTATTGTTTAACTGGTGTAACTTAACTGTTAGTGCATTATATGATTTTGTAGGGGATGGTTTGGGGATTTCGGTTCCCTGCTCAATATTGAGGTGCTAGTAGTTATACTAACTTGCTCTTTTCCTCTTCAGAAATATGATGCAGCTGTTGGAGATATTACAATTGTTACAAACAGGACAAGAATTGTAGATTTTACACAGCCTTTTATGGAATCTGGACTTGTTGTCGTTGCGCCAGTCAAAGAGGCAAAGTCAAATCCTTGGGCATTCCTCAAGCCATTTACTGGAGAAATGTGGCTTGTCACTGCTGCATTCTTTCTTTTTGTGGGAGCTGTAGTGTGGATTCTCGAGCACCGGATAAATCATGAATTTCGTGGTCCTCCTAGGCAACAGCTTATAACAATTTTGTGGTTAGTCTATTTGACTCATCGGTAGCCCTCTTTATTATAGATGGCTGCTATATCTAATTTGAAGATAATGGGTGCATTTGTCATCCCTTGACAGTTGACACATTAGATCTAACCTATAAAGTACAGTGTCATATTGCAAAAACCAAAATCCTATAGAGCATAATAAAGCTTAAATATTTATGAGTAAGCATTTTATCTTCATCATACGTAATGGTTCCATAGATGTTCGCTGAGGCTGCAGTCCTAGGCTCTGATTTGTAATGAATCTGCATGGTCCTTGTAATTAGAGATCCTTTCTATTAACTCACTTGACGAATATTATAGTAATTATATTGATAAATTTTTTTCCTAATTCCAGGTTTAGCTTTTCAACAATGTTTTTCTCTCACAGTAAGTCGATGTAGTTCCCTATGGCTTTTGTTTATGTTATTACATGTAATGCTTCAACAAATTCATGCTAGAAACTCATAAAGTCCTTCTTGCTTTGACTTTGATGCAGGAGAAAACACCGTGAGCACTTTGGGACGTTTGGTGTTGATCATATGGCTATTTGTAGTTCTGATTATCAATTCAAGCTACACTGCTAGTTTGACCTCAATACTAACTGTTCAGCAGCTGACATCAGGGATTCAAGGGATTGATACCTTGATCTCAAGTTCTGAACCTATTGGAATCCAAGACGGTTCATTTGCATTAAACTATTTGGTTGACGAGCTCAATATAGCAGAATCTAGGATAGTTAAGTTAAAAAATCCAGAAGCATATCTTAGAGCCCTTGAGCTTGGACCGAAAAAGGGTGGTGTAGCTGCCATTGTTGATGAGCTTCCTTACATTGAACTCTTCTTATCCAACACCAATTGTTTATACAGGACAGTGGGGCAAGAATTTACAAAAAGCGGATGGGGCTTTGTAAGTATCAACATTAAACTTTTTAGGGTGATAGTGGCGTTGCAACTCTATTTTCCTATATATGATCATTATTCCAATGTCTAACCAGTAATGTTTGCTCACATTTTAAGCTGTGGAAGTATGAAGTGCAATAATCCTATGTAGTTATCATTTTATTTTTCCCGGTGTCAGGCTTTCCAAAGGGACTCTCCTCTTGCAGTTGATCTGTCAACTGCTATCCTTCAACTCTCGGAAAATGGTGATCTCCAAAAAATCCATGACAAGTGGCTGACACGCAAGGAGTGCTCTATGCAAATCAATCAAGTTGATGAAAACAAACTCTCCCTAAACAGCTTTTGGGGCCTGTTCCTCATTTGTGGCAGTGCATGCGTCTTGGCTCTTACTATATTCTGCTGTAGAGTCTTTACTCAGTACCGCAGGTTTAGCCCTGAAGACGAGGAAGAGGAGGTTGAGGAGATTGAACCTTCTAGGTCATCTCGGCGCCCCGTCCGCTCAACTAGCTTGTGGCCCATAATGGACTTTGTAGATAGGAAAGAAACAGAGATTAAGGAGATGCTGAAGAGAAAGAACAGTAATGAGAATAAACAACAGACCAACCACCGCTCACGTGGACAAGAAAGTTCACCTGCATAAAGAGAAACATTTTGTTTTGGTCTATTGGATCTTCTAATCTTCCTTTCTCTCTGTTGAATATAGAATCAATACAAATCCAAATTCATATGTGCAACATATCTTCTCCATTGCTTTGAAGTGAATGCATAGGCCCAGGTTTATTGTCTATTTTCATACACTTTTGTAGCAAAAAAAAAAAAAAAAAGGAGAAATTGTTAGCGAGTCGCAAACCAATTTGTATTATACAACAGTGTCAAAAAAAAAAAATTTGTTGTTCATTTCATTCAGGAAAGGGAGCTCCCAAGATAATCAAAGTGATTTACTTTTTTATGCAAAAGAGGTTGCAGTAAAAGAAATTGTAGTTTTGTAGATGAGATTTACTTCAGATTCATTGAATGTCAATTTATAAGAGTAATTAAATAAATAAATTAAATTAAAATTTGAATTCTGAAATGCTTAAAACGATTTATTTTGTAAATGAAAGAACTTTTTTAGATTTATTGAAGTTGAGTCACTAATAAGTGATTTGATCGATCAATTAAAGTTAATGTTTTTTTATGAAAAAGCATTAAATTCGAATCTTGTTTGTGATCGATCATTTATTGAAATAATTTTGAATATATGATTTACAATCATTTATTTTAGATTATTAGATACAATATATTTTACTCTGATGAATTAAATAATTTATCTATCATCAAAATTTTTTTTTTTTTTTAAGTTGAATAAGACCATACAATATATTTATTTATTATTGTGTTCCCGATTCTTCTACCGTTTTGAGTTACTTTTTCAACTTTTTTGATGGGCCATCCACCATTATTGTTGTCCCTTAGAAAAGAAATATTCAGGGCCGTGGTGTCCTACACCAGCTCACATTAACGTTGGAGTTTTAAGAGGACACAGTAAGGAAAAAAAAAACATTGGGCCATGGTCATTACTTATTGAAGATTTTAAAGAATGAATAGGGGATAATAATGGCATCAAACTTAAAAATTTGGATTACGTCGTATATTTGAAAAATATGGATTTTTTTTGTCTTATATTAAATGATTCTACCAACTTTCTTAGCCAAAATCAGAGCCACACATCAACATGTGTGGGCCAACCGTTGTCAATTAAGTTTAGGCCCAGAAGCTGGGTCCAAAGGACAAGGACAGTTACCATTGATCCAACCCAAATTAGAGACTACTTGTATTTTTTTAAAAATTAATATTTGATATTTTATCCATATAAAATTTTAATTTATAAATAAAATTAAAGGATTATTATATATTTTATTTTTTAAATATATTTTTAAAAAACAAAAATATAAAACTTTACTAATTGAATTTCTTTTTTTTGTGATAATCAAGTGATGAGAACAATTAATCTATCATTAATTTCAATTTTTTTAAACAAAATATCTCCAACAGCTATTACCAAACATAGTTATACCAACCACCCACTTTTTAAAAGACACGTCATGTCGTTGTTGGTTTTCATTAATAAAATAAAACATGACGTGTCAGCCGTTGATACCGCTCATCGGAATCGGTGCCAACCTCAAATCTTCAAAGATATTGCTGTGAGTTGAAGGATACCAATTTATAATTCTCAATTTGCAAATTCTTTCCAGGTCAGTTCAAGTTTTTGAATATTTTAAAATTTTATTTTAGTTTAAATATTTTTGAGTAATGTTAAAAATACATTTTTAAATTAAAATTTTAAAAATTTCGAAACACTCTTCGTAAAAATTCAACTGCTAATTGACAAAGAAAATGAATTTTTTCTTTATTAACCCTTTTTTGTATTTGAATCCACGTTCTATCCAAATTATCACCGAGTGGATGATCTCCTGTTCATCACGTATATCTTCCTACCATAACAAGTTTTCGCGTGTTTTTAAGGAATATATATTGAGATATTATTAAATATATTTATAATAATTTTTTTAATTTTATAAATAAAATTAAAATGACGATATATATTTATTAAAGCATATTCAATAATATAAAAAATTAATTTTTAAAAAATGAAGCATATGTTACTATTTTAATTTAGTTCATGAAATTAAAAAAAATTTATTATAATGTATAAAATAATTATATATATATTTTAGAACTTTAATTTAAAAATTTTGAATTTGAATATGAATTATAGAATCATAAAGACAATGATAAAAGATAGTATTAAGGATTATTGTTTCTTTTGTTTAAGATATTAATGGGCAAGGTTTAATTTTTTTTTTATATTTAATAGATATTTTAAATATATATTTATTTTCAGGAATTTAATAATTACGGATAATCTTTGTGCCTATAAATTTTTTAAAAAATATAAACAATTTTTTTTTAAATTTTATCTTTTACATTTATGTATTTTTTATAAAAATATATCAGATCTAATTATTGGTGGGGTACATCAAATTTTCTCAGCAAATCTTAGATTCAAATGCAGCAACGTTTCAAGGACAAGTGTTCCTTTTATCCATTTAAAAAAAAAAAAAAAGGGTATGTTCTGTCTTTCAGACTTTAATCAAGACATGCTCTCAAGTTCAATGCCTTGACCCAACTCTAATCAATTTAGAGCTAACAAAGCACCGCTTTAGTAATGAAACGGACAAATTTTTATGACATTAAAACTTAAAAGCTAAATTTATTTATTTTTTTTATGAAAGCACATATGAGAATAAAAAAAAATCACAAGTGTTAAAATTTGAAAATTTAATTTATAAAATATTATATTTTAAAAATAACTAACTAAGTTAGGCCTTAATTTAAATTTAATTACTTTTTAGCTAAGTATGAATTTAGTATGAACTCATTGATGTTCACATTGTTTAAATCCGTGAGCAAATTTTACAAATAATTAATGAAGAAAACTTGTTCATCTTTCACAAGCAATTGTATTGCTTAATTTAAATTAGGTTCTAAATCAATATTTTAATATTATTTTATATATGTATTACTATTTTTAATGAGTTTGAGCATTGAATTTGTGACAAAATTTTAAGCCCATTTACAAAATCAAAAAATTCCATGACCAAGGTGATTTTTCTTTAATTATTGGTGATCTCAAACATATGGTATTTGGTTTGGTATTAGAAGATAAATATCAAACCTGAAAGATCCAATTTGTACTTGTCAATCTCTATCCCAT